>OW240914.1:152867624-152884288 GCA_933207985.1 Pelobates cultripes | reverse complement strand
TAAAAGCCAGTGTGTGGCCATTACAGTAGAGTTCCTGCTTAACCCTCAAAGTAAAGTGTTGTCTCATTATTGGGGGAGGTTTTATTGTATGCTGTTCCAGTTTGACTGCTAGGAGTGTAAACCTATTCGCATGGTTTTTCCTATTCGGCTGTATACAACATTCATATGCTTAAAAGTACTCATATGCTTCTTCGGTTCGGTGATTGTGGTGTCTGCCAGAGTGCTTGGAGTCCTCAGGAAACGCTAGGAGCATCCTTTAATGGAGGTACCCAGTCGGGGTGCCAGGTGATCCGTTACAGCAGTATAAAGAGAAAATAGAAGGGGACCAAGGACAGAGCCTTGGGGGACTCCAACCCTCACAGGATGAGTGAAGGAGGTATCCTTGGAAAAGGAGACCCTGAATGAGCATTGGGAGAAATAAGTGGAAAACCATGAGAGGACAGAGTCACAGAGCCCGAGCGATTGAAGAGTTTGAAGAAGGAGAGCATAATCAACAGTGTCAAAGCCAGCAGAGAGGTCTAGAAGAATTAGTATGGAGTAGTGGAATAGTTCATTATAATATGTAAAATGACAGACAAAGCTCCAAAATTCTGCTTTTGAATTTAGCATTTTTGTCCATCCACATGTTGTTGACTAACACGAATTGTGCAATACAGGTACATGTGAATGCCATGATTCATAATATACCAAAATTATCTATTGTATCATTTATTTTTTTACGAATGTAGGCAGGTAGACAAGTGACAAGCCTATAATTTTATCTATTAGCATTACATTGGGCACCAGTTCTGATGAAACAGGGGAGGGCTGTCAGGATTACTGTTTGATCCAGCACGTAGAACTGTACAGCACGGATGACAAATAAGTAACGTATTACCGGTCCTTAGAATGGCCGGATTTAACGTACAAAGAATAGTCAAAAATACTAGCCGAGGTCAGGGAACACAGAAAGGGACACAGCGATGAGGAAAGCCAGGAGTCAGGATACCAGAATATAGAGAAGCCAATAAACAAAGCCAAAGTCAAAAACCAGGTAGAAAACTATAAACAGGAACGCGCTCTCAGACAACCACAAGGGAAACCACGACAGGGCACTGAGCAGGCTGAGAACTGGGCCTAAATACCCCTCCTTTCTTTCTGATAGGCTGTAACCGGCCTTTGACCCCAAAGTCAGTTACCAGGTTTCATTTGCATAATTGCTGCTCAGCATTAACCCTTCTGTGGATTAGGTTGCTGCTCGGCACAACTTTTCCTGTGTGGACAGTAAATGTCATTAACCACTTTTCTATAAGCGGATGAATACGTGACAAGGGCCTTATCAAACAGAATTCCTGCTGGATAACAAGAAAGAATGAGAAAAAAGGATAAAAAGACTAAATAAGGAACTATGATGCTCTAGCTTAACTTGGATTATTCCTCTCTGGTTTTTGAGGCTTACAAATCATTATTCTCATTTAGGTGTTAATTAGTCTTAAAGTAGATGATTAAAGCATCAGGGGCTCATGGCTGGCTGATTCTTCCCATATAGTGTTTGGGAAGTGTTAGGAGAAGGACTTCTGATCTTGAAATTGACTGGATAATACTTGATGTTGTATATTTTAATATAATATACAGTTGGGCAGGCAGTTGGACAGAGCTACAGAAGTGCTTCTTCCAATAAAATCCCATGGTAAAAGAAGAGTTTATTGGTTAAAGTATAATTTTCAATTCACTCTCTCATCCATCCAACTGTTTTCAGGCTGCGAACATGGATTGAGTGCTCAGCCCAAGAAATTTAAGGACTAGGTACTGGAGGAAAATCCGACCATGTATTATTGTCTCGGTGCTTTCTGTGCATGCACATCGCAGCTGACTCTTTTTTGCACCACGGAATCAAATCGAACACATTCTTACTGTATGACACAAGCACCTAATACATGCTCCTACTGTACAGACCTTTGCAAGATTGTTGCTAAGTTTTACTGACAAGTTGCTACTTGCTAAAATAGCTGCCACTAACATTAGTGAGGAACGACTGTTTTCACACAGCAAAATACTACCACCTCCTAATTCCTAATTTATAAGACTTGCAACTATAATGTTGATGTTAATTGCTAGTTACCAACTCATTTCCATGCAATAAGCTACATTTTAGCTGCTGCTACTATCTCACCAAATTTAAAACCTGCCTCACCTAGGAAACCAGATCAGCAGTCACAGACGCTACACTTATAATTTTTTTTTTTTTTTTTTTAATAAAACATTTAAATTAATTTTTTTCAATTTGCAAAATGGCAATGCTAATTAGATGGTTGGTATTAGATGAGATAAATGTTACATCCAGACATTAAAGACAGGGGTCAACCTGGGAAATCTGTCATATATCTAGCTGCGGTTAGTAATATCATCAGTTTACAGCAGGCAAGGAGGAATTGACATTTCATCAATATGATACTGCAAGCTAGATAGGTGGGCTTGGAAATAACTTGATAAAAAAAAAAACAGAGGGGTTGCACTTATTATATCTAAGCACCATCACTATCACGATACTGTTATGTTGCTTGGATTGTCCCTTTAAAAATGATTATGAAATAAATATAAAATCGAGTTACAGATGGTAGGAAGAGGTATTCAACTGAAGTAATTGAATATATAAATGAGAAGAATGATTATAAAAATATAAAAGTAAAAATGATTTGCAGGAAATGAGGGGCCTTACTACATGGAAGGAAATACCTAAAATGTTGATGTTTCCTAGAAACGACAAAAACTGAAAAACAAAGACAATTTTCATTATATGTATAGTGTTTTAAAACAAAAGAAGGAACTTTGAGAAAGGCTATGAATAGCAAATTATTTTAGTTATAGACATTTCCTCTGGTTTTCACTATTTGCATTTTTCATATAGTGTAGTACTATAAAATACAGTCATGCAATGTCAGCATCCACACACAATATTTTCTACGAAACTGTGAATTGTTGAGATTTTAATATTTTATCCAAAGGATATTTTACATGTTGGTTTGTTTTCAGTTATGCGACTTTTGCCAAACATTTACAACTCACTTTGAATTTAAACAATTTATACTTAAAGGGACACTATAGTCACCAGAACAAATACAGCTTATTGTATTTGTTTTGATGAATATAATCATTCCCTTCAGGCTTTTTGCAGTAAACACTGTATTTTCAGAGAAAATGCAGTGTTTACTTTACAGCCTAGGAATATCTATATTTAGGAGACAAGGGGAGGAGGGGTGGGGGGGGGGGGCTAGATGGTGGTTTTAACACTATAGGGTCAGGAATACACGTTTGTGTTCCTGACCCTATAGTGTTCCTTTAAGTGAATAATTCCAATAATTTTGATCCTACTGATACAATTAGTCCACTTTCCAAGAACAGCATACACTATCACAGTTGAACTGAAGAAACTGAATTGCTTCAGTTTTGATCAAATTTACTGCAGCACTTTTGGCCTTTAACCCATTAAGAACCAATAATAGCAAGTCTCCTATATACTGTAAGCTTGTTTAAGCAGAGTGGTGTTAACCCCCTTCTCTCTGTCAATATATTTGTATTTTTTTCTCAATTACTTTTTGCTATGTATATATATATCACCACTGTATAACTGAAAAGCATGCATGCCTATGGGCCATATAATTGTTAATAATAAGAACTATCTGATCTTATTCTGATACCGGAGAAACTGACGGAAGCAAAGCACAGAGGGATGGACACAGGTTTCTTCAGGAAGGAAGAGATTCTTTATTGGATCACCGATCGGGACTCAGAGGGACTAATGTCACCAAAAATACAGCAAGTTCTGAGCCCTGAACAATAGTGCAGGCTCCCTATATAGGCACATAACTCCTCCCATATTAAGCTCCACCCGCACATTCTCTTGACCAATCATTACAAATAAGAATTAACTTCCTGCTTGACCGCATGGCTTGTCCAGCACAATGGAGGAGGGGAATACTACATCCTGTATTCTTGCACATGCTCCGTACACTACTGATCGTATCTTGCCTCGTGCAACCAACTGATCGATACGTCAGCATATGCACGTACACATGCCACGTGGTAATCTCGGCCTACTAAATTTATTTTTACCGAGATTCCACCACATTCCCCCTTTGATGCCTCTTGATATTTTACAATTACTTGAGGCATCACTTAACCTTGGTTTGCATACACCACAAGTTACCTTTGAACCAGACCAGACTTATCCTATGATGTGAATCTTCAACACTCGTCTTCCTGCATTGGTTCTCCCTGATCTAGAGCCTTATATTTATAAATTGCCATTATCTGTGCAGCAGCCTTCCTCTCTGCTATATTTTCTATCAGGCTTTGCACAGACCTAACTACTAAGGGTATAAGACACGGCAGGAGTAGACACAACATTAAAATCAGTAGGACTCCACCTACCACTGCCTTAAGCCCTCCAAACCACTCATACCAGCTACCAAACCAACTACTTGGATTGTACCCTTTCCATACCTGAGTAGGCACATGCGCTAGTTTAACCATATGGCTAGTAAGCTCAGCTATTGCTTGCCCTTCGTCATCTATTTGAAGACAGCAATTGCTCAGGTTAAACTTCCCACATACACCTCCCTCTACTGCCAAAAGATAATCCAAGGCTAATCTATTTTGGTAAACTGCTGTCCTCATCCTGGTATTATGCTTCGCTAGAAGATTGAGCGCTTGTGATGTCTCGTTAGTAATGATCTCAACCACCGCCTGTAACCTTATAATGCGGTTGAGCATATAAATAGGGGTTCTATAACCAAAGGTACCATCCTCTGCCCACGTGGCTGGCCCATAATAATCTATAATACGCTGGGGAGGCCATTCATTATCTTCCCAGGCACCTATCTCTATGGGTCCCCTTTTCTTCCTATGATTCACATCATACACTTTAACACCTAAAGTCTCACCTGTTTCAATAGGCAACAAGAAGAAGGATGGTTTTAACATACCCAACACACATGCCCCTTCCCAGTCCTGTGGTAACTCCGAATAGGCCTTCTTACCACAGATCCAGTACAAATTCGCTGGGGCTCTCCAGTTAGATGTGATGGATAGATCAAACCATACGTCCTTTAAATTGGCATATCTTGCAAACGGGTTAGATGGTTCTGAGACATTTGAAGCCGACCACCAAGTTGTATTCTTTGTATCATCATCATAAGCTTTTTGCCCTAGACAAGTTAATTCTCCTACAGAAGTATTATACATCATTCCTTTCCTCGCTATGCAAACATAACCTATGATGGAGGTCTTCAATCTCCACTCAGATTTACCTCTAACACTCATATGATAGTCGGCTTGTGTAGATATTAATTGGTCAACTGCCTCAGAACCGGACATTACCTCCTTTGCTTCCCAAGGCCATTGGTCTCCCATGTTAGTACCTCCACACACATAGCAGTTGGTAACATTAAGACTACCGGCAATACTCTCGGCTAAATCAATGAACAAGTTTTTAGCATTATGGGGATCTTATTATCTATGCTCATCTCTTCATAAAAGGAATGGTATACTTGATGAGTTTGGGAGGTTACCGTATCAGTCTCTATCCCTATAAACAATATTGTCCCAGGGTCTAAACCCGTCCCATATATTTGAAACCCAAATAAATTACCATATTTATCTAAGAACTTGTCAGGGTTATTTATAAGTATATGGATTGGATTGCATTCCATAGACTTACAATATGGATTAGTAGGCAACTTAGTCACAATCATGTCCTTGTCTGCTGTCTGTCCCCAAGTCGCCCACCCCACACAAGACCAATATGGGCAGAAGTTATAATCTCTATTTGGGCATCTTGGACTTACATATTTATTTTTACTACTGGGACAAATATATTTATCGTTAGACCCATACGTCCTCTCCCATCTAAGATCCCCACATACATTCCACGGCTTTCTACCACTTGATATTGCTTTACACGCATCAAATAGCAGAGCACCTGAAGAATATACGGATTTTAATACCGTCTTATTAATTAGGGTCCCCTGAGAATCTCCATTTCTGAGAGTCAACCAAATTGTACGGGGTTGATACTCAGGACTGAAGCACTTAGGTTCTCCTACTCCTAAATGACACACACTATATTCTATATTTAAGTATCTACATCTTGATACATCTCCTTTACACTCATATTGCGAATGCCAAATTAGGGTCTGGGATATATGGTTACCTGTTCTTGTAGTCTTAATGCATACCTCACAGCTAGGAGTGTTGGTACCTCTACCTTCCTGAATATAAAAATACACATAAATAAACATTATTAAAAATACATCTTTCGTCGTCATCCTCAGTCTTCGTCCGTGTGAAGGCACCTCAGCTTCCAGGATGTAAGGACTGCAGGGAATGGAGTTCTGCTCGTCTTCACAGGGGTCCCCTCAAGACTTTCCCTGACTTATACACTCGTTGGTGAGTGGACAGGCTTTATTATGGCCTTCTCACTCACTTACCAAGTCTCTGAAACAATAAAATTTGTAATCTACAAGGTTCCTCGTCACTCCGACTGAGTCGTGCGTTTTAACCGGATCTTGCAGGGATTCTCTGGATTTGCTGTAACTTGCCAGGAATCGGCTGCTGCTGGTTTAACCCTGGAGTGATGTATCCACGGAGCCACTTCGGCTACTTTTATCGCTGTAGGGGTAGACAGAAGAACAACATAAGGACCTCTCCACTTGGGCCCTAACGGCACATTATTCCACTCTTTAATCCACACTTGGTCGCCTGGGTGGTAACTATGAATTGGGGGATAAATATTCACAGGTAATCTATCTTGTACCCATTTCTGTACCTCCTCCATAGTCTTACCCAACTCTACAACCTGCTGCCGGGTAATTCCTTCTCCCAACTGACTCAAATCCCCCCTTAAGTTACCAAGCACGGGAGGTGGTCGCCCGTACATGATTTCAAAAGGAGAGAGGCCCATCCTTCTGGTAGGTGTACTACGGATTCGCAATAGAGCTATGGGCAAGAGAACGTTCCACTTAAGTTGGGTTTCCTGACACATTTTAGCCAACTGATTCTTAATAGTTCTATTCATTCTCTCTACCTTACCAGAACTCTGGGGTCTATATGCCGTATGAAGCCTCCACTTTATACCAAGCATATGAGTCAATTGTTGTAGGCACTGATGAACAAAAGCTGGACCATTGTCCGATCCTATAGAGCAGGGTAGTCCATATCGGGGTATTATTTCTCGTAGCAGGAATCTCACGACTTCTCCTGCTTTCTCTGTACGAGTAGGACATGCTTCTACCCAGCCTGAATAGGTGCACACCACTACCAGCAGGTAGCGATGTCCACCCGATTTAGGCATCACTGTATAGTCAATTTGTAAATCGGACATGGGAAGTCCCCCCATAAACTGGACTCCTGGTGGCTTTACTGGTCCTTGTCTTGCATTATTTTTAGCACACGTTACACATCTACGTACAATGGCCTGAGTCAAGTTGGACAATCTTGGTATGTAGAAATGTTTTCTGAGAGATTCTTCTGTACTGTCTCTCCCAGAATGTGTCCCGCTATGATAGTTTTGGACAATTTCTACCGCTAGTGATGCTGGAATAACTATTCTTCCATCTTCTAACTGATACCATTTGTTCTCCAAATACTTTCCAGGTTCAGTCCTTAACCACTCCTCTTCTTGAGCTGTATAAATTGGAGTCCATTGAGACAGTGGAGTTGGTATAAGAGCAGCTATATGCCCCACATATTCCTGTCTTCCTGATTCAGCAGCACGCTTAGCTGCACTATCTGCCATCCGATTCCCTTTGGTTACATCACCATCTCCTCTCAGATGCGCCCGACAATGTATAATACCGACTTCTTTCGGCTCCCACACTGCTTCCAATAGTTGTAGGATCTCAGCTGCGTATTTGATTTCTTTGCCTTCTGAATTCAATAGTCCTCTTTCTTTATACAAAGCTCCGTGGGCATGAGTGGTTAAAAACGCATACTTGGAGTCCGTGTAGATGTTCACTCTTAAACCTTCAGCCAATTGTAACGCTCGTGTCAGTGCTATCAATTCTGCCTTTTGTGCTGATGTTCCTTTTGCCAGTGGCCGAGCTTCTATCACCTTGTCTATCGTTGTTACTGCATATCCTGCATAGCGGATCCCTTCTTTTACATAACTACTGCCGTCGGTGTAATATTGAACATCAGGGTTCTGGATGGGAAAATCACGAAGATCTGGTCTACTTGAAAATACTTCATCCATTACTTCCAAACAATCATGTTGACTTTCAGTAGGTTGTGGCAAAAGGGTAGCTGGATTTAAGGTATTTACAGTCTCTAAATGCACTCTTGGGTTTTCACACAACATTGCTTGATACTTGGTCATACGGCTGTTACTAAACCAATGATTTCCTTTGTAATCCAACAACGTCTGTACTGCATGTGGAACTCGTACATAAAGTTCTTGACCCAGAGTGAGTTTATCGGCTTCAGCTACTAGCAGGGCGGCTGCAGCTACAGCTCTTAGACAAGGTGGAAGTCCGCTGGCCACTGCATCCAGTTGCTTAGACATGTAGGCAACAGGTCTTTGCCATGATCCCAAGTACTGTGTCAATACTCCCACAGCCATTCTTCTTTGCTCATGTACATACAGGTAGAATGGCCGTGTGTGGTCAGGTAGACCTAATGCTGGGGCACTCATCAAAGCCCTCTTCACATCTTCGAATGCCGTTTGCTGTTCTTGAGTCCATAAGAAGGGGTCGTGCTCTGTACCTTTGATAGCTGCATACAGAGGTTTTGCCAGTATCGCGTAGCTGGGAATCCATATCCTACAGAAGCCTGCTGCCCCCAAGAATTCTCGCACTTGTCTTCTATTCCTGGGTATCGGTATTTGGCACACAGCTTCTTTTCTCTCTGGCCCCATAATTCTTTGACCTTCAGAGATATGGAATCCCAGATATTTGACAGTTGGCAAACACAACTGAGCCTTCCTTCTTGACACCTTGTATCCTGCCTTCCAGAGAATGTGTAGTAGATCGTGCGTTGCTTGCTGACATACTTCCTTTGTAACTGCTGCTATCAACAAGTCATCTACATATTGTAATAATACACACTCTCCTGGGATAGACTCGAAATCTAGTAGATCTTGACTTAGAGCTGAACCAAATAGGGTAGGTGAATTTTAAACCCCTGGGGCAATCTTGTCCAGGTCATTTGGCGTTTCGAGCCCGTTACAGCATTTTCCCATTGGAAAGCGAAGATACATTGGCTTTCTGCGGCAATTCGGAGGCAAAAGAAGGCATCTTTGAGATCTAAGACTGTAAAGTAAGTAGCCCCGCCCGGAATTAAAGCAAGCAGGTTATATGGATTGGGCACGACTGGATGTATACTAACAACCGCATCATTGACTGCTCTCAAGTCCTGCACAGGTCGATACTCATCTGTACCGGGCTTTTGAACAGGCAGCAATGGGGTGTTCCAGGGGGAAGTACAGAATTTTAGGATACCATACCGTATGAACTTATCCAGATAAGATTGGATGTTCTTCTTAGCCTTCTGCGGAATATGATATTGTCTCAGGCTTACTGGATAAACCCCAAGTTTTAGTTCAATTTTAATAGGTGGAATATTGTGGGCCAGTCCTGGTGGGTTGTTCTCTGCCCAAACTCCTGGTATGTTAAATAAGGATTCATCACTCCTCGGGTTTTGGCTAGTCAACACTGTATAAAGTCGCCACTCTTCTTCCTTTGTCATAATACCTGAGGGTCCATTAAACTTTAAGGATGTTGTTCCATTTGGTAGGAACGTAATCTGCGCTTGTAATTTGGATAGCATATCACGCCCCAGCAATTGGACTGGACACTCAGGCATATAAAGGAATTGATGTTTTACTACGTGGCCTCCCAATGTACAGAGTCGACTTTTAAGAACCGGTTTTTCAGCACTTCTTCCAGTTGCTCCTATTACAGTAATAGTTCTTCCAGATGGAGGAGCAACTTGATTAGTCACCACCGAATGTTCAGCACCAGTGTCGATCATAAACGCACTCCTTTTTCCCCCTATTGATACATCGACCATAGGCTCCGCTCGACCAAGGGGGATGGAGCCCGGTCGGTATCAATAGTCCTCCATGACCGTGTCAGCCAATCCCACAAAGTCCCTACCTTCTCTATCGCGGGACCTTTGCGCTGCTGGATAGTACCTATCTTCCCTTACACTTCCTCTGTTCCCATTACTCCCTCTATTACCATTACTCCCTCTATTACCATTACTCCCTCCGGGGCCTCCTCTACCTCTCGCTCTGCCTCTAAAGTTTCCGTAACCTGCCCTGGGTAAGTCTCTCTCATACTGCTCTCTTTGCGGACACTCGTTCCTCCAATGCCCTTCTTCCTTACAGTACGCGCACTGATTCCTACTCAAAGGCTCCCTATTCCATCTACCATCGCCTCTATCTGGGCCCCGTCTATCTACGCCTGCGATCGCTACCGCTAGCATATCTGCCTTTCTACGCATCTTGCGCTCTTCCTCTTTCTTACTTTCTGTTTCCCTATTCATATATACTTTGTTCGCTACCTCCATTAGTTGGGTGATAGACATACCTGCAAACCCTTCTAATTTCTGTAGCTTGCGCTTAATATCTCCGTAAGCTTGGCTGACAAAGGCGGAGTTTACCATTCGGGAATTATCAGCGTCTTCCGGATTAAAGGGGGTATACAAGCGGTATGCCTCCAATAATCGGTCATAAAAGACACTGGGCGCTTCATCACTTTTCTGAATCACCTCAACTGTCTTCGACATGTTAATAGCTTTCTTCCCTCCGGCTTTCATGCCAGCAATTATAGCATCTCTATAGGCTTTAAGTTGAGCCATATCTGCGCCATTTACATTCCAGTCAGGATCGGTGTTAGGGTAATGTGTTGCGGCCCATGCTGCCGGATTGGCTTGATTTAAAGCACGGGCTCTCTCCTCTAGCGCCTTAATGGCCGCTTGGTTAATCCTTGTCCTTTCCTCATTATTGAACAATGTCATTAATAACTGCTGGCAATCAGCCCATGTCGGGTTATGTGTCTGAACTATCGAGGTGAACAGATCGGTCATAGCTTGTGGTTTCTCAGTGTACGAGGAATTGTGGGTCTTCCAATTCAAGAGATCGGTAGTCGTGAACGGGACATATACGAAGACTGGGTCAGCATGTGCCATTTGACCTGCGGCATCGATATAGGCTGACCCAGGATTCAGACGAAGAGGCATCTGATAATGTTTTAATTGTTGGGTACCGGTCAGTTGTCGGGTTAGTATGGGGCTACGTGGAGGGGCGCCAGTTAAAGGTTCCGGTCGAGAGGTAATAGGGCATGAGGATGTGGGAACTTGATTTTGGGAAAAGTTAGTGAATAGTATACTCCGAGCCGAGCTAGAAGAAGCTTGACCGGAAGTTTGAAGTGGCGCCAAATCAGGATATTCAAATCTAATGGGGGTTGGTCCTGGTTCCGGAAGGGGAGTTTTAATACGAGGGGGGGTGGATTCTGTACTGGAGGAGGAAGCGGAAGTGGATGGGGGCAATAGGGGAAGGGGTGCAGAGCTTCCTGCATTCGCGTCACTTCCTCTTAAAGGAAAGTAAGGGGCGGCAAAGGGATCTCGGACTCAGGGGGCGTGTCCAAAATGGGCCTAACACCAGTCCTAGTGGACAAACAAGTCCTGGCCACCATGAGGCGACATTGCTCCTCGTGGCATATCCGGATCCATTTTGGCGAGTCGTTTACGGCCTGCCCCCAACAATCAATGTATGGAAACTGTCCGTAAAGTTCAGGCCTACCTGACACAGCCACGTGTACACGCTGTACCAGGGTTGGATCCAAACTGCCACGCGGCGGCCATGCCGCAACCAAAATAGGCCACTCCCTAGTGCACAAAGTGACCAAACGTACAGGAGACATTTTAACCCCAAAATCACATGTTTTGAATCCCTTTTTAAAATTCTTTACCATACAACCTAAGGGATCCGAAATCGTTGACTCTGACGCGCCCATACTTATCAATGGAACGTCGTTGACAACGAATACTATGCACGCGTTCTTATTCAACAGTCACACCCGTTTCCTCTGGCAACAGCACCACGTGGTACAGTTACCGAGTGAAACATACACAATAACACAATAATCACTCAGGGAATTCCCGTACACACACAGCTGTTACACCAGTCACTAAATAATCAATATTATGCCCTTTGGCGAAACTATACAGTCACCCACGCTATAATTCTCTATATATGAATTACCCGTCTATAACACACCCCAGTAACATCGTCTTTTACTAGTATCGGTTACAGTACGGTTAGCATAGGTCAAAGCACAATTTAAGGTCACAATACAATTATTAGTGGTTACGGTGTTAAACATGCAATAGACGACAATGATTAGTACTTATATACAGTGTCAGTAAATATACAGGGTTATGGTACCGTGCACTATGATACAGCAACACACTATTAACACTCTCGCTAGACGGCTGAGCTCGCGCTATCTAACAAGATATACACTTTACTAACAATCTTTAACACATTTACAATCCCAACTAAACTATTGGCCAGTACCTTGAATGGACTACCTAAAACTATATACACCCGTTTTGGTTAGCCACACTGCCCAAACACCACATATAGCGAACTAGAGGGCGAAATTTACAAATTGCCCTTCTAGTCTATTTACTCTATCAAAAGTCTAGTGGGTTCCAAATTTACACGCCTTCCCACTTAGCCAAGATAGGTTGAGAGCTAGCGAACCGAATTTACACAGGCGCCGCTTAGTCTCCCGGTCCCTCCGACCTAGCGAACGTAATATACACCCTAGAACGCTAGTCTAGACAAGACACCGGTGTCCGGCTAGGGCTATTTACACAGGACCCCGCCTGACTAACCAGATCAAACGGTCTTACTAAAGAGCGTTCGATCGAGCGGTGCGCCTTCGCTCCTTCCCTCCGACAGAGGGGGCAGATTCCATACACAGATTTAAACCCCTTTTGGGCCTACCGCACAATCGGTATACCCCTAGTGGGTCTGCCGTCTAAAACAGCAGTTGTCTTACCTCCTCGTTCCTGAACCTGAGTTCACACTCATCGACGGGGACACCCCAGCACTTCTTACGTAGAGGCCGATGATCTCCTGGACAACAGACCAGTGGCGCCGAGACGAAGGGAGGTCCACGCAGAAGTTCAGGGGTGCAGCCGTAGAGAACGTGGGCAAAGATAGACCGTCTCACGCCTCTGCCTCTCAGCTACCGTTGAACGATGAGCTTCCCGGCCAATGCACCAAATGATACCGGAGAAACTGACGGAAGCAAAGCACAGAGGGATGGACACAGGTTTCTTCAGGAAGGAAGAGATTCTTTATTGGATCACCGATCGGGACTCAGAGGGACTAATGTCACCAAAAATACAGCAAGTTCTGAGCCCTGAACAATAGTGCAGGCTCCCTATATAGGCACATAACTCCTCCCATATTAAGCTCCACCCGCACATTCTCTTGACCAATCATTACAAATAAGAATTAACTTCCTGCTTGACCGCATGGCTTGTCCAGCACAATGGAGGAGGGGAATACTACATCCTGTATTCTTGCACATGCTCCGTACACTACTGATCGTATCTTGCCTCGTGCAACCAACTGATCGATACGTCAGCATATGCACGTACACATGCCACGTGGTAATCTCGGCCTACTAAATTTATTTTTACCGAGATTCCACCACAATTCCAAAATGGAATGTCCTACTCGTTTAAATACAGCTAGGCTTTATAGAGCTGCTGACAGTGAGTAACTGAGAGATACTGTGCTGTTATAAGGTCTTTTGGGAGAAGATTGAGATGACAGCAAATAATGTCATTGGTCCTTAAGGAGTAAATAAATAACCCTAAGTGCAGTTTGTAATTATTTCACTAGTATGAAATCAGGACCGTGATTTCAAGAAAAATGTAATTTTAATTAACACTTGTTTTTCAACTCCCTAACTTGATTGTTTTCCTTGAGTCAGCAATCTGTGATTTGCAATTAATTAAATAGCCTGTTTTCTGTGCTGTAACCATTAGGGACGTGACACATCTGTCCACGCTCTGCTCATTTTATGCTTAGTACAACATTCTCATTCTCATTAGTCACTGATTTTTGTCAAATAAAGTATTTGCAAAGACTTTTTCATCCCAGTCTTTTTTGTAATATTTTTTATAAAGATAGATTCTAGTTTTGTGGACACATCCCCTTGTTTGGTCCTCCCCGCTTTTTAAACACAATAATAAGTCAACTTTATTAATCATTATTAGGTTCAGTTTGGCATCAAAACAAATTTCAGTTCTGAACGTGGTTTGTAGCTGAGATGACTGATAACAATTGCTTTTGAAGTCAGTCCCATAATTCTCATTCAGTATACCAACCCTTTGCATCCATTATCATTCAGTATACCAACCCTTTGTTGGTTATTGTCATTCAGTATACCAACCCTTTGCATCCATTAAGATGATAACTCAAGGAAATCATTTGTGATCGTGAATGAAACAACTCTATAGTATAATCTCCTCTTCATCCACCTCCTCATATGTATTTGTGAGGAGTAAAAAATAAATTAAATTTAAAAAATACGTACTTCTTTATCCTGTAATCTGGCACCTACATTTTGGGTCATGTCAGTGGTTGTTATAAACTCTGTTCTTTGCACCTAGATGTCAGTACAGTGTATATAGAAAGCAAACAGAGAAGAGGAGAAATAAGACAATGCTACTATTTCTCCTCTTCATTTGCCAAGCTTGCCCTGGCCTTGCCTTATCTAAACTAGATTATGATGTAATTTCTTGAATAATTAAGATTAATTTAAAAGAAAATGGATGATTTCATGAAAAAGGTTAACACAAGTTAGAGGCAAATGTCAATGTTTAATTCAATGGTGTAAACTCCAGAGAAGTGGCCGTTTCTCTTAAAAAAAAAAAAAAAAAGGAAAGAGTATTAAATAGTGGGGATTCACAAAAAGACTACAGAGCATTTCTCCTTTAGACCCAGTTTCCTTTGACAACTAAGGATGATGTCAGTGAAAGCAGCATGTGGAACAATCATGGGATATTACAACGGTTCCTAATTTTTTCCTTTTCTTACCTCAACGCAACTCTATAGATTAAACCATGCATGTATAGCAATTTGTTTTATTGTAGACATAATATTTACAAACCTGCTAAAACAGAAGTACAACTTACTTGCAGATGCTAAAACTTCAGTATCAGTGAAATATAACATTTAAAATGAATCATTGTCTTATATGCTCAGATATACTGTGTATATTTTTAGAGCTTTTTTTTTCTTCTTTTCTTATTTCAACCTGCCATTGCCCAGCTTGTTCCTTTGTTGGCATAGTTTTAATTTATCCTTCCTAGCATATTTCTCCATGAGCAAATCTGTCTGGCATAGCAATCCTTTCAACTCTTATCTGTCAGAGAGACATTCCATGCCTAGTGTAACTGCAGTACAAAGTATAACCAGTACCAGGATCCGCATCTTAAGGTTACATTCTTCTCTTGATAGAATCATTTTGCTAAACAGACATTTATAGCATGCTTTTTTTCTCATTTAAGTAATATTCCAGGTGTTTTTTCAGTCAGAAGTATATTTATATAAATTCTTGTAGAAGTGATTGCTGTTAGTCAATTATATAATTAAGATTTGCTATAATAATGAATCAAGATTAAACACTTTAATTCCTAATTTGATAAGAGAATATAGATTTGAGCGTGACTGGACATTCATTAATTTATAACTTTGGCTTCTTGATTACCTCTAGTTACTTTGAGTTTTTCATGAATAAATCTTTATCAAACCCTCAAAATTATTGCTTTGGAATTTCATTGACATTCCAGAAAAGAAATATGTATTTTACAATTAATTGGCAATTCAACCAGGTCAGTAAAAAATTCTAATTAACTCTTTGAGCAGAAAGCAGCACAATGCTCTACTCATCCCTCTGGCACTGTAAGTTACAATAAAATCAATAAAGTAATATGTAATATGGTTTGTGAGACCTTAACATGTAATTAGAGATAGTCAATCGACTTGATCACACTGAATTAATGGTCTGTCTCTAATGGAAAAAATATAATTAAAAGTATTATATATAATAATATCAGGTAAGAGCTCAACCAGTGGACCATATCACTTCCTTTAGTCATTGGGTCATAAAGTGGGCAGATGGTCAATTTTCTAGCCCTCTAATATGCCCATATAAGGCAAGGACTTTTAGCCACCGGGAAAGAGCTTCATTCCAGGGCCAGGAGATTGAGCATCTCCTGCCCCATCCCCACACAACTTGGGCAGTATAAGGGTGATCCATTACAGAGTTTCACATCTGTATTATTGAAGGTTTAGTAGGTGAATTGATAGCCATGAGGGAGATAGCTCAACATGTTTTTTTTTTTTTTTTGCAGTGCATAAAGGTATAACAAGCGTGAGGTGCTCCAACAGCAGTACACATGCCAAACATCATGCATAATAATTGGGGTATTGAGTAAATGTGTACATTTTTTTTATATAGTAACTGGTCTAGACATACGAAGTGTTAACATACAAAGTGTTAGTACGGCAATAATTATTACTGGAGGAAACTAGTGAAATACCGCTTGCAATTTGCCGTGCTTTTAGGGTTAACTAGTTAAGAAAACGTCTGAGTAAA
>OW240914.1:152767338-152867524 GCA_933207985.1 Pelobates cultripes | reverse complement strand
GGTGGGGCAGAGAGGGTGTGTTTCATCATCACCAAAGACAAACACGCCCCCTCTCAAAGTGAGCGTTGGGTCAATGCTCTTCCAGGGCAGAGCTCTGCTAAAGAGCTCTAGCATGAGAAGAAGAAAAAAACCTGTATTTGTTCTGCACAGTGCAAGCAAATTTAATAACATGCTTGCACTGTGTTTCCTTGAAACTTGTCTCTGGTGTCTCTATAAATGGATACCAGGAGACAAAAGGGCAAGGAAAGAGTATTGTGCATGTGTTTGGAGCCTGCTTTGGGATTGTGTGTGTGCAGAGTGAGCTGGTCGTGGTTTGGTATTGTGTAATAAGGTTGGTTTTAGTCGTGTTGTGTTTGTGGTGTAATGTAATGCATATGTGGCTAGGAGCTGAAGAGAATGTGTGTATAGGGGATGTAGTAAATGTATGCACACAGGCTATAGTGTGTGTGTGTGTATATAGGTGATGTAGTGTTTGTAGGGGTTGTAGAGAGTGTGCGTTTAGGGGTGTAGCATGTGTTTGTTTACAAGGAATCTAGTGTGTGTGTATCAGGGATCCAAAGTGTGTATGTTAGGAATGTAGTGTGTGTAGGTGGTGCAGTGTGTGTGTGTGTGTATACAGGAGTCTAGTGTGTGTTTGAAGGACCCAGAATGTGTATGAGATCTAGTGAGTGTGTGTATATACCGGAATCAGAGTGTATATAGGGATTTAGTGTGTGTATATGATCCATAGTTGGGTAAGGGATATAGTGTGTGTCTGGAATGTAATATGTTTAGCGGTGCAGTATGTGTGTGAGCGGTTCAGTGTGTGTGAACGGTGCTGTGGTGTGTGTGTGTATATATATATATATATATATATATGTTTGGAAGTATTGTGTGTGTGTGTTTAGTGCAGTGTGTTGGGGTTCTGCGTGTATGTGTGAGGGGTGCAGTGGGTGTCTGTGAGGGGTGTAGTGTGTATGTGAAGGGTGCAGTATGTGTGTGTGATGGATGTTGTGTTTGAGGGGTGCTGTGTGTGAAGATGCTGTGTATGTTGTGTTTAAGGGTGCTGTATGTGGGTGCTGTGTTAAAGGGTGCAGTGTGTGTGATTTGTGTGTGTGTGTGATGTGTGTGAAAGTGCTGTGCTGTGTGTGAGTGTGCTGTGTGTGATGTGTGTGAGAGTGCTGTGTGTGAGAGTGCTGTGCTGTGTGTGAGAGTGCTGTGTGTGATGTGTAAGAGTGGTGTGTGTGAGAGTGCTGTGAGTGAGAGTGCTGTGTGTGCTGTGTGTGAGAGTGCTGTGCTGTGTGTGAGAGTGCAGGGTGTGTGAGTGCTGTGTGTGATGTGTGTGAGAGTGCTATGCTGTGTGTGAGAGTGCTGTGTGTGATGTGTGAGAGTGCTGTGTGTGAGAGTGCTGTGTGTGAGAGTGCTGTGTGTGAAAGTGCTGTGTGTGCTGTGTGTGAGAGTGCTGTGTGCGAGAGTGCTGTGTGAGTGCTGTGTGTGCTGTGTGTGAGAGTGCTGTGTGTGAGAGTGCTGTGTGTGAGAGTGCTGTGTGAGTGCTGTGTGTGCTGTGTGTGAGAGTGCTGTGTGTGAGAGTGCTGTGTGTGCTGTGTGTGAATGTTAAAAGTGATTGTGTGTTGGGAGGGTAAAAAAAAACAACAACAAAAATGCATTATATCTGCCCCCCCCCTTTACCTTTAGCCTGGGAGGGGTCCGGCACGGTGGTAGCTGGGAGGAGGGGGACCGGCACACTCACATCATCCCTGGTGGTCCAGTGGAGTTCACTCTCGCGAGATCCGGCGCGTTGCCATGGCAACGCTCCGGATCTCGCGAGAGAAACCCGGCGGAGCCGCAAGATAGAGCTCTGCCGGGTCCTCTCCCTCTCTCCCCAGCCGCAGGTCTGTTTAAATGGGCCGGTGGGGAGATCTTTGATCTCCCCACCGGCCCTCCATGGAAGACAGCGGGGCCGGCGCTCGGATAGTGCCGGCCCTGCATAGACCGGCCGGGGAGATCCTGGGACCTCCCCTGCCGGCCTCGGCCCCCCGGCCACCGCGGCCCACCGGGCATTTGCCCGGTAATAACCCGAGTCGAGGTACCCTGGGGTATCAGTTAATCACTGTCCCTCCCCTATCAGTACGATATTGACAACGCAGCAGCAGAAAGGACTAAGCGAAGTTATAGAAGAAGGATGCAGGTAGGAGAGTAGAGTAGCAGCAAGTTGCCTGCAAGTCGTGGCGGTGTCACCAACTCCTCTGCAGAGCCATGCATCCCATGCTTGGCAGCAGTCAGCAGGTTTACCCAATGAGCAGTGTAGGTGATATACCTGCCCTGACCATGCTTTGCAGACCAGGTATCAGTGGTCAAATGGACTCTTGCCCCAACACTGTGTGCCAGAGATGCTATTACTTCCTTTTGCACAATTGAGTACAGGTTGAGGATTGCCTTTTGCGAAAAGTAATTTCGGCCGGGTACCTTCCACTGCGGTGTCCCAATAGCTACAAAATTTTTGAACGCCTCAGACTCCACCAGCTTGTATGGTAAAAGCTGGCGGGCTAATAGTTCGGACAAGCCAGCAGTCAGACGCTGGGCAAGGGGGTGACTTTCTGACATTGTCTTCTTACGCCCAAACATGTCCTTGACAGACACATGACTGTGGGAAGATGAGCGTGAACTGCTCAAGGCGGGAGGCGGAGTGGCGGATGGTTGAGAGGGGACAAGGAGGACAGCAGTGGTTGACGTGGCTGAAGCTGCTGGACCAGGAGGACGCTGGCGGCTTAGAGTAGGCGAGCTGCTTGTACTCATGTGTTGATCCCATAGGCGTTTGTGATGTGAAATCATGTGCCAACGCAAAGCAGTTGTACCTAGGTGAGTGTTGGACTTCCCACGACTCAGTTTCTTTTGGCACAGGTTGCAAATGGCATCGCTGTTGTCAGAGGCAGACACACAAAAATTCCACACACTGCTGAGCTCTGCAATGGCGGCATTCTGGTGGTGGACACAGCATGCGTTGATTGGCGTGCTATGGGCTGACCCGGGTAGCCGATACATGCTGTCTGACTGGCACTGCTCGCTGCAGCGACCTCCCCTGCTTCCAACTCGTCTCCCTCCTCCTCCTGTCTCCCCATCTGAACTTTCGCCCTGTTCTTCTAACCCCGGCGAACCCCGCGTGACATCCATGGTTGCGCGTCATCGTAAACGCTGAACATGCGGCAACTCAGCAAAGGAAGCAGCAGCGGGTACAACATCATCATCATCATCACACCGTACGTCCATGTGTGTAATGCTGCCTGCCTGAGACATATCCCTGTTATCTGCATCCTCTGGCAATAATGGTTGCGCATCACTCATTTCTTCAAACGGATGTGTGAATAACTCCTCTGACATACCAACCGAAGCGGCTGTGGTGCCAGTTTTGGTGGTGGCGGCAGGCGGGTGAGTGGTATCTTGAGAGGTGCCTGAAGCTAAGCTGGAGGAGGATGGTGCGTCAAGGTTCTGAGCGGAGGCTGTAGAAGATTGGGTGTCCTGTGTTAGCCAGTCAACTATGTCCCCAGAACTTTTCAAGTTCAGGGTACGTGGCCTCTGAAAACTGGGCATTATTCTAGGGCCAAAGGGAATCACAGCACCACGACCACGATGGCCCCTGCGGGGTGGCCTGCCTCTGCCTGTCATTTTGTTGGGATTAGTGGTACTATGCGTGCAAGCTACTGTGAGACCAGATATGAGTGGCAATGTGCACTGGCACAGTTGTGCAGAGCACAGGCTGTAGGCCTGACACCCGCTTGAAGATAACTAACTGCTATTCAATCTATAACAGTGAAAAAGTTTTTTGTTTTTTTAAATCCAAGCTATTGTGACACCAGATCTAATTAGTGGCACTGGTCAGCGTATCCACTGTTGGCGTAACACACCCGCTTTAAGGACACTGACTGCTATTCAATCTATAACAGTGAAAAAAGATTATTTTTTTTTTAAATCCAAACTATTGTGACACAGATCTAATTAGTGGCACTTGTCAGCGTATCCACTGTTAGCGTAACACACCCGCTTTAAGGACACTGACTGCTATTCAATCTATAACAGTAAAAAAGTTTTTTGTTTTTAAATCCAAGCTATTGTGACACCAGATGTAATTGGTGGCACTGACTGGGGAAATGGGCACAGTATGCACTGTGAGCCTGACACAGAAGCTGGCAACAGTGGCAGACAACTGACTGCTATTCAATCTATAACAGTGAAAAAAGTTTTTTGTTTTTAAATCCAAGCTATTGTGACACCAGATGTAATTGGTGGCACTGACTGGGGAAATGGGCACTGTGAGCCTGACACAGAAGCTGGCAGCAGTGGCAGACAACTAAGTGCATTTACATTACATAGAAATAAAAAAAAAAAAAAAGCATACCCTTATCCCTAACCTAGCTATGCTTTTCCCTATCTTATGAACAGCAGCTACACTTTCCCTCCTCTTACTAAGCATGCAGCTTGAGAATGAATCTAAAATGGATGCTGTCCAGTAGGTGGGAGGGTCTGCTAGGGAGGCTGTGCTGCTAATTGGCTGGAATGTGTCTGCTGACTGTGAGGTACAGGGTCAAAGTTTACTCAATGATGACGAATAGGGGGCGGGTCGAACCGCGCATATGTTCGCCCGCCGTGGCGAACGCGAACATGCTATGTTCGCCGGGAACCGTTCGCCGGCGAACCGTTCGGTACATCACTAGTCCCCCATTACTTCATTTCATCTCCAACACATGAAGTTTGCCGTAGGATATATCGCACAAAGCCTGCTAGGCACTAGGTACCATCTCATAAGAATTTTATAATACACTTCCCAGTGGGTGACACACTTAGATGAGAGCTTTGTTTGAACTATAGCCACTTCTCACTCATCCAGGGGTAAGACTGTGTTTAGATCTTCTTCCCATTTGAGCATATAAGCAAGTTTGCTTCTTTCTTCCTTAACATTTTGTGCCATATAGCAAGCTGATAGAAATTTGGTTGTGTGTAGGTTTTTGTTAATCTGATGACACAAACGGCCTACTTTACTTAATGGTAGAAGGTTGATATGCTGTATTCATTGGCGGATCCGGGGAGAAAACAGACGGTCTCCCTCTCCCCTGCCAGCACATGAAGGCGCCAGCCCTGCAATATGCCTTCGCGGACTGGAGGGGAGATCAGAGATCTCCCTCCCCGGTCCGCAGGCACCATGCTGGCAGGGGAGGGAGTGAGAGAGGACCCGGGAGCTCAGCCTGCAGCTCCTCCGGCTCCTCCTCTCGCGAGCATGCCCCCCCCACACACACACACTGCCCCCCCACACACACACTGCTCCCCCATACACACACTGCCCCCCATACACACACACACACACACTGCCCCCCATACACGCCTGCTCCACCATACACACACTCTACACACACACTGCCCCCCATACACACACACACACTGCTCCACCATACACACACACACTGCTCCACCATACACACATACTGCTCCACCATACACACACACACACACACACACACACACTGTCCCCATAAACTGCCGCCCCATACACACATTGCCCACACTCACACATACACTGCAATACTCACACATACACACTGCAACTGTTACACACACACACATATTGTCCCACACATACACTGCATCCCTGACATACACTGCTGCCCTCAGTCACACACTACAACCTTCACACACACACACACACACACACACACACACACACTGCTCACACACTGCCCCCCCCACACACACACCCTTACACATTGCACCACACACACACACCACTGCTCCTATGCCCTACTACAGCCCCATTTCCCAGCAGACCTCAGGTAAGTTAAACTGTTCTTAAATGGTTTGACTACTTACTCTGGGAGGGGGTCCCAACACTATTGACACCATAACCACTACACTGAGCTGTAGTGGTTATTGTGTCTGGATTATTTCTTTAAATAATCTACAAGTACCCCTCCCGAGATCAGGCTCTGGATCCGCCACTGGCTGTATTCCCCTTGATTGTAATGTGTTTGATTTTTAGATATAAAAAGTGTCTCTTGCTGGTAGTGAGTAAAATGATTGTAGTACTGGAAAGGGGATCATACCGTTTTTATCGAGAAGGGAGTGTACATGTGTGAGGTCCTTTATAGACCATGAAAGCAAGGGAAGATCTGCTGAAATAGTGGAGAGAGCGGGTAATGGCGCTAGAAACAGCAGTTCCTTGGGGGATATTAATAGGGAACTCCAGTTTTTCCAAGACTCTAGTAGAAATTTTGTACATGGCAGCACAATGGTGCCTTTGGGCCTAGATGTTGTCCACAGAAAGTCAGAGATCTGGGTTAGGCCGGTGCATGCGGATTCAAATTGGAGCCAAATTGGTTTAGTTCTGTTTATCATTATATCTAGACACTGTGCTAAAATTGCTGCTCTATAGTAGTTTTTAATATTGGGGACATTTAGTCCTCCTTTGTGAAAGGGTAGCCAGATCGAATGAAAGGAGACCCGTGGAGGTTATTCTTCCAGATGTGAGTAGTGAATTGGGCAGGGTGATAGGTAATGTTCGAAATAAATATAAGATAAGGGGCAGGATCATCATTTTCAGCGAGTTAATTCTTCCTATTCAAGAGGTGTCTAATTTTGCCCAAATGTTTAATTGTTTGGTTATGTTGTTGTGAACTACCTCGTGGTTTTCCTTTACCGTGTGTAGTCTGGATTTCGTTATTTTAACCCCTAAGTAGGAAATAAAAATTTTACACCACTCAAATGGATATAAACTATGTAGTTTATCTTTTAGTGAAGTCTGGATTTCGATTGGTAGAATCTGGGTTTTTGTGATGTTATTTTTATAGTAAGATACACGTCCATAAGTTGTTAATGTGTTTAGGAGGTGTGGGTTTGATGTACTCTGAGAATATTTTAATATACAGTTTGGAACAGGTGAAAAGGCTATTGTGAGAGAACCTACTAAGTAATAAGCCTGATAGGGAAACAGTGGAAGAGAATAAAATTTCAGTTACAGCCATATTTGATTATACTAGAGATTACAATAAAATAAAAAAAAAAAAGATTTTAATAAGTGCTGGACTATTCTTTTATTAGCTGAAGACCTGAAAACTTTTTTACTGGTCAAACCTAAGATAATTTTTAGGGGCGCCCTCAAAGTGCCTATGAATTCTACAGAGCTGTACAAAATATGAAATATCTGAGAATATGTTTAGCAATGGTGAGGATTCAAGAGCGCCTACAAAAGTCTTATTACTTACATGTTATGATTTTAAGTTGTTTTTAATTTAAAAAAAAACCAAAAAACGTGAAGTGAACATTGGCATTCTGTGTTGCCAGTCCGGGTACCAGTAGTTCTACCTAATGGATCCATGGTACACAAGGAGCCTGATCCCTTCTGTGCCAGCAAAGAGTAGCACATAATCGATTTGAATTTGAGTGTGATACCATTTGTTTTAATTTGGTTGCATTTATTCAAATATATGTGTAACGGGGTTTTGGGGGTGCCCCCTAGTGTCTTTGGGGTCCCCAAACCTAGTTAACTCACTATGCCTGACAGGCGGATCCTGAGCCTCCGCTATTTGGGAGCTGGGGTACATGTCTGCGGCAGTGCCTCCACCCAGTGGAGCATCCGGGGTAGGGATGTGGGGTCCCACTGGGAACATACTTGGTGCAATGAGACTGACACAGTCTAACTGGGACTAACTTTATATGGTAAGTAGCAATTGAACCAACATACATAGGAAAATACAATAGAGTAACACAGATAACAATGCAAAATGTGGATTTTCCTCACTCACCCACCAGCACACCTGCGCCCCACCCCCTTATCTTCGCCCTAGCGGCCGTTGGTGCACATAGGAGAGTTGGGGCCCTTATAAGTCCTGCTTCGCAGGGTCACTGAAGCAGCCTCAGATGTGTAATGTCCGTCACGGGACCTCAGAGTCTTTACTGTGAGTGAGGAGACAGGTGCCCTGTGGCGATACAGGGAGAGGCTTGGCTTACCCTCACAACACGATTAACCAGTCAGTCAGCAGCAGTCTCCTCTCACTGGATTCGCCAGACGTCTGGACTCAGTGCTTGTCTTCTTTCCTTTCCTGCAGGTCCCTCTCTCAGCTGGTGTGATCTTGGGTGAAACAAGTTCTCTCAGCCAGGTCCTATCTCTGTGCTACAGTCTCTCACATGTCCTCTCTCTGGCTCAGCATGTGGTCACTCTTAGAATCCTCCTCCCTCAGAGCTGTGCAGGAAGTCCTGACAGGCCCTGCGATGATGCCACACTCCTCTCTTGATTTCAGCAAGTCATGTGATCAAAGCTCAATGTTTTATTAACAGCATACTGAGTCCATGTGCCATCTACTGGGCATTTCAGATAATGCAGCCTGTGTAACTTCACGGGCTACATGCTCCCCCTTGAAAATACTTGCCTTCCACTGGCAAGTCCTAGCCAGGGAGCTTAACAAAAATTCAACAGAAAAAGGTTTAGCATACCTACAGTACAGTTAGCACAGTAACATCCTAGCTAGCTAGTTATTTAGGGTAAACAGTCACTAACATTTACCACTTCAGCTAGTGCATGTAGGAAAGTGGCCATTTTAAATGCTGCTTGTGTCAGCGGGGCATAACTGGGCTCTCCTATATTATCATAAACTAGGGCCCTAGGGGGTTGCCGCACTCTGGTGCTGTGTCTCAGTTCTCGCTGGGGGAGAGGATTTTGGGACATCAACTGTGGAACTTCGACTCCTGCCCTCGAAGTAGAGTTTTTAAGGGAAGTTCCAGGCACAAAACAGGGACTTTCTGGATTCAACCTTGGAGAACTTTGTGACCCAGGAGAGGTTCCGGGACTTTGAGAAACCACAGGAGTTAAAGGAGGCAATTGTTGTGTTTCTTCAGCGGGTGATGACCACCACTGATCCTCTGCACTGGGAGTTCCCGGGGTCTCCTCTGCCCCATTTCCAGGACTCTCTGCTGGGGTTTCCTCCAGTTCTTCACTACTCTCTTCCTCTTCATCAGTATACACAACTGGAAGCAGATGGTTTCTATGCCAAGCCTTTATTCGGCCCTCCGGGCCCCGAATGTTGTACACTGGCAGTCCTTCCAGTTTGGACACAACCTCAAACAGGGTATCTTTCCATCTGTCAGCCAGTTTGTGTTTTCCAGGCACACCTAGATTCCGGAGAAGAACTTTATCCCCTGCTTGAATCTCCCGATATCTCACCTTAGCATCATATCTTCTTTTGTTCCGTTCTTCCATTTTTGCTGCAGCTTGGGTGGCCAACTCGTAGGCCCGACGAAGGTTTTGTTTGAGGTTCCTCACATATTGAAAGTGTGAAGTTGAATCTGTTCCATCAGGAGACACTCCCAACCGGACATCTATCGGCAATCGAGCTTCTCTTCCGAACATTAAGAAATAGGGTGAGAACCCTGTAGATTCATGCCTTGTACAGTTGTATGCGTGGACCATGGTTTCCACATGTTTACTCCAAGACCGCTTCTCGATTTGCTTGAGAGTCCCTAGCATATCTAGGAGGGTCCTATTGAAACGTTCTGGCTGTGCATCACCCTCCGGATGATAAGGTGTGGTTCTGGACTTCTGCACCTGCAACATGCCTAACAGCTCCTTTATCAACTTACTCTCAAAGTCTCTACCTTGATCAGAGTGTAGCCGATTGGGTAGTCCATAGTGAATAAAATACTTCTGCCAAAGGACTTTGGCTACAGTCACAGCCTTTTGGTCTTTAGTGGGGAAAGCTTGAGCATATCTGGTGAAGTGGTCCGTTACCACCAGCACATTTCCAATTCCCGCTGTATCGTCCTCAATGCAGAGATAGTCCATGCACACAAGATCCATGGGTCCCGTACTTTTCAGATGACCCATAGGGGCAGCTCTCACAGGCAGGGTCTTCCTCTGGATACACCTCCTGCATGTCTTTACATGTTGCTCGACATGTTCCCTCATGCGAGGCCAATAGAACCGATCTTGTACTAGGCCATAGGTCTTGTCCACCCCGAGATGCCCATGTTGATCGTGGAGAGCTCTCAGGACCATGCCACGGTATCGGTGCGGTAGTACCAATTGTTTTCTGTCAGGGTGATCATGATACTTCACGACCCTATAGAGTACTCCATCTTCGAGATGTAGTCGGCTCCATTCTCTTCGGTATAATTCTCTTTGATTCACAGGTAGAGAAGTCAGCAATTTAGGATTCTTAGTCTTTATTGCTCTGATAACTATCCCAATATACCAGTCCTGCGCTTGAGCCTTCCTCTTTTCTTCTGTGGTTATACTGGACCACTGTTGAAGCATGACTGGAGCATGGAACACCTCAGGCACAGCTTCGGGAGAGTGGCTAATGGAGTCTATCCCTCTTAGCTCGGCAAATTCTTCTTGACTCTCGGCCACCACATACATCTGACAAAAGGCTCCTACCCCCGGCCCAGGGATCTCTTCCCACTCCTCTTCTTCTTGGTGAGGGGGGAGTCTAGGTCTGCGGGACAGGGCATCTGCGCTGACATTCTTGGGCCCAGGCTTGTACTTCAGGCTGAAACTGTAGTTTGACAAGGCAGCCAACCACCTATGTCCTGTAGCATCCAGCTTAGCTGTAGTCTGGATGTAGGTAAGTGGATTGTTGTCAGTCCTTACTTCGAATGTTGCCCCATACAAATAGTCATGCAGCTTATCCACGATGGCCCACTTGAGTGCCAGAAATTCCAATTTATGGACTGGATAGTTCTTTTCTGCACCTGTAAGACTCCTACTTATGTAAGCAACCGGCCTCAATCCTGCTGGATAACTTTGGTGCAGTACACCCCCTAGGCCTTCCATACTGGCATCCACATGGAGGATATATGGTTTCTCAGGGTCTGCATAGGCTAAGACAGGAGCTTCTGTAAGTCTCTTCTTCAGCGTCAGAAAGGCATCTTCACATCCTGAAGTCCATTTCTCTCCAAAGGGGTCTTTAGGATATGGTGCCTTAACACCCTTTACGTCAGAGATAATCTTCAGCAGGTCATGTAACTCTCGAGCAATCTTTGAGTAGTCTTTCACGAACCTTCGGTAGTAACCACAGAATCCGAGAAAGGACCGCAACTCACCGATGTTATTTGGTCTTGGCCAATTCAGCACTGCTTCAATTTTAGCAGGATCTGTGGCTACTCCTTCAGCGGAGACTATGTGCCCCACATAAGTGACAGAGTTCTGGGCAAATCGGCATTTGTCCACTGATAGCTTCAGGCCTTCAGCTTGAAGTCGATCCAACACCTTTAGCAATCTTTGTTCATGCTCCTCTGGTGTCTTCCCGAAAACAATTAGGTCATCTAGATACACTAGACACTCTTTGGGATTCATATCCCCCACAGTTTTCTCCATCAGCCTCTGAAAAGTAGCAGGAGCTCCTGTGACTCCCTGTGGCATTCTGGTAAACTGGAAGAACCCCAAAGGGCAGATGAAAGCTGTCTTTTCCTGATCTTCCTTCTTCATGGGTACCTGATAATATCCAGACCTCAAGTCAAGCACACTGAACCACTGGCTGCCAGATAGGGCGTTCAGAAGATCTTCTATCCGGGGCAAGGTGTACTGGTCTGGCACAGTCCTCTTGTTCAGAGTACGGTAGTCCACACATAGCCGAACTGAACCATTCTTTTTCCTCACTACCACAATAGGTGAGGCATAGGGGCTCCGGGACTCTGTGATGATGCCTGCTCCTTCCATCTGCTGGAGTATGTCCCGGACATCTTCCACATCTCGAGGGGGTATTCTTCTTGACCTTTCTCTGAAAGGAGTAGGATCAGCAAGTCTTATAGCATGGGTGGCACTCTTAGAACACCCCACGTCCATCTCTGCTCTGGAGAACACTCCCTCTCGGGTGGCCAGTTTTGAACGAAGGCTGTCTTTCCACTGCTGTGGTAGGGGAGAATCTTCTAGATCAAAATCTAAAGGTGCTTTCACATGATCCGTCTGTTCTGCACTCACAGACATGATGGACGAAACTTGATCTAAAAGGTGTATTACACCAATCTTCTGATGACGATCAATCCGGATTTCCGTGGGGGTTAAATTCTGTACCATCACAGGAAAACTCCGACACCACCTTTTTCGCCAATCTTTTATCTCAGGTATGAGAGTCCACCCCTTCTTCTGATCCTCTTCAGGCAGAGACTCAATAAGGTATTGTCCAGTTCCCCCCAACATTTCATGGTGCATTGAGGCTATGGCTCGTAAGGTTTTGGTCTCACCAGGCTTCACAAATGCAGGTTCTGTTCCTGAATAGTGGCACAACCCTGGTTTTGTTGCAAGGGCTAGTCGTCGACACTCTTTTCCTAGGACAGGGCTGACCTCCATCAGTCGGTCTAAGGAGACATCTCCCACTTCTGTCAGATAGGCCCTGAATACATCCTGTACCATCTTTGCATTAGTACCCAATATTATTGGGGCACACACTTTCTTGGCTGCAGGGCATATCAAAGCTTCCAGCTCCATAGGACATATCATCCCGGTATTTAACTGGGGAATAGTTATGGTCACTTTTATGCATCCCTCCACAGGTTGAGCTTGAGACCCAACGCCCCATAGCTGAAACTCTCCTGCAGGTTCCATAGGAATGTGTTTCAAATGACGTTCATAGAAGTCTCTGTAGATAATGGTGACTTGAGAACCTGTATCTAGCAATGCTGAAGCATGAATTCCTTCCACTTGCACGTGTATCAAAGATTTAGGCCCAATCTTGGCCCCTACAGATAGACTATATGTAGGCCGGGTCTTCCTTCGCTTGTAAGACCTGGTCATTTGAGTCTCCCCGAGCTCGGTTGCCAGCACCCCCACATCCACCTCCATGGAATCCGCAGGGCACTCCCGCTGAAAATGCCCTGACTTTCCACATTTAAAGCAGTTCCCTCGGCGGGGTGAATCCTCAGGAAACAGCTTTTTCTGAGTCTTCCTGTGTTGCCCCCCACTTCCAGGGGGAAGATCTGCTCTCTCTGGTGGTGATTTGCATAAAAGCTCCAATTCAGCCACCTTCTTCCTAAGAGCTGACAGTTCTGTATTCTCTTTCTCCTTCTGTAGGGGTGGACACATCTGGTCTTCCAATCTCCTGGCTGTATTTATTAATGTGGAATAAGGCAGAACTTTATCATCCAACTTGGCTCTCAGCAGAATCATAACTGGATTACTGGTCAAACCACCTCTCTGAATTTGCTTAGATAGCCGAGCATCCAACTCAGAGGCAGTGACTGCTCCTTTATGGAATAACTTTCCAAGCGATAGCTGTAACCGGTTGATATAGTCAGTGGCTTTTTCGTGCTCCTTCTGCTTAGTGGCTAGGAACTTAACCAACAGATCATCCAAATCTTCTGATTTCCCATAAGCATCCTGTAAAACTTGTAGATAGTCGTGCGCAGTAGCTTGCCCATTTACTCCCTTGTACAGTCTTATCATGTCTGTAGCGGGAAAACGAAGACTCTCCACCAACCGCTGTTTCTTTATGGTATCCGTACAAGACCATTCCTCCAACAACTGCATAGCATTATCCTTCCAGACCTCAAAAGGCTCTTCTCCTGCAGGAACAGGCTGATTCCCAGAAAACACCTTTAGTTTGCGGTAACTATGGGTGTGGTTTGCCGTCACTATGGCTTCTGAGAGTTTCTGTAGTATGTCCGATACATCACTACCTCCTGTAGGCAGGGTGTGTACTTCAGGGTTGTCTGGTTTCAGTAATGCTGTAGATGGATGAGATTCTGCTTTAGGAGTAATCATCCCCTGTCCTCTAGGAGGATGGGCAGCTTGTTTAGGAATGGCTCCGGCCTTTCCGGAGATGGGGGTCAGGAGCTTAGAATAATTTTCTGTGACATAATCTTTCCGTTCTAATTTAAAGGGTTGTTGCAGTGAGACCCTTTCTTTCTTATCAAGGAGAGCGTACACTAAGGAGCATCCTCCATCCGGGGCTCCATGTAAATGAATGTTGGTAGGCATCTCATGGTCTCCCAAGCCCGTATGACAATATATTAACATGTAAGTTTGGCCTTCAGAATCCTGCAGGATATCTCTGATGGTCGCCATTTCTATTCCCAGTCGAATTTCTATACACAAGATGACGTGATTCATCTCACAGCAGGATGGGACTTTGCATAACATCACAGCTTGCTGTAATGGTACATTTCTTTGCTGGGCCCACTGTTTCACAAAGGAGGGAGTGGCCTGAGGACTTAACCTATTCTCACTGGTTGTACCCCAATACATCTCAGCAGTGCCTCCATCTGTAACGGGGTTTTGGGGGTGCCCCCTAGTGTCTTTGGGGTCCCCAAACCTAGTTAACTCACTATGCCTGACAGGCGGATCCTGAGCCTCCGCTATCTGGGAGCTGGGGTACATGTCTGCGGCAGTGCCTCCACCCAGTGGAGCATCCGGGGTAGGGATGTGGGGTCCCACTGGGAACATACTTGGTGCAATGAGACTGACACAGTCTAACTGGGACTAACTTTATATGGTAAGTAGCAATTGAACCAACATACATAGGAAAATACAATAGAGTAACACAGATAACAATGCAAATGTGGATTTTCCTCACTCACCCACCAGCACACCTGCGCCCCACCCCCTTATCTTCGCCCTAGCGGCCGTTGGTGCACATAGGAGAGTTGGGGCCCTTATAAGTCCTGCTTCGCAGGGTCACTGAAGCAGCCTCAGATGTGTAATGTCCGTCACGGGACCTCAGAGTCTTTACTGTGAGTGAGGAGACAGGTGCCCTGTGGCGATACAGGGAGAGGCTTGGCTTACCCTCACAACACGATTAACCAGTCAGTCAGCAGCAGTCTCCTCTCACTGGATTCGCCAGACGTCTGGACTCAGTGCTTGTCTTCTTTCCTTTCCTGCAGGTCCCTCTCTCAGCTGGTGTGATCTTGGGTGAAACAAGTTCTCTCAGCCAGGTCCTATCTCTGTGCTACAGTCTCTCACATGTCCTCCCTCTGGCTCAGCATGTGGTCACTCTTAGAATCCTCCTCCCTCAGAGCTGTGCAGGAAGTCCTGACAGGCCCTGCATGATGCCACACTCCTCTCTTGATTTCAGCAAGTCATGTGATCAAAGCTCAATGTTTTATTAACAGCATACTGAGTCCATGTGCCATCTACTGGGCATTTCAGATAATGCAGCCTGTGTAACTTCACGGGCTACATATGTATGTTCTGCACTAGGTTTCCTATATTTTGTTTTAAAGGTGCAATTTAAAAGACTCTAAAGCAAGCATCTCAGACTTGCGGCCCACAATGGATATATTTGCCGCCCACCTGCCCTGGTGCCACTTTGTGTTGTTACTGCAACCAGCTGCAAGACAGGAAAGATATTTCCTGTCTGATTCTTGTCTTCCCTACCACGGCTGATTGCATGCTCCCGCAGCCAGCCACTCCACCTTCCCTACTGCTCGCAGTGACAAAGGAGCGTCTGGCCTACTTGATCAGAGAAGAGCAGGGCTGAAACTGGAGGACGGACGGCTCATCTTAAGGTAGGCGAACAGTGGCTTTGGGGACCTTCCTGTTTAGTGCCCTAAATTGGATAGGGGGCAGTGTATTCATTTGGGGGAGGGAGGAGTAGTGTATTAAATTGGAAGAGGGAGTGGGGCAGTGTATTAGAGTGGAGGTGGGGGCAGTGTATAAAATTGGGGGATGGAGGGCAGTTTATTAAATTAGAGTGCTGAGAGGAGGGGCAGTGTATTCAATTCGAGTGGAGGGAGGAGGGGCAATGTAAGGGGCTGTGTGTTGTATTTGGGGACAATGTATTGGATTTATGGGCATTATATTAGAATGTGGGGAGGGTGTAGTGTATTAGATTGGGTCTGCATGAAGACGCTGAATGCTCCCCATGGAGATGTTGATTGGCCAAGCAGCTTTTTAACACACATGCACAATAGCTTTTCACTTTTTTTGTGCACCAACATTTGGGTTGTGATTTAAAGGTATACTTGCTTATAGTCTTATATTCTGGATTGGTTGCTGCAGTTTTTTTAGCATGATATTATATATGCCCTCTTTGTATATGTGGACATTTGCATGATTCTTTTGTGTCACACAGAAATAGTTTTCTCTGCACCAAATGTTGTACTTTAAAGGGACATACACAATTGTTCAGCTTCACCTATTTAATACTGTTACATATTTGAAAGCCTTTTCATCCACTTACTATTACTGTTGAATTATTAGAGATATAACTTATTATTCTCATTCTTATTTTGTTACAATATACCAGAAGATGAGTGGAAACATTGCACACAAGGAAAAACTGCTAATTTCTCTGCATGATGGGAGGCCCCAACCTCAAGAAAAATGCCAATCTCCCTTTACAGCAGCAGGGGAAAATGAAGAATAGTATAATGAGCACACAATATGAAAGCACTTTAATCATACACAACTAAGGTTCTCTTTGTAGCCAGAATGCTGCATGTTTTTTTTTTTTGCTGTGTGGCTAAAGTAACCTCGCCACGGGCTCTTGGAGGAGCCTGCTGGCCAGCCTCTTGCAAAAAGACTATGAGCCCTTTAAAAACGTATGTGATTTATGTACTTTTGTACTCCAGAAAAAGACCGACCGTTAGCCCTAATTCCCTGGAACTGTTTTGGGCATAGGACCATGTGCACAGTCGGTCAAAACTATGACTTCCATGGAAATCCCGCACCCCTGAACCGATCTGGGTGATTTTTGGATATGTTAGTCCCCCAGATAGGGCTATCAGGGGATGTGACCTTTGTGGGGCTTCCATGTGTTTTGGGGGTACTTTCAGGAGCTTGTTAAAAGGTGTGTTTTCTGTGCCTGGAGATAATTGAGTTTAGTACAGTTCCTGACTCAGTTATCTCTCAGGCACAGAGAATACCCTGATTTGTGTGGGAGTGTTCTGGACCTGAGAGCCAATGTAAGTAAAGTGTGTACTTTGTCATAGTCCCCTCTCAGGTCATAGAAACATAGAGTAAGGAATGCCCCTGGAATATGTTAGAGTAAACCCCTTGCATGGGGACCTGCATATGAGGCCTGTTGTGGCTGCCATTTTTGGATATGTTAGTGCCCCAGATCAGGGCTATGAGAGGATTTTACTTTTGTGGGGTTTTCATGAGTTTTGGGGGTACTTTCGGGAGATTATTAAAATGTGCCTGGAGATAATTGAGTTTAGTACAGTCAGGGCTGGCCTTAGGCCTTCAGGCGCCCTGTGTAAAAAATCTTAACAGCACCCTCCCTACCCCCACATCCATGTGTATAGGGGATTTATTAAATGAATTATTATTTAAAAACTAAAATATTTATCCCCTCTTCCCTGTCATTACCTTGCATGAAGGGGGGCATGCTGATTCAGTTTGCTGGGAATCTGGTCGGTGCCTTCACTGGGTGCAGACCATCAGTAACTGTCTCATGAGCTCAGGCACTTACAGTATCATCTCTTCTAGTCTGCCCAAACAGTCACACACACATAGGCAGACAGCCACACACACACAGACAGCCAAACACACAGGCAGACAGCCAAACACACACACAGGCAGAAAGCCACACACAGGCAGACAGCCACACACAGGCAGGCAGCCAATCACACAGGCAGGCAGCCAATCACACAGGCAGGCAGCCAATCACACAGGCAGCCAGCCAATCACACAGGCAGCCAATCACACATAAATACCTCTGTTCCTTGTGGTGGTAGACAGGCTGTGCAGCTCCTGGATTCTGGTTGTTGAGGGAAGCAGGGACTCCTTCCTGCTTCCCCTGCAGCAGTTACACGGCACTTTTAGCTCCGTCCCCGCCGCACAGTAAGCCCCACCCCCACCGCACATTAAGCCCCACCAAATTTTTTTTAATTTTTTTATCCCGGCCTGCCATGTGTGAGCTGTATTGGCCGTACGGCATCCCCTGCTTCATGGCGCCCTGTGTGGCAACACACTTTGCACACCCCTAAGGCCGGCCCTGCCTTACACACACGCACACTGTACACTGCACCCATTGGCGGTCCGCAGGCACATTGCTGACAGCCGGCAGGGGAGAGAGGGAGAGAGGACCCGGGAGCTCAGCCTGCAGCTCCTCCAGGTCCTCCTCTCGCGAGATTTGGAGCGTTGCCGCGGTTACCACGGCAATGCTCCAAATCTCGCGAGAGTGAAGTCTAGCCCTGGAGCGCGGGCTAGACTTCACTCCACACTAGAACCACCAGGGAATACAACTGGGACCACCAGGGACGGATAAATGTCCCCCCTCCTCCTCAATAAAGATAAGAAGGGAGGGGGGACATCAATTTGTGTATTTTATTAAATACATTTTTTTTTAGCCTCCCTACCCTCCTTCCTCCCCCATACACACATACACTGCCCCCCCACACACACTGCACACCCATACACACACAAACACACTGCACACCCATACACACACACAGACACTGCCCCCACAGACACTGCCCCCAGAGACACTGCCCACACAGACACATACAGTGCCCCACACACACGACCCCCCCATACATACAGTGCCCACTTTCATAAAGTACCCTCCCCATACACACACTGCCCCACACAGACATACAGTGCCCCACATACACACACTGCCCCAAACACACATACAGTGCCTCCCATACACACACTGCCACCCTCACACACACACACTGCCCCACACATACACTGCCCCCTAACACACACTGCAACCCTGACATACACTGCCGCCCTCTCACACACACACACACACCACTGCACCTATGCCCTATATCCCAGCAGACCCCAGGTAAGTTGTCAAACTGTTCTTAAATGGTTTGACTACTTACTCTGGGGTGGGATCCTGGCACTACTAGCACCGTAACTACTACACTGAGCTGTAGTGGTTATTGTGCCAGGATTATTTATTTAAATAATCTACAAGTGCCCCTCCCGAGATCAGGCTCTGGATACGCCATTGACTGCACCCCTCACACACATACCCGTTACACACACATTCCACCACTCACACACACTACTGCCCCATCCCCTTCTACAGCCCTTATCCCGGCAGATCCCAGGTAGGTTGTAAAACTGTTCTTAAACAGTTTTACTACTTACTCTGGGAGGGCACTATGGCACTCATGGCACCATAACCACTACAACGTTTCTTTAAATAATCTACCAAGGCTCCTCCCAAGATTAGGGTCTGGATTTGCGCTTGAACGGGAAGCATTTCTGCCGAACAGGGGCCCAGTATATGCCGCTGTGCTGTACATATATAAAACCTAAAAATGGGGCGCCTTGGAAAAATATTACAATATTAAGGGAGCCTTGAACCTAAAAAGTTTGTGAACCACTGGTATAACATATTCAGGCTAAGCAAGCATGCCTTAACGATGTACTGGAGGTATACTATTTAAAAAAGAGATTTCTAGACATGAATTATATAAGCAGTAGTTTCCCCAGGGCCCCCACCCACTAGTTAGATGCCAACAGGAATAACAAGGTTCATGGCTAAACAGTGGGGAATTGATAAACAAAAACTAAGGGAAAGAGTGCCCCAAACTTAGCAAGATCACATGGCAGGAATAAACCTGACAGCCCCCCACAGGATTCACAGAGAAAGAAAAAGGTGCGTAGCCAGGTTCTTGTTGTTACACAGTTCAATGGTTCAGGTCAACCTATGCCTTCCATGGGTAGAACACAGTCCTGCACTGAAAGGACAAACTTCAGGCCTTCAAACCCGGACTGGATCTGGCGCTTCAATTCATGTACCGCGAACAGCGCTCCCTGTTGCATCTCCGGCACTGTATGAAACTCAGCCACATCTTGCGACCTTTCCAGTTGTCGTAGTGCCTTGTGCTCAGGCTGGCTGTGATACTGCAGGCTTCTACGCACGGTATAAAGCAGGCTAGTACTAGCAGGTAGTAGGGTCTGGATTCCTCTTTGGGCTTTAGGCCTGTTCTTAACTTTGGCCTGTCTCTGTGGCGCTGTGTGTGCCCTCTGCCTCCATGTTGGGGTCTTGTGAACAGCCCGAGGCAGAGCTTTTCGATGGGGCTGTGGAAGTGGTTCCCTATGGGAGAAAACATTTGGTAGTAGCTGGACAGGTTGGTTGTCATGGGTGGCGGTCCGGTGGGACCCAGACACTATCAGGGCGGTGGTGCATGGACCGGGACCCATTATGCCTGATGTTCAGAATAGGAGTCATAGTGTGGAAGTGGACTACAGGGTCTGGTGCAGGGTAACTGCACGCCCCCTGGTGTTGAGCACCAGTGTTTGTGCAGCCACATACCAGAACCCTGATTCAGCTTATGCGGATCCCAGGAACTAGGAGCAGGTAATTAAGCAGACCTCCCAGGAGCTGAATAGGGAGGCTCTGCAGCAGGGATGTATCAGTACTGAAGCAAGGCAAAACTAGGAGAGCAAGGCAAGACTAGAAATAGACACCATGCATGAGAACAAGACAAAACTAGGAGAACAAGGCAAGACTAGAGATAAGCACCATGCATGAAAACAAGACAGAACCAGAGCAAGACAGAAAGCAGAACCTAGAACATGTACACAAGACATGAGGAAAACAAGAACATAACATGGGCATGACTGGACAGGACTGTACATGGACTGGGATTACAAGACAAAGTAAAACAAGACAAGACATACAAGGTAAAACAAGAGGAGACATAACTAAGCACTATATATGAAAAGTATGGGGATTTAGTTACATTATTTGATCATACATTGCACAAGCCTGCCAACAACGCCAATGTACCCTATATCTGGCAGGTCCTACACTGCCTAATGATGCTAAAACAACCATACTAAACCACAATACAGCACTTACCTGCAAGAAAGGGCAAAGACTTGAAACACTGCTGCAGGTCCAGGCTGAAACAAAAGGAAAGTGGAAAACAAACGGGTGTGGCAACATAAAACAAACATTTAAGTGAATCCAAAAGACTGGGAAATCCAGGGACAGAATATAAGAATGAACCCAGAAACCCAGCAACAAAGAAAACCAGACATAGACCAGAAAACCAGAAAAACCAAGCAAGAACAGCAAAACGAGTACTGGATACCAGAAGCCATAGCCAGAATGATCCGCAGCGAGAAACAGGATGTGACATTGGTGCAGCCTGTGTTCCAGCTTGCACCAGAAGTTATCAAAGAGTTGGTCCAGTTTTGTAAGGACTTTCAGGGTACTGCCGCCGGGAACAGAAGTATATGCTGTGTCTGCCATTTTAGGTGCCGCTTCATCCAGCAAGATGTAGGTGTGCCTCTATCAAGACGCTTATCACTCCACTGCGTGTCCTCTGTAGCAGGGACCCAATGGGCTGCAGATTCCATCTCAGGTCTCACCCAAAAAGGCTGAAATAGACTTTAATTAGAAGGATTGTGTGGGAGCTTGTGTTAGTCACGTCTCTCCTCCATTATGGCTAGGCCCTGCCTGCAACACCTTCTTTTACCACTTTAGGTTGACATTTTTCCCTTCCAAGATGTCTTTTCTAACACAGGCTGGTATAAATCTGCAGTAGTAATATTTGATGTAGTTATTACCGTATCTGCAGGGGTCTGAGCTGTGGTTTTTACAATCTTTGTCTGGGGTGGTGCTACTTGATTCATAGTTCCTGCTTCTACTGCATCTAATCTAGTTTGCATATTATTCATGGATGTCATTATGTTATTAAGCATTACGTGGATTTCTGTTAAGGAGGTAATAACAGTCTGTAAAGAACATTGTTTCTGACTATTGGAGCTGCCATTTGGGATTAATAACAGGGCTCGAGTCCTGCAGGAATGCATGGGAACAGCGTTCCTGCACTATAAACACACAACATTCACTACACACACTGAATTCATTATACACACTCTGCACTCACTACAAACACAGGACATTTATTATACACACTGCACTCACTACATTCATTATACACAGTCTGCATTCACTACAAACACACTACATTCATTATACACACTCTGCACTCACTACAAACACACTACATTCATTATTCATACTCTGCATTCACTACAAACACACTACATTCATTATACACACCGAGTACTGGACTATAAGCATAGGAGTGTAATTTTTTTTTGGGGGGGAGAGGGGGGGAGGCGGGAATCTTGGGTGAGTTCCTGCACTTTTTTTCCCCAGGACTTGACCCCTGATTAATAATAATAATCTTGCAGTGGCAATGGTATATCTCTGCAATGTAATTTGGCTGTTCATTTAGGGATGATTCAAGTCCTTAATGGTGAAATGCTATGGTGTTCTGAGCCTCTAGCCGGTTATGCTGGGATAGATGCCACATCCTCATTTTCAGAACTGTGGGACATGTCAAAATTCTGTTATAAATAATTAAAACAGACCTATAAAAATACACATATATCAGCATATCAGCATAGAATTAATATATCACCCCATCTCAAAAGACTGGTTTGACCATAATACCTCTTTTATGTCAGACATCTGTTCGTCCAGAAAGTATTCCATAAGAACTTATTACTTTCCTATCCTATGAAGTCATTATGTTTTGCTATTGTAGGTCGCTAGATATTCTGCAAAGTTACTTCTGTTTGAGAAAAACACAATAATACTTGAATCATTCGACAAAACATAAACGCGATAAAGAACATTGTTCATTAAAACCCCTGTAGTTCGTAATGAAAGAAACTGAGCAAGGAGACATACTATGTACCCTAAAGGCATGATGGTATAAGTACCAAATTCAATATATTGCAGATACTATGAACCTGAGAAACCTGAAGATGTGACAGGTTTAAAAGACAAGATATGTTATTAAAGTATGAGCATAAAGTTCCACCTGAAGATGTGACAGGTTTAAATGCCAGATACAAAATAGTAAAAGGAACTGTGAGCTTGAAGTAAGCCTAAAACAAAATGACAGGTGAAGACACTATATGCAATATGCAACTTTTGTATAGAGCTGTAGCAGTGATATCTAGAAACTCTTTCTTATTACCACCATGATGTAGAACTTGAAGACATGACAGATCTAAATGAGTAAATATATCCTATTAAAAAAGCCAGAAATACTGTGACAGGTTTGAACAACATATATCATATTAAAAGGAAAGAACATAAAGTATCAACTAAGATGTGACATGTTGAAAATTTGTGATAATATATTACAGAAATATGTACATGAAGATGCACTTAAAGACGTGACAGGTTTAACCCCTTAAGGACCAAACTTCTGGAATAAAAAGGGAATCATGACATGTCACATATGTCATGTGTCCTTAAGGGGCTAAACACCTGATAACATATATTATTGGAACTAAGGAAACCTGGATACTTGATAGGTTTAAAATTTGATATCCTAATATAGGAACCATGCGCATGAAGTGACATCTACAGACATAACAGGTTAAAAAACCTCATACAATATCTAACACTAACTATGAGCATACAGCCACAGTGACAGCTAAAACACAGATGTTGTATTGTAACTACGAGCTACTAAAAATCTGAAAGATGAAAAAAAAGGCAGATACAAAGTATCACTAATACTATACACATGAAATAAAACTTGAAAAATGTGTTTACAGGTTTAAAGTCTGATATTGTATTACAGAAACTATGAGCATGGAATAACACATGAAAATGTGACTGGTTTAAACCAAAATATAACTAATAAAAACTACAATCATGAATAGTACCTGAAGACTTGACAAGTCTGAACAATAGAGTCAATTAATAAAAAAGCTACATCGAGCATCGAGTAGGACCTGAAAACATGACATAGTTGACACTGATACAATTATATCAGAAACTATGATTATAGAGTAGAATCTGAAGATGTGACAGGTATGACAATGATACAATACAAGAAAGCTGCTATCATAAAGCACAACCTGAACATGAGCTTTTTTTAACAAGAAATTTAAAAACACACTTATATCTGTACCACTGGATCTTCCTGGACTTTAAGACACTCTAAAGGAAATCTTAGTGCTCTAATTAAATAATATAATAATCTCTTCCCTGGTTATCCTTTATAGGACCATTTGCATATCTCTCCACTTTTGTTTATATAGGGCGCCTCTATCTCTAGTATAGAGGATGGTCATATCATACAGGGTATCATTTCTTGGATATTATGGTTAATGATGACCATCACGGGACGTTGGAGAATGCCTCTATCAAAAGAAATAAGGGAGATCTGGGATTTGAGATGGGTAGTTAGATGTAGGGCACAGGTTATTAATTTTACTTCAGTCTATCAATATATTAATATATTTTGTACTGTTAGAAAGATTGCTGTGTGTGTTTATGGAACTTGTGCCAAATCAGTGTTTATGTAAAGATGGTTGTTTTTAATGATTTTTTAAATGTATTTATTTGTGATAAAAACAATAAAAAAAATAATAATAAAAAATAATAAAAATAAAATAATTAAATAATATAAATAATAGCAGCAAACATTAAGATGGTGAACTGGGATTGTAACAACCAACATGTTAATGATCTAATAAATTGTTGAGAACTATTAATGTAATGATTACTACCGGCATCCACACAGTACCAACCCATTCCGCAGCTATTACCATATCACATATGGTAATTCAACAATAATGAGACAGATATCAAATTGGTCCAGATACAATAAATTGATGAAGCCTTTGCACAAAGGCATTGCAGTGAAAACTATAATCTACCCATGACAATATATTCTAAAGAACAATTTATGGAAAATATAATCATGTATCCATGTAACTGACCTTGAATAACAATGCATACAGCATAAATACACAGCTACTCTGTAGGCAATTAAAATGCAAAATTGAAACTTAATAAGAACTGTATTGCATCTAAATCTGCCTTTCCTCCCCATCAACATGCCTAAATGGTTGCACACCAGGAGCGGAATTGACAGGCCCCAAATGCAGATGCAATAAACGGAATTATAGTAGAGCTGGACACAGAATACAATATGCAAACCAATAGCCACCTGTCTGCAATCTGTGTACATAACAGCCAGTGGCAGCTCCACTTTCCTGACTGGGAACTCAGGCACTCTCCCTCCGGTTGAAAACGCTTAACAAAATTTCATTATAGCACTGTAAGGGCAAGGGTGTAGGGGAAAGAAATGACTTTCGTGCTCACCATTTGGAGAGGGATGGAAAAATCCACTTGGCAGGTTGTCTAAAGATTTCCATGTGCCCTGCTGCTTCTAGACCCCTAAAACTGGAAATTACTATTATATACTGGAGTTCAGCCTTCGTTCCTGACACAGATCAGTAACCATGTTAGCCTTATTACATATAGTAAACAAATCATAGCCTAATCTAGCGATATGATCACTAACAATAGTCTTACTTAAAAGTTATGCAATTATTCTGTACATGAAAACAAAAACGAGTGCATCCCCAAAATTATACTTTTATCCTATTTTTAAACATAAGAATGTTTTTCATTATTACTGATGAGGCTTTTATTTTCATGATGTACATTAGTATGACGAATAATGCAAAATTGATGCAGAATGTATCTGAACTACATTTTCCATAATGCTCAGCCAGCCTGTCTAATCACTAAAAGGAAATGCGGCTCAGGCACATTAATATTATTATTATTATTATTTATATAGCACCAGCAAATTCCATAGCGCTGTACAATGGGTGGACTAACATACTCATAATTGTAACCAGACAAATGGATGTACAGGAACAGAGAGGTTGAGGGCCCTGCTCAATGAGCTTACATGCTAGAGGGAGTGAGGTATAGTGACACAAAGGGTAAAAGTAGTGGTAATGAAATAGGTTGCTAGAAAAGTAATCACTGAGAATTTAGGTTATTTTTGACAGTTGAAGAAGAGGAGTCATATGGGGGGGCGGGGGGAGGAAGATGAAAACCTGCTCACAGTTTAAATGATATGCTTTCCTGAAGAAGTGTGTTTTCAAAGATTTTTTGAAGGAGTGGAGACTGGAATAAAACTAAAGAGCCACCATTTTGTTTAAATGTACATAGGGATTTAGGCCACAGCACAGGCAATGGTTTCTTTGTTTTTACTATGTATTTTGAGCTGTTGGATACTAAGCTACTGCTGCTGTAAGCGCAGTGCTTTATCTTTGTGTTTGTATATGATGTTTGTATCACACAGCTATGTTACATTGCCGCCAGCCACCCCATGTTTGTCTTATTAAGAGTTTATAAGTATATAGGGGCAGCACCCCTTCCTATTTCAACAGAGAAATTTGCCTTTTAGCTGATACCAGCAAGGTGATTTGTATGTGTTATAGCCCTATTCAGGGTTAAGTATGTAGGGGTTTATAAAACTCCCCTTTATGTCTCATTAGAGATGTTTACACTTTGTCTGATACCAGCAAAGTTTATTGTATATGTAGAAGCCCTATGAAGGGTTAAATGTGAAAGGGTTTATGAAATACCCCGTCCTGTCTCATTGGAGATTCTTGGCTGATATCAGCAAAACTAATGACTAGTGTAGGACTCAAATTTTGGGGCTTGCCTTGACATGGCAGGTGAGCTTATATTCAAATGGCCATTGGAATAAAACTAAACAGCCTCCATTTTGTTTAAATGTACATGGGGATTTAGGCCAGAGCGCAGGTAACGTTCTCTTTTTTTAAATTTTTTTTTTACTTTGAATATATTTATTACCTGTTATGTATTAAATTCATATATGCGTGTAAGTATATATATATATAGTTTGCATATTGTATTTTTGTAATATTGTATCATATTGTATCAATGCAATTGTTTGTGGACCCAGGACATACTTGAAAATGAGAGAAATCTCAATGTATGCATCCTGGTAAAATATTTTATAAGTAAATAAATAAATATTGGGTACCTGAGGAAATATTTTCGTGCTCTATAAGAAACAAGAACACTTGGCAATAAGTTGAAATTTTGGACTGTGTCCCATGGACTTTTTTTAATAATTTTCTAAGTATCTATTATTTGATTTGTATTTTATTGGGTGCAGCCTGTTGTGTTTATCTGTTTACTAAAATGTGAGTAGTTGGAAATTCTAAATTAATTTCCAATTAAAGGCTAAATTAACCAAACTGGAAGAATTGCTGACTTGGATAACATTTACAATTCAACTATTTAAACCTAAAATTTAGAATTAAATTTGAATTCCCAACAATTTTCATTTTAGTCAATAACCCCTTGTGTGGTTTTTTTCATAGTATTCTGTATACTGGGCATAACCTGTTATTACAAAATGTTATGTATCTGATTGCAAAGTGCAGTTTATTAGCCATACCTGGAGTACCAAAGAAGTGTCAGAGAAATTGCACATTGTCCATCCTTTCTAACTTGTCCACGGTTTGTGGTTTAGTTAATAAATAATGCAATCTAACAAAAATATTTGTAAATGTAATGATTGTAAATTGTAAATGTAATTATGTTGGCAATTTTGGAAGGAACATTGTTGTAACAAATTATTACCTACTATGAATTATATTTATATAACTTGTATTTAAAAAAATAAATCACTGCATTAAAGAAAGTGCAATAAGCACAGGGAAATGTATTTAAGTGCTCTTTTAGAAAATGATATGGAAAACGTTTACCCATTATCAGCCTTTTATCTCTGGCAATCAGACAATGGAATAGATAAATACATATTAAAAGGCTTCAGCAACAAATGACATCTGTCTCAAAAGCTATGCTTTTAAAAGGGAATCATTTCTTCTGTACCCTTGGCATTCACATGTATGAAGCATCATTATGTATTAACCCTTTTTGGGCTTGTTTAGTGATTAATAGAGTAACACATGACATGTGCACTGTATATGCTCTCTGTTAGCAGTTTGGATGGAACTCTCAGTAAAATACAATTGCATTTGGTAAAGAGGTAGAACTTAAAACTGTATTCCAGATAAGCAATATTTAAGATTTAGTGTTTTATTTTTTATTTTATTTTCCTGTAATAACCTCAGATGTACATCTGCATGATTTTCCTCACCCCCTCTCCAAGCATATGAACTTTATAGACCCATACTGAAGAGAGTCACATCATACTGTGGATTAAAAACCTTTATGCATAAGGTGACTAACACTGTGTGGTGTAGATTTCAAGGCAGCACTGGAAAACTATTGAGCAGCATCTACCTTTTGCAGTTGCTATAATTAATTCTCTCTACTGATGTGTTGGTAGAGTTTGCAACTCTTTCCCAAGCTTCTCTTCCAGCATTTCATTAATAGGAGTGTGACTAAGCTCCCAAACTCTGACAGAGTACCTCCGCACAGTTTGCTTCCTAGCTGCCACAGAGGACTAAGACTAAGTTGCCAAAGTTTGACTGGGGTCTCTCAGGAACTCTTCCACCCAACCAATCTGCAGCTCTCTTTCTCCAGGTAGATATATTTCCCTCTGCCTTTGCCTGTTCAGCTTTCCCAGGCAGGTATGCACACCTCTGCATATAATGTTATTAACTACAGCCTTTGGAAAGGCACTTGTGGCTCGCAGGCCTAGCTCTCTTTTTGACTTGTCACGTGCTACAGGGAGCAAGCAACCAGCCAACAAGTACAACAACTCTGTTACTGGGATCCCTGAACAAATCCACACAGGACACATAGTTCCAAAAGGAACTAACATACTTAGCTTTATTTTAACTCAGGATTAGCCCGTTTGTGCATAACATTAAAATTGCAGTAACAAACTCAATATAATATAATATGCAAATCTACCTGAATATACAAAATTAACAACCTTTGCTATTCAGGTATTGCATATAGCTGTTTCAGGATCCTTACAGCCAACAGATGGTGCTGCACAGGTTCCACAGCCAAATCCACCTAGTTGATTTAAAGCAACAAAAGGACAGGAGAGCAAAATATGAGGAGAACATATGTTAAAAATAAACATATGTATTATACATACCCTGCACCTATAATAGGCATAATAGAATACATATTCTATTATGAAATTACAGAATGCACCTATAATGGACATATAACAATAATTTGGGGACCTGCATAAAGTTTCCATCTTCAGACTCCAGTGATGGTCACTACTGTCCCAGGGATAATGTGATAATTAACAAAAGCAATGCAACTCCCATTATTTGCAAGCTGACTGTGCATGTATGTCCTTGAGCTGCCCTAAAAATAAAAGTATTGCCTTAGAACTAGCCATTACCCACCCTTCACCCTTACTTTTAAAATAATTAAACTTAACAGATACATATCTATGAAGTGTGTTATTAGGGACAATAATGTTGATTTAGAAAGTAATGAGATTGCTGATATTCTTTTGTTGTTGACGTAGTTTATAGAGCCTAAACACACTTAACCCCTTAACGCCGTTACGGCGTTCTATGCCGTCCCGCATTAAAAGGGCTTTAAAGCTGTTGCGGCGGCATAGAATGCCTTAACGGCTTTCAGACCCTGTACGTCCGGTGGACTTACCTCTGCCGCGATCATCTTCTGGAGGGCTGCCTGATAGCCCAGACAGCCCTCCCCTGGCAAATGAGGCCCCCGGGGGCCATGTGATCGCTCTCAAAGAGCGATCACATGGCCCCCTATAGCTGGCTGTGGATCTGCCAACAGGGAGACTGTCTGAAATGACAGACAGTCCCCCTGCTGCTGGGAAGTATTAAAAAAATGATTAGACATGTGTAAAATTAAATTATAAATGTATTTATATATATATATATAATATATTTATATATATTATGTATATAATATATATACATATTATATATTTAATATATATACATATTATATATATGTAACGTCATACAAAGTGTATTTTAATATTAATATAAGTACATATATTAGTATTAAAATACACTTAGAATGACATTACATATATATAATATGTATATATATATATATTTATTATATATATATATATATAATAGATATATACACATATATTATATATAAATACGTATAATTACAATAATAAATAAATAAAATAAAATAAATAAAAAAATATTGAAACAAAATGTTATATAAATTATATATTCATATGTAATTTCATTCTAACTGTATTTTGTTATTAATAAATATATATATATATATATATATATATATATATATATATTGATAACAAAATACACTTAGAATGACATTCTATATATATCTATCTATATATAAAATGCAAATAACTGCAAATATATATATATATATATATACATATATATATATAGATAAATACATATAATTACATAAAAGATTACATTAGTATACACGTAGAATTTAAATACCTATAAATGCATATATATTAAAATTCTACATGTATATTTAAGTAATCTTTTAACATAATTATGTGATTTGATTAATTAAAATTTGATTGACATGCCTGACAACACAGGGAGAAAGTGCAGAGAATTTAATTTGCAAGCACAATATTTCTCCCTGTAACTCTCTAAGACACCATAAAACCTGTACATAGGGGGTACTGTTTTACTCGGGAGACTTCACTTAACTCAAATATTAATGTTTCAAACTGGTAAATTGTATTACAATGATGATATTTTAAGTAAAAGTGAAGTTTTTTGCATTTTTTACAAATGAATGTCACTTTTATGGAAAATATTATTGTTGTAATATGTTTCACTGTTTTAAAACACTAATATTTGTGTTTAGTGAAGTCTCCCGAGAATAACAGTACCCTCCATGTACAGGTTTTATGGTGTTTTGGAAAGTTAGAGAGTCACATATAAGGCTTGCATTTCATTTTTTTGACATTGAAATTTGCCAGATTATTTATGTTGCCTTTGAGAGCGTATGGTAGCCCAGGAATGAGAATTACCCCCATGATGGCATACCATTTGCAAAAGTAGATAACCCAAGGTATTGCAAGTGGGGTATGTCCAGTCTTTCTTAGTAGCCACCTAGTCACAAACACTGGGCAAATATAATTTTTTTGCTTTTTTCACACAAAAACATATATGAACACTAACTTTGGCCAGTGTTTGTGACTAAGTGGCTACTAAAAAAGACTAAACATACCCCACTTTCAATACCTTGGGTTGTCTACCTTTTCAAATGGTATGCCATTATGGGGGTAATTCTCATTCCCGGGCTACCACACCATCTCAAAGGTAACATTACTAATCTGGCAAATTTCTATTTGAAAATGGAACGTTCTATATTTGACCCTGTAACTTTCCAAAACACCATAAACCCTGTTAATGGGGGGTACTGTTGTACTCGTGAGACATCGCTGATTACAAATATGTGCATTTTGTTTGCAGTAAAACCTAACAGTATTATGACATTCACAGCTAAAATGTCAGATGGAAATGCAAATGTAAAAAACAATCTTAATTTCTCACATTTTTTTAAAATTTTATTCATAATAAATTATGTTCCATATATGAATAGTTAGTGATAAATTAAAGCCCTGTTTCTCCTTAACAAAATGATATATAATAAGTGTGGGTGCACTTAATGTGACAGTGGTGAATTATGGGTGAACAGACATATAGCGCAAATTCCAGTTTTTGTTTACGTTTTGTTTTGATCAGAACGTGCACTATTGACTCCGTCCTGAAGGGGTTAAAAGGTGATCAAATCTTTCAGTGGCTCCTTTTGGTTTATTTTAAATGGTATAAATAAACAGCAGTGTGCTTAATTTGTATTCTCTTTCAAGAACAAAGAGAAACAAAGTATGGGAGAGTGACCCTTAACACTGCTGGGTGTCTAAAGTATCTAAATTCCATTTCCCCAGTGGTGGTAACTTGAGAATATAAACCCCCACCCGCTAACCTAACTTGTCCTTATTTATATCTGCTCTCACTATTCATTATATTTGAAGCAAAATGTAGTTTTTCTAGAACACAATGATACCTTGAAAGCGTTAAAGTAGAACAGGCACTGTACGAAAAGTCACGATGACAAATCGATGAATAATGTATCCTTACATGACTCCTTTTTTGTTACTGGGACTTGACACTGAGATTCCTATTCTTTGATGTTTTACTCAATATTTCCAAAGCGCTCTTGCCATTGTTCAAGATATGTTCATTACATGCATTTTGCTAATGTAATACAAAGAAAATACTGTTATTCATCACTTGCATATCTCAAGCCGAGAAAGCGTCTAATAGTGAAGTAAAAACGTACCGATCCCAGTTTCATTTAGTTTGTTTTTCTTTTTGTTCCCCCACCCTCGCTGTTTTGTTTCCCAGAGCACAGGTGTGTTAGCTAGAACGCCTATCACTGCGGCTTATTATGCTGGGCATGAAATATTAGTAATATTGTAATAAATCTACACTACAAGGAGAGTCCTCCCGATTTATTCCATGATGTTCTTTTGAGGGCATATAGCTAGGTACCAACTAATCACTGATTATTTTGAATTATAGCCCATGTGTTGGTTTTAAAAAAAAAGATGCTGGATTTAAAACAGGGTATCTGCAGAAATGCAGTATGACGTGTCTGTACTTATCTACATACCAGGCTGGAAACTCTGGATATTTATGGAAATATGATTTTCCGAGTTTCTATGCCAAAGAAGAACCTCTAAAAGTCCAACTGGAAATATGCAGTTGGTGCATAACAGTAATATTCTTGTACTTGCACTGTGAGGAGTTGTTTCGTGTTTGGCCTCATCTCAAAATCTTCATGGTACCTATCTCTAATGTAATAAACATAAATATGAGAGCAGGAGAACTCCTACCTAATCTTTCTTTCTGAATCATATTTTGTGAAAGATAAACTGTGATGTTTTGTTCTTGAGTACGCATCTACCCACTGGGCAGTAACAGTCTGCATCCATAGCGTACATTCTATGATAGAACATTATACATTTAGAAAACAACGTGTATCTCAGGAACATCACAAACGTGTCTAGTCAGTGATGGCTCACAGCTTGGGTTATATATTTTATCTTAATCCCCACAGCTGTCACTATGTATTTGGGATACCAACTTCTATTGTGAATTTGCGGTTCCAATGCCACTGTTGCACTCACTTGCTCATATTGCCTTTAACAAATTAATCAAATTGATGTTCAACAAGTTAAATAGAAGAGTTGGAAACTTTAAGTGATCTCCTGGCTATTTTTCTCTCAACATTTGAGGGCCTGGTTGGCTGACGGTTCTGTGAGCATAAAATTTACATAGATGAAAATGAGAATAGGGCATATGTTATTACAGTTACCCTATGGATTCTACTGGCTTACATTCCAAAGAAGAAAGAATCAATCTAAGTTACTTTCTCTTTACAACCCTTGCATCTTAGTTACATGCTACTGCAATGCTTGTAAATTAATAGAGATATGAATTGGAATTGAAGGTACCTGCTCATGGTTTTGTAGGTTTGTAGAAATGTTAAAGTAATTTTTTGGTGATGTTCAATATGAAGAGTGTGCAGAGGATAAATATGTATTTTTAATTACATAATTGAACTGAGAAAGACTGTTTCTGTAATATAAATACATCTCCATTCCTAAGAGTAATACTGAACTAAAAATAATTTATCAGTTGAAGTGCTGAGAGATTTTCTGATACACAGTTTTTTCCCCCACAGTTCTTAGTTTTCTTCTAAAGATACTTGGTATGTGAGCACCCCCCAGTGTCTTAAAGTGGAAATCTACCAAATCCATAGAACAACTTTACTGTAAAATAACTCTGCAAAACATGTGTGTATGGTGCAAAATACAGGAAATATTCAGGCTTGAAATAGATACATTTGTTCCTAAAAATGTTTAAAACGCAGTTATGGAGTCTATAAATTTCAAGAAAACATAAAAAATACTTAGGAAGACTGAATTAATTTTCTCCAGCGCTACATGACATGGATCTGCGATACAGGTAGCATTGTTTAAAAATGGCCCTATTTAGGAGGGACTGTCTCTATTTTGGATACAAATCTCTCTGTCCCTCTTTTTCTGTCCTAATGTCTCTTTTTTCTAGGAGTTTTATATTGCAGACATGTGCACCAGTGAAATTTTCTTTTGTACGAATTTGTCAATCTGGAATTCCGTCTGTAAACCATTCATTTTTCGGACAAAATTTGGTAAAAAAGAATTTGTTTTTGACTAATCGGACGAAAATAGCACTGCGCATGTGCCCAAAAAAAAGCAAGGAGGGAGCTGGCAGCGCTACCAGTTCCCTCCTTGTAATAAACATTAATCATTGCAACCCCCCCTGCATTAACCTATGTGGGTCCCTATGTGGGTCACTTTGTCCCCCACATTAATAAAAGGGAGGTTAAATCCTTCCGCATGTCCCTTGCGGCATGCCGTGAGTAGGGGCATGTCGCCTAAACAGCAAGCAGCCAGTGGCTGCTTACTCTCATTTAAAAGTGGATATACATAAATCAGTATTTTATATAGAAGTGATAGAGAGCTAGGTAAGAGTATGTGTAACCAATAGTTATAGAAAAAACAAAAACTATGTTGCAATATGAAAAGTAGCTATTTAGATATAAATAAGACTGTGCTACTGATCTAAAAAGCTACTTTTTACACATACTCTTACCGTAGCTCTCTATCACTTCTATATAAGATACTGATTTATACCCAGTTTTACATTTTCCCATGCTGTGTAATTTGATTCATAACACTGATTGGTTGCTTTTAACCAATCAGAGGGTTATGAGTCAACTTACACAGCATGGGAAAATTCCAAAGAGCTTTCTCATGCTGTTTAAAATGACTCAGAGCATTCTGATTGGTTGGATTCCAAGTCACATAGTGCTGTGACAGGTAAATGTAGAGACTTACCTGTCAGTCTCTTCATTTACCTATGCGAGCGCTCTGATTGGTTGGCTCAGAATCAACCAGAGTGCTCTAAGGTAGCATTTATAAGCCTTTTCCCGCCTTGAGGGAAATTCTGCATTGTGCCCTTGCTGGATGAAGATGGATTATTTTTTTAGCTTCTGGATTTATTTTTTTCGGCTAATTTTTTTTTTGCGCTCAGATTTTTACAATTTTGTTTATAAATTTGACGGGTATAATGGATTTTTATTTCACCTTTTTTGGGGCTGAAGAAAGAAAAGAAAAGAAGAAAGAAGACATCTAATCGTAAGTATGAAATTTGATTTTACAGGGTATTAGTTTATTGCCCTCTCATATTATTAGGGTAGGCAGGTTATTTGTTATTGGGTGGGGAGTGACTAAGGGCTTGGGACCCCTAGTCACTTTATTATTTGTGGTCCCCACCCGGCCATTATGGGTGAGAATCTAGGGGGGACATTAGGTCCTCCCCATTATTTATTCAATTAGGGTCCCCACCCGCCGCTTATGGGGGGGCATTAGGTCTAGTAGCAAAACATATCTATATTTAAATATTATAGATGTATTAAATTGTTTTACTGTTGCTCTTTGTCCTTTATTGATCACTTATCACTTGATCTGAAAACAAAATCTACATTTATTGGCTGTCCCCTGACCATCAATTATCTTTTCCCATCAATTATCTTTTTCCCAGCCATCTCTTTTTTGGTGCCATGGGTGGAACACCAAACTCCAAATGTTTGGCTATCACTCTAATCACAATATGGCAAGAAGTCCAAAATACATATTTGTATCTGTTAGAAAGGAATGAATACTGTTTTGGCAAGCATGTTTGGTGCAATTTTTCCTTTAACTTGTAACATAATGGCATCATAATTTGGATTTTAAAAATACTCTTACCGATTAGAGCTTAACATCATTCTTGCTGAATTTTATCCAAAAGATGAAGAGAAAAATATACTTAAAGGAACACTGTAGTCACCCAGACCATTTCATCTTAATGCCGTGGTCTGGGTGTTGTGGTCCTGTCATTTTAACCCTGCAATGTAAAACACTGCAGTTTTTTTTTAGAAATTACAATGTCATACCCCCTAGCTCTGGTAACTCTAGTAGCAGGGTGCTGGTGTGAAGAGAGTAAAGGGGAAGGTCAGTGATGTGACTACTATGTAGCTCTGCCAAAAGGGGGCAGTTTTGCCAAAATTACTGGCAGGTCAGCCTGGTGTGAATGCATGTTAGGCTGCTTGCCAATTAACTAAGGCCAAGCCACTGGGGGGGAAACCCTGAAGGAAACCTTGCAAATTTGTAAGAGGGATCTTAGTCATGTTACTGGCAATAGGAAGTACTAATATTAAAATCTAAAATACTGTTAAAGAAAATGCACTTTAAACTGATAATAGTAATTAACACTGCCTGCAGTAACCTTTAAAAGGATCATAGGGGAATATTGAAAATGCAGAAATAGGAATAAAAAAATGACGGTGAATTACTGTACAAAGATAATGTGAAGTTTTAAACCACTCCAATATACAATGGCTACCTATCCCCTTTACACGATAAATGCGCACAGCTAAATTATTTTAAAACCAAAGTGCTCCAAAGATATGTGAGATCCATAATATATACTAATTGGTATGATTCATTCATTAAAAAAATACACTGGTGCCTATCCTGGTGCATTTCTGAATATAAATGAGAGCCTTTTGACCATTGTGCTTCTCTTTTTCAAATAAATGGGTATTATTACATTTAGTACTTAGTGAGCATATGATTTAAACAGTGTTTAATTAACGTAGCATTGGTAATTAATGTTATTCAATTCCCTTCCCATGATCTTTTATTCAAAATTTGCAGTTCATAATACATTATACTTCTGCATTGTAAAATGGAAGCTAGCAAACTGAACTAAAGATCTGTGACCCCCATTTAAACTATGCTTTCAAAAGCTATGTCTGCACTTCTGATAGAATAGAATGTGCATGCCACTGCGCAACATTTGTCATATATCATCAGGTCATGCAATTAGCACCGACCTGCATACCCTCTATTTTCTCATTCATATTCATAGAACCCTATACCGTACAAGGACTTTTGTATAGAAAATGGCATTATTTTTTGTTTGATAAATACTTATCAAATAATTTTTTCTGTCTTTTTAAATAATATTTTAATACATTAAATAAGATATAAAATGGCAGTACTTATCACAAATGAGAAAAAAATAAAACCAAAGCTATGAGAACTGCATGTTCCGTTCTATTTTTGAGCAAATGGTTGATATGCAAAGTCTTGTCATAAAGATGCTATAATATATGAACAAACATGTAGCCAGATCAGTTATTGAGAGGAGTAAGAAGAAAATTAGGTCTCATAATTACTATTGCACTTTATAGCAATGTTCACTTGTTGTCCAAATTGCTTGTTATCTTTGACCTAATTATGCCTACCAGACATTTAAAAATATATATTGGGCGGTGGTGGAACTAACATAGGGAGGGCCCTGGTGCAAGATTTTTTATGGGACTCTGTATCACAAGGGTGGGCACATGGTGGATCCCCATCATCAATCCCATAATGCTTTGCCAGCTGTGAATCTGCCATTTGCCCATCCTTGCAGGGTTGCATTTACCACTGAGCAGTGTTTGTGTGGTTGAATTTAAGTTTGTTTCTGTATGGAGTATGTGTGTGAATGTAGAGGTGTACTGTTGGCACTTAAATGCAGTTTTGTGTTTTTATGTACTGTTGCCATTTGAAAGTGATGTACTTGTGTGTAGTGTTTGCTTTGAATGTAGGGGTGTGTTTGTAAGTAGTGTTGGCTTTTGAATGCAGGTAGGAATTTTTGTGTAGGGTGTGTTTATATATAATGTTGATTTTTGTACTGGTGTATTTGTATGTAGTGTTGACCTTTGAATGCAGAGGTGTATATGTGTTTTGTGTTTTGGCGGTCGAATGCTGAGATGTATGCGCATATATTGCCACACACATACTGACACACATGCAGATAAATAGATACAAACATTGACATACATACAGATACATAGACATACAGACACAAACACTGACACATGTGCAGATACACAGGCGCATAAATACCAATACTGACACACATGCAGATACACAGACACAGACACAACCTCTGACACACATACAGATACAAACACACGGACACGCTTTGACACACATGCAGATACACAGCTACACACAATGAAACACATCTAGATACACAGACATGTAGATACACATACTGACACACATACAACATACACAGAAACAGATACTAACATATACACAGATACAGAGATATTAACACTGACACCAGGGGTGTACATAGAGCATTTGGTACCCGGGGTGGACCTTGTATTCGGCAACCCCCTGCCCATCTTCATAACATAAAAAAGGCCTGCAATTTAAAAAAAATACATTCTCAAGCATATTTATTGCACAAATATGTAAACTGTATATCAGAAAGAGTCCCCTAAAGGCCCCATTAGAGACTACAATAGAGTCTAATGGGCCATGGAAATGGGTCTCTAACTTTCTGGCCCCATTCACAATATAGTAATAAAAATAAGTCTCTGATACCCAGCCCAAGATGGCTTTTCTCACCTTATTTACTGTTGCTGGCTGCTGTGGCTGGTTGGCAGGTAGGGTGGCTGTGGCTTTGTGTGTCTCTTTTCCCCCTTTCCTCTCTGTGTGTCTCATCCCCCCAGCCATTATGTGTGTCTTCCCCCCCCCCAGCCTCTTTGTGTGTCTCTTTTTCTCCTTTCCTAGCCCTTGCATGTACCCATTCTGTTTGCCTCTTTGTCCACCCAGCGCTTCAGTGTGTTTCATTGTTCCCCTCAAGCCCTCTGTATGTCTCTTTGTGCCCCCCAATTCTTTTGTGTGTGTCTGTGTCTTTATCCCTTCTCTGTGAGTATCTTTTCCCCCCAGCCCTTCTGTGTCTTTGTGACCCTCAGTGTGTCTCTTAGTGCTCCTCCATGTGTCACCCCCTCAGCCTCTCCATGTGTGACACTTCCCCCCCTCCCCAGCCTTTGTATGTGTCGTATTCTCCCCTTCTTGGCCTCTCCTTGTGCCCCATTCCCCGCCTCCCCAGCTTCTCCTGTATCTCCTGGCTGAGCCATGGTAGAGATGCTCCTATTCACTGTATCTGGTCTCACAGGAAGCAGTTCTGTGCTCTCACTGAGCACTTCCTTTCAGACCGGGTAGAGGAACAAAAGCTCCTCTACCTGCAGCTTAGCCACTCTTTTGGTTTGAAGAGGAAGTTTCAAGATTTTTTTTTTTAATTTTTTAACAAATTCATAATTTTATCAATTTGAGTATTAACTGAAGGATTGGAACTAGAAATGAGATCTGAAGGAAAAGAGGTTTAATGAAACCCATAATTGGAGTAAGGGTGTCATCTTTGTGCTAGTATGCAGAGAATTATTATAAGCAAATTCAGACAAAGGTAACCATGATGACCAATCATCTTGAATATGGGCACAGAAACATCTAAGATACTGTTCCAGACATTGATTCAATCTCTCAGTTTGCCCATTTGTCTGAGGGTGGTATGAAGAGGAGAATTTATTTATAAATCCAAGACTCTTACACAATTCTTTCCAGAACTTAAATGTTAACTGTGATCCTCTATCTGAGATAATTTTGTCAGGTAAACCATGAAGTAGTAAAATGTTAGAGATGAACAATTTAGATAATTCAAAAGAAGTAGGAATTTTTGAAATTGGAATAAAATTAGACATTTTTGTAAAATGATCCACAACCGCTAGAATAGTGATCTGTTTTTGAGACAATAGTAAGTCAACGATGAAATCCATAGAGATGGATTTCCACGGACGATCAGGTATAGGCAAATTCATTAATAATTCATAAGGATGTTGCAGGACATGGTTAGATCTTTGACTGACATGGCATGAGTACACATTGGATGAAACAGTATGGACTACGTCAGGCCACCAAAAATGCCTGGTAGTTAGTGATGTCGCGAACATAAAATTTTCGGTTCGCGAACGGCGAACACGAACTTCCGCAAATGTTCGCGAACCAGCGAACCGGGTGAACCGCCATAGACTTCAATAGGCAGGCGAATTTTTAAACCCACAGGGACTCTTTCTGGCCACAATAGTGATGGAAATGTTGTTTCAAGGGGACTAACACCTGGACTGTGGCATGCCGGAGGGGGATCCATGGCAAAACTCCCATGGAAAATTAAATAATTGATGCAGAGTCTGGTTTTAATCCATAAAGGGCATAAATCACCTAACATTCCTAAATTGTTTGGAATAACGTGCTTTAAAACATCAGGTATGATGTTGTATCGATCAGGTAGTGTAAGGGTTACGCCCGCTTCACAGTGACAGACCAAACTCCCCGTTTAACGCACCACAAACCACCGTAAACAGTCCATTTGCACAACCGCAAACTCCCCATTTGCGCAAGGTTGGATACCAAGCTAGCCATGTCCCGTTCCTTGTCCTCACTGATGTCATTGAAGGTCACTTCCTCCACCCAGCCACGTACAACACCAAGGGTCCACGAAAGGTGACAACAAGCCCCCTGGGACGCCTGCTGTGTTTGGTCTTCCACCTCCTCAAAGCCACCTTCCTACTCTGACTCCTCTTCTTCAGACTCCTCTCTCTGCGTTGCCTCTCTCTGTGTTATTATAAGGTGTGTTAAGTAGTACTATTCCTATCAGTTTAATCCCTGTTACGTCCCCTATCAGGGGACGTGTATATGGCATCGATTTTAGGAACAGGGAGATGGAAAAAGATGCTTGGTCGGTCCTCCTACTTCAAATTTGGGGCACTGCGCGTGCAATCTAATGTGCCACCAGATAGGAGTGGTGTGTTAAGTAGTACTATTCTTATCAGTTTAATCCCTGTTACGTCCCCTATCAGGGGACGTGTATATGGCATCGATTTTAGGAACCAGGAGATGGAAAAAGATGCTTGGTCGGTCCTCCTTCTTCAAATTTGGGGCACTGCGCGTGCAATCTAATGTGCCACCAGATAGGAGTGGTGTGTTAAGTAGTACTATTTGTAATGGCACCCCCAGGCATAAAAGGGTTAAACTGCTGTTTAGGAGATCTTCCCCTTCCAGAGACACAGGCACAGCTACTGCAGAACACCAATCTGCCGAACAGGAAACCATATGAATGCCGTAAACAGCCGAATTGGAAAAAACATACGAATAGGTTTACAATCCTAGCAGTCGAACTGGAACAGCATACAATAAATCCCCCCAAGAACGAGACAAGGCTCTGTTTTGAGGGTCAAGCAGTGAGCAGCCAGAGCTGTGGGTTTATTGTGCTTATGTACACATTCTTACACATTAGTACTGTGACAGACCCATCCGTATGAACTAAGATTGCTGGGTTCGTCTGTTTGCTTGTTTCACGAACTCCCCCATTCGTATGCCTGGATTTCAGTGAATTGACTTTTTTTACCGAACAAAACTGTCGAACGGACGGCCACCCAGAAGAGAAGTGTGCTGCTGGTTAACCTATTGATCCCAATTAGAACGTTGCGGTTAACCACAGACACTTCTCAATTAAAACCGAATACAGGGTGGTCGTCGTTCGTATGTCGACCACGAGGCAATTTTAAACCATGCGAAAGACCAGCGGTGTTCGGTACTAAATTCATGGAACTGAAAACGGACACTTTTTCAACCGAACACCGCTGATGCCGTCGACCTCCCTTCTCCAATCCAAGTGTGCGAACACCGGCCGTTCAGGAGATTTAAAGGCACAAATGGACTTACCCCAGATAGCGTTCGCATACCGAAGAACTGTAATAGACTTTGACTCCATGGCGATTGAACTATGCGTATGGGATCTGAGCGCTATGCGCCAATAATATGCACTCAGATCCAGGCTATCTGGGGATGTGTTACACGAATGAGAAATGTTCGGCAGTTATAAAGTTATATATTTTTATGTGTTTATTGATTTGTATTTAAAATGGCGATTTGCCTCTGCTCTGGGAGATAATTGAATTACTTCTCAATTATCTCCCGAGCAGAGGGGAGGAAACTGTGATGTATGCTGGAAATAGTGTGTGACTGTATGTCCTGAAATGCCATATGTCCATCTGCTATTCCAGTCTCCCATTTGGTCCCCTAGGGGAGTGTCCACCAAGTGGGAGACCTGCATAAATACGGGCGGGTAGCCCACAGTAAACTCAGTTCGTGTTTTTACCCTCAATGCGGAGCTTGGTCTCGTTATTGGGGGGATTTTATTACCGGCGACTAGAGACTGCTATTTGGAATTATCAGCCGCTTGGGAGATACTGGCGTTCGGCTGATATTGACTGTTCGTGAGCTTGAAGCTCGTGGAGGGAAGTGAATGTACGGATAACGTTCGGGAGTTTGGAGTGTTCCCTTGCTGGCGGTTCGCATGGTTGTATTGGATACGCTTGCAGACTACATTATTGTGAACGGGGAGCATTCACTAAATGGCGGTTTGTACATTTCATGCTGAAGGTACCGTAACAAGTACCACCCACAGGGTTTTGGAACACAACCAATAAACACATACAATACACTCAGACACTCCCACACAAAATCCTCCCCTCAGCCTATGATACAATTACCTTACACAATGGGTAATGTAATTATAACAAGCAGAGAAATAAAATAAAATTTTTCCACATTATTCATAACTTGAAAAGTATGCATCACATTCACATTACATTTTCAGAATCAGCATACTCCTAATGCAAACATACGTCAAATTCATACAACTTGGTCCAATGGTTCAAAAGATAGATCGTAGTCCTTTGTGACCAAAGGAAGCATGGCTTTTCTGCCCAAAACCAGTTCCATAGAGTCTTCTATCCTGGAGATAATTGTGAAGTAATCCAATTATCTCCAAAGACAGAGGCAAAACTCCATTGAACACATGGCAGCAAAAGACAATAAAACACATAAAAACACATAAAAACATATAACTGTGCAGCCATTGCACAAAACAAGTACATTCAACATATCCCCAGATAGCTCAGATCTGAGCGCACATTATTACTGAATGGCGCTCAGAGCACATACAGTTCAATTGCCATGGAGCCAAAGTCTTTCCCATAGTCTTTCATTATACGAATGGGCTCCATGGCATAGCTAGCTGGGGTATCACCACTCAAACAGGGCAAGCACCAAATGACCCGGCTTTCATGTCTTTGCAGGGGAAAATCAAGCCTTTTAACATGGGGCCAATTGAACTAATAATAATCCAAAGGCAACAGGTGAGCAACCAGGCTTCTCCAATGCAATGTGGCGAGATTGGTCTCGTCACACTATTCTTATCAGTTTAATCCCAATGTCACGACTACTAGTGTGGTCCAGCACGCAGAAACTGTGTAAACATATACATAGGCAAGAAAAGGAAAATAAAAGGACAGAGCGTAAACCGGACCTTAGAATGGCCGGACTAATACGCTAGAGACAGAGAATGGTCAAAGGGAAAGCCGAGGTCAAGGAAGCCAGAAAATACACAATACCGTTTACACAAGCCAAGTCAGGGAAATCAGAAATCAGAATAACCAGGGAAAAGCCAAGTTCAGGATAACAGGAAATCAGATTCACAATGATAAAGCACTCTCAGGAAACCAGGAACAGGAAACCACGACAGGGCAAGGTACTGGGGTGAGCTAGGGATTTAAATATCACGCAGCGGGCCGGCAGCCGCGACACCCTGTTACGTCCCCCTCATCAGGCCTTTTTTATTCGAATGTATCGTCCACTGTCAGTCCCTTCGGGATCCATCCCTCATTCATCTTAATAAAGGTGAGATAATCTAGACTTTTTTGACCTAGGCGACTCCTCTTCTCAGTGACAATACCTCCTGCTGCACTTTCTGACAGGACACTTGAAGCGGGGCAGGCCAGAAGTTCTATCACAAATTGGGATAGCTCAGGCCACCAGTCAAGCCTGCACACCCAGTAGTCAAGGGGTTCATCGCTCCTCAGAGTGTCGATATCTGCAGTTAAGGCGAGGTAGTCTGCTACCTGTCGGTCGAGTCGTTCTCTGAGGGTGGACCCCGAAGGGCTGTGGCGATGCGTAGGACTTAAAAAGCTCCGCATGTCCTCCATCAACAACACGTCTCTAAAGCGTCCTGTCCTTGCCAGTGTGGTCGTGGGAGGAGGAGGATTACTTTCACCTCTTCCCCTGTTGGATTCCTGTTGTGCTGTGACATCACCCTATACGCTGTGTAAAGCATACTTTTTAATTGATTTTGGAACTGCTGCATCCTTTACGACTTGACGTAATTCGGTAACATTTCAGGCACTTTCTGCTTATACCGGGGGTCTAGCAGCGTGGACACCCAGTACAGGTCGTTCTCCTTCAGCCTTTTTATACGAGGGTCCCTAAACAGGCACGATAGCATGAAAGAACCCATTTTCACAAGGTTGGATGCCGAGCTACTCATATCCTGTTCCTCGTCCTCAGTGATCTCACTGAAGGTATGTTCTTCCCCCCAGCCACGTACAACACCACGGGTACCAGATAGGTGACTACGAGCACCCTGGGATGCCTGTTGTGGTTGGTCTTCCTCCTCCTCCTCAAAGCCACATTCCTCCTCTGACTCCTCTTCCTCACAATCCTCTTCCAGCGTTGCCGCAGGTCCAGCAAGCGATGCTGATAAGGCTGTTTCTGGTGGTGATGGTGACCACAACTCTTCCTCTTCCTCTTCACGCTCATCTACGGCCTGATCCAGCACTCTTCGCAGGGCACGCTCCAGGAAGAAAACAAATGGTATGATGTCACTGATGGTGCCTTCGGTGCGACTGACTAGGTTTGTCACCTCCTCAAAAGGACGCATGGGCCTACTGTCAAAAAAATTCCCAGCTCTGCAGAGGCTGTCCTAGCACCCCGGTCATACAAATACTCGTTAACGGCTTTTTCTTGTTGGAGCAGGCGGTCAAACATTAGGAGTGTTGAATTCCAACGTGTCGGGCTGTCGCAAATCAAGCGCCTCACTGGCATGTTTTTTCGCCGCTGGATATCTGAAAAGTGCGCCATGGCCGTGTAGGAACGCCTGAAATGGCCACACACCTTCCTGGCCTGCTTCAGGACGTCCTGTAAGCCTGGGTACTTATGCACAAAGCGTTGTACGATCAGATTACACACATGTGCCATGCACGGCACATGTGTCAACTTGCCCAAATGCAATGCCGCCAACAAATTTCTTCCGTTGTCACAAACCACTTTGACGATCTCCAGTTGGTGTGGAGTCAGCCACTGATCCACCTGTGCGTTCAGGGTGGAAAGGAGTGCTGGTCCAGTGTGACTCTCTGCTTTCAGGCAAGTCAACCCCAAGACGGCGTGACACTGCCGTATCCAGGATGTGGATGTACCTGGGGAGCTGGGGGGGTGCCGTTGATGTGGAGCAAGACGCAGCAGCAGAAGAGGACTCAGCCGAGGAGGTTATGGAAGAGGATGGAGTAGGAGGAGTAGAGGAGGTGGCAGAAGGCCTGCCTGCAAGTCATGGCGGTGTCACCAACTTCTCTGCAGAGCCACGCATTCCATGCTTGGCAGCCGTCAGCAGGTTTACCCAATGCGCAGTGTAGGTGATTTACCTGCCCTGACCATGCTTTGCAGACCATGTATCAGTGGTCAGATGGACCCTTGCCCCAACACTGTGTGCCAGACATGCCATTACTTCCTTTTGCACAATCGAGTACAGGTTGGGGATTGCCTTTTGTGCAAAGAAATTTCACATGGGTACCGTCCACTGCGGTGTCCCAATAGCTACAATTTTTTTGAACGCCTCAGACTCCACCAGCTTGTATGGTAAAAGCTGGCGGGCTAAGAGTTCAGTCAAGCCAGCTGTCAGACGCCGGGCAAGGGGGTGACTTTGTGACATTGGCTTTTTACGCTCAAACATGTCCTTGACAGACACCTGACTGTGGGCAGATGAGCAGGAACTGCTCAAGGCGAGAGACGGAGGGGCGGATGGTTGAGAGGGGGCAAGGAGGACAGCAGTGGTTAACGTGGCTGAAGATGCTGGACCAGGAGGAGGATGGCGGCTTTGAGTTTGTGTGCTGCTTCTACTCATGTGTTGATCCCATAGGCATTTGTGATGTGCGATCATGTGCCTTCGCAAAGCAGTTGTACCTAGGTGGGTGTTGGACTTCCCACGACTGCTGAGCTCTGCAATTATGGCATTCTGGTGGTGGCAACAGCATGCGTTGATTGGCGTGCTGTCTGGCTGACCCCGGGTGCCGATGCATGCTGTTTGACTGTGCCACTAGCTCCTTGCGACAACCTCCCCCTGCTTCCAACTCATCTCCTCCTTCTCCTCTCTGTCTCCCCATCTGAACTTTCCCCCTGTTCTTCTTCTCTTCTAGCGGGCACCCACGTGACATCCACAGACGCATCGTCATCATCAACCGCTTCACTTGTATCTGACAACTCAGCAAAGGAAGCAGCAGCGGGTACAACATCATCATCATAACACCGTACGTCCATGTGTGTAATTCTGCCTGACTGAGACATATCCCTGTTATCTACATCCTCTGGCAATAATGGTTGCGCATCACTCATTTCTTCCAACTGATGTGTAAATAACTCCTCTGACATACCAAGTGAAGCTGCTGTGGTGCTAGTGTTGGTGGTGGCGGCAGGCGGGCGAGTGGTAACTTGAGAGGTGCCCGAAGCTAAGCTGGAGGAGGATGGTGCATCAAGGTTCCGAGTGGAAACTGTAGAAGATTGGGTGTCCTGTCTTAGCCAGTCAACTATGTCCTCAGAACTTTTCGAGTTCAGGGTACGTGGCCTCTGATCACTGGGCATTATTCTAGGGCCAAAGGGAATCACAGCACCATGACCACGACGGCCCCTGCGGGGTGACCTGCCTCTGCCTGTCATTTTTTTTTCGATTAGTGGTACTATGCGTGCCAGCTACTGTGACAACAGATATGAGTGGCACTGTGCAGTGGCAGAAGTTGGCAGAGTAGACGCTGTAGGCCTGACACACGCTTGCAGACAACTAACTGCTATTCAATCTATTACAGTCGAAATTGTATTTTTTTTTAAAATGTACACTACTGTTACACCAGATATGAGTTGCACTGGTGTGACATTGTGCCCTGGCAGGCCCTGAAACGCACACGTGTGAAGGAAACTGACTGCTATTATATTACAGTCCAAAATGTTTTTGTTTTTTTTAAATGCAAGCTATTGGGACACCAGTGAGTGAGTGTTGGCACTGGGCAGGCCCTGAAACGCACACTCATGAAGGAAACTGACTGCTATTATATTACAGTCCAAAATGTTTTTGTTTTTTTTAAATGCAAGCTATTGTGACACCAGTGAGTGAGTGGTGGCACTGGGCAGGCCTTGAAACGCACACTAGTGAAGGAAACTGACTGCTATTATATTACAGTCCAAAAAGTTTTTTTTATTTTTTTAAATGCAAGCTATTGGGACACCAGTGTGTGAGTGGTGGCACTGGGCAGGCCCTGAAACGCACACTCGTGAAGGAAACTGACTGCTATTATATTACAGTCAAAAAAGTTTTTGTTTTTTTTAAATGCAAGCTATTGGGACACCAGTGAGTGAGTGGTGGCACTGGGCAAGTGGGCACAGTATATGCTGTGAGCCTGACACACAGGCTGGCAGGCAGGAAACCGCAATTACATTACACAGAAAAAAAAGCAGACTGATGTTCTAGCCTTAAAAAGGGCTTTTTGGGGAGCTGTCCTTACAGCAGAGATCAGATGAGTCCTTCAGGACTCTAGTGGACACTGAATACACTAGCCTAGCTATCAATTTCCCTATCAAATCCGCAGCAGCTACACTGTCCCTCCTCTCACTAAGAATGCAGCTTTACAATGAATGTAAAATGGATGCTGTCCAGGAGGTGGGAGGGTCTGGGAGGGAGGGTCTGCTGCTGATTGGCTGGAATGTGTCTGCTGACTGTGAGGTACAGGGTCAAAGTTTACTCAATGATGACGAATAGGGGGCGGACCGAACAGCACATATGTTCGCCATCCGTGGCGAACGCGAACAAGCGATGTTCGCTGGGAACTATTTGCTGGCGAACAGTTCGGGACATCACTAAATATGAGGGTGGACATGGCATTTGCTCCCCCACAGACAGTGGTATGCCGCCCCAATCCCGCCACTAATGAAAATTAAAAAAAAAACAGATTCTAAAAATCAAAAACACACCACAATAAAATTAATCCATCTTCATCCATGGACGGCTCAGCACAGACTGAGTTCTGATGGTGGAGAAAGCCCTTTTCTATGCTTTTTACTCTATGTCAGCTGGGAAATATTCCCACACTTTGCAATATGACCAATAGTGTTCTGATTAGTTAGCTAGTAAACCAATCAATCAGAGCACTCTGACAGCAAACTCTTGAGAGAAGTCTCACATTATACTTTAGTATACTCTTTAGCTTTAGAAATAGTTTGCTTTGAAGTATAAACCATTTTTCAGTTCTTTCCAGTTATGAAATATAAGTATTAAATTAATGCAAACTGTCTTTTGTTTTTAAATTATATAAAAGCCTGTTATTTATGTCAAATGTTTTGAAGCCTTTGTTTATTTTTATTTTGAAACAACAAGATAATCTTGTAACCTCAGTTTATATGTAAGTGTGGGCTTCATTATGTTGTATTTTTAAATAAAGTGCAATTATTGTAATTATGTTGTTTCTGTAAAATAGAGTAGGAGGGTAATGCTATCTCACAGACCTGGACACAAGATCTAAACGGGATTTATTAACTGAACAGGAAATTGTGATGAAGTACCAACTGATATACACAATTTACAGGGTTATTCACTAAACAAAGGATTTTTTTTTCTGGATGGACAAAACGCAGTAAAAATGACTGGATTTAGACTGCATGGACCAAGCCACATGTGGCCTGAGTGAGTCTGCAGCAATTGCATGAATGACTAAAATTGTGTAGGCCAAAATGTTGCATTTATTGTTTTGTGGCATCCCGTGTGCACCAATAAAGCACCTGCACTGTGAAGCCTGTAGATTGCATTTTGATTCTGCTGTGGGGGACCGCATATTCCTATTTCACGGTACTTCTGTGGGGGGTGCTGGTGATCCAGAACCAGTTATCACACCACCCTCTCCACACCCTATCACACCACCCTATGTACATGAAGTGACCCTTTCTCTCACCTTAATACTACTGGGAGAAAGAACAAACATAAAATAAGGTCACCTATACACCATTAGAAAGCCCTATGCACATTTAAATAATAGGAGTATTTTTAGTAGTATTTTAGTTGTTTCATTTTTTTCTATTTTCTATTCTAATTTTTATGTGTGTCTGTGAGGTGCTGTGTGTGTGTGAAAGGTGCTGTGTGTGGGGGGGGGGTGCAGTGTGTGTGAAGGGTGCTGTGTGAGGGTGGCAGTGTGTTTGTGTGTGGAGTGCAGAGTGTGTGAAGTGTGCTGTGTGTGTGAGGATAGCAATGTGTGTGTGATAGAGGTGCAATGTGTGAGGGGGCAGTGTGTGTATCTGAGGGGTGTAGTGTGTGTGAGGGGTGTAGTGTGTGTGTGTGTGTGTGTGAAGAGTGCATAGGGTCTATTCTGTGTGTAGGTGTGTGACATGTGAAAATCCATTTTAATGTCTCCCCCTCTCTTCTTCTTACCTTTTACTTGGGGGACATAATGCTGCAAGCCCTGGTGGTCCAGCGGTGGCATGCTCACTTTAGCCCACAGCGCCTCAGGCTGCAGGCTGACTCTCCTGTCCTCCTGCGAGCACAGCACTGTATTGGAGCGTTGCCATAGAAACATGTGGCAACGCTTCAACCAGTCTGCTCACGGGAGGAACACAGAGCCTCCCAGGCCCTGCCCTCCCTCTGCTGGTACTAAGTGCCAGGGGGCCGGTGAGGGAGAGCTTTGATCTCATCCACACCCTAAGAGGGCTTACAGCAAGGCTGCCTCTGCATGGGCTGACAGGGGAGATGAAAGGATCTCCCCTGTCGGCCTTGGCCAACGGCCATCGAGGCTCATTGGGCATTTTATGCACAACCTACCAACACCCATCAGAAATCCCAAACCGCCCACCAGTGGGAGGTAGGGACTAGGTTGACTTACCCCTGTTTTAGAGCAACCTGTAAACTAATGCTTTGTTTACAAGTCATCTACATGATTTCAGCAGCTTCATAACTGGTAATAATTGCTTACAGATCACTATTAAAAAAGCAGACAGCTAAGAATGATTAAATATATATATATACACGTTAAATCCATCTAAGCTGCTTTGAAGAAGATCTGGAATTCCCAGTGGAGAATGTGTGGCAATCTGCCAAAGGGTTAAAACATGCTCCTCTGGTCCAGAGTATCAATACAACCGAATCTGCATGGAAATAGCACTATACACAACTAACAGAGGCACTCTACTCCTTTGGTAGCCTTGATCTGTGCAAGAAACAAAGTCTCAAGACTTAAAGGGATACTATATAAATATAACATGAATTTGTTTAAGAATCTCAATTATAAAGCAATTAAAAACAAACAAGTCCGTCCGATCACGTCCAAACTCTGAGGCTCTGGACCATGTGAGTAAGTTTTAACATTTTGTTACTATTTTTGTCTAACTATTAATAGGATACTACACTATTTTGTTTGTATTATTTATCTGCATTACCTATAGAAATAGCAAGGAGAATGCTGGTGTGCTACCTGCATGCACAAAAGTCCAATAGTTCTCAAAAGGCTCTTATAAATACCTTACTAACTCTGTTTGGCACACTGTTGTGGCTTGAATTTTATTTTCAGTATTACACTAGGTTTTACTGTTCTTTTTCATGTTATATATGATGCTGTATATCCTTGTCATGTAAAAATTTGAAAAAAAAAATTAAAATGAGAAAAAAATATATTGGTCAGTTCACTAACTTAATCATTTATTTTTTTAGCGCTCCACTCTTTTTTGTGGTATCATTCTCCAAAGTATATATATTTTCACATATTATGGTGTTATGTAAAAGAAATTTCTACACAAGTGTAGTAGCTGTTTAAGTAGTATAGTAAGTGTATTTATTAGTTGAAGCACCTGTCTCCATGTTACTGTGAATCACTTTTTGAAGCTTTTTCTAATTAATTAATTAATTAAAATGAGATTCCTAATGAACTGCCTTAAATAATTAATTGACTTTCTTCTTCTTCTTCTGCAATTTCAATTCTACATATGGTTCGATAGAGCTTTTTTTTTTTACCGCATGACAACATTAAAAATTAGATTTATACAGAAGCATACACTGGCATAACTACTTATTAATTGCACATATAGTATTATAAATTAATAATAAACAAAAACCTTACAATGTGTCTTATTTATTTCATCTATATGATGATATATTTAGGATTAGTTTAATTTGTCAGAAAATCCATTTTTCTGTCACATTTATTTTGTAATGAATATGTGCAACATGTATTTTTATTTATGTTGATACCTTTCTGTTTTTTTCACAAGCTTAAAATAAAAGCTCCTGTTAGTGGTTAATAAATGCTTAAATATAAGAAATGTTATTCAAGCATGTGACATTTAACATGGCCGCAAACGTAAAATGGTCTTGCTAATCAAAACACAATCTTCTGTACACTAATACATCCCTCCTTTTCCCTCCTTTTCCTTCCAACATTTCATTAGTGGTTGTTTGCAAGACAGAGATAAAACAAGTACAGAAAGGTTTTAATGACAAGCTAATCAAAATCCAGTCTAGTAACAAGCAGCTGCAGCAGCACCTGTCAGGTAATCAAAAGACTGACATAAATTAGGACATCCTGCACTTTTTAAAATGATAAGCATTTCGTTATTTTATAATGAGGCGCTTGTTATAATAAGTACTTTTATAATAGAATTCAGAGGAAGGTGCCAAATAAAATAGCCTGAGAGTCTGAGTCAGCCTAAGAAGTGAAGGATTAGTGTAATCTTGCCCCCAAACCAGCATCCTGGCGAAACTATTTAGTTTTAATATTGTCAAGTAATGAGTAAATAGTAAATGGAAAGTTGGTTGCCTGTGTGCCGCATTTTTATGTACTGATGTAATACAGACATGAGGGGGCAGCAGATGCCTGATTTTTTTTTTTTTTATGTTCAAGTATAAAGGATTTAAGTAAAATATATTCCTTTGTTACAAGCATATATGTAACAATACCTTTTTTTATTATAGATGCCTTTATAAGGCATCTATAATAAGAAAGGTATTGTTATATAAGCTGTCATCTTTATAATTACGATTTGACTTGGAGAATCAATTTGTTATGAACTGCAATTCGTCCGAATTTAGGTTGATTAAATGATCACCTGAATTCTCATACTTTGAGCCAAACCATGAAGCAAATGAAAAGCGCAATATAGGAGAATGTTCATTTTGATTCATGATTCAAAATTACAACCGTAGCACCAAAAAAGAGATAACAATATGATATAAAAATGAATGGCTTGGGGACAAAAAACTAAATGTTGATATTTTATTCGCAGATCAAGAGAAATTACTTAGAGAGGCAGGGACATGACTGGGATTCACAGGGCCCCGGTGCAAGAATCAGAGAAGGGTCCTCTGCAGTGGTGGAACTAAAGTAGAGAGAGCTCTGGTACAAGACTTTTTGGTTGGCCTACCCTATATCAACAATGCTTTGAAAGCTGGCGCTCTACCATTTTTCCATCCTTGCACAGTTTTATTTAGCAATGACCAGTGTTTGTGTGTTTGAATGCATGTTTTTTGTATGGAGTATGTATGTGTGTTTGTATGTGGTGTTGGCGTTTGAATGCAAGCATGCATTTATGTGTAGTGTTGCTTTTTGAATGCAGTGATGTATTTATATATAAAAAACATTTTATTTGACTTTTTTTATTCTTTCAATAAGGTAGATGGTTTACAGAAATGAAAATAAGGGGGGTACCATCAGTTATATCATAACACAGCATTTTACAAATAGCCATTGTACATTTAACATTGAGCATTTCAGTTGGTAGGTGTAAGTGCTACAACATTGAGTATAGTAATGTTGTCTATCATTCAACAATATCTCTACATAGTTGATGGCCAGAGCATATATCAACCCAGCGCAAAACAATCCTAGGCCTCTTATCATTGTGTCGTTATAAGGTTTTGAGGGTTATCCAATCTCCATGTGTTCCAAAGGTTCCAGGATTCGGTAAAAAGTTTGGAGGGGGAGAATGTGGTTTGATAGCATTTTTCGTCTTGTTTAAGGCTTTAAGCAGTTTTGAGATTGGGGGCACTAGAGGGAATTTCCAAGCTCTTGCAATCAATTGCTTTGCCATTAAAAGAATATGTATTAGGGGGGGCGGGACTTCCGGTCTCATGGAGTAGTCGCATGGAGTGAGAGCTCCGAGACCGGACCGGACTAAAGTGACAAATTACACCGGCTATCGGACTAAGACTTGACGTAAACGGTGACCCGAGCTGCAAAACGGTCCGTTACAATTGGTGGCAGATGGCGCCCCCAAAAGCACAGCGTGCATCGGACTTTTTCCGCCAAGGTCGGCGAGACAAAACGCGGCCGGAACAAGATGGTGGCGGCTCACACTCCCCAACGCCTGCCTCAGATTAGGGATCAGACACAGAGGCCCTTCAGCCCTCTGTTAGGAAATATATATACACATATACACGTTCTACAGCCCCTAGACACTCACAACCTATCTGGCCCTTAGACATGAGTGCACCCACTTCAGATGTTATCCTTAGTCCTAGGTGTGATACTATTCTGTGTGCTGGATCAACAGTAATCCTGATACTATTGCATGGAAGTGGGCCAGATAGGTTGCATGTCTATGGGCCAGATAGGTTGTGAGTTTCTAGGGGCTGTAGAACGTTTATATGTGTGTTCATAGCGGCTGTAGTATGTATATAGGTACTGCAGTGTGTGTATATGTGTATTGGGTCAGAATGACCGTGTGACTCTCGGAATGGGCAAGGTCCACTATAAAATCCATGGATAGGTGCGTCCAAGGCATCTTGGGCACCAAAAGTGGCATAAGGAGACCAGGTGGCTTGCATGTGGGAGACTTGGCCTGAGTACAAATTTGACAAGCCATAACATACTCTTTGACGTTCTTCCTAACAGAAGGCCATCAAAACTGTCTTTTTATGTTATCATATGTTTTTGTGTGGGTGTCCCGCTGTTTTGGACCTATGAAACAATGTAATGACTTTTTTCATGTCCCTTCCCTGTACAAACTGCAGTGTGTGTATATATGTATGGGGTTGCATTGTGTGTGTGTATAGGGGCTGTAGTGTGCGTCTGTATATAGGGATTGTAGTATTTTTATATAGGGGCTTTAGTATGCATAGTTGTTTAGGGGCTATAGTGTATGTAAAGGGTGTATAGTGTGAGTTTATTTATAGGGGTATAGTGTGTGCATGGAGTGTGTAGGAGTTACAGGGCCACCATCAGAAATTGTGGGGCCGCTAACACAGCTCAAGGTCTGGGCCTCCAAGTCCACCCCTCAATCCCACCCCAGGGCCCACCTCCAAATCCTGCCCACAGGAATACACACACAGACACAAACAAACGCACTGATACAAGGACACAGATACACACATACTGAAAGATACACACATACTGACACACACACACATACATACTAACAGAAACACATACTGAAACAGACATACACAAATACAGGCATACTGTCAGGATTTGAACCTGGAAACTTGGCGGTCCTGGGTCTGTTTACTACCATTGAGCCACAGTAGCTTTGTTTGTCTTTAAGCCATTCCGTTCCTGTTCTTCCTGGTTTGTCTACAGCACGGGGGGCTGTACCTTGACTACTGCTGTGCTTCACCTGACCCTGATCAGACATCAGCAGGGTATATAAACTCAGCCTCGCCCTGTGATCTGGATCAAGTCTTTGATCCTGTTGTGTGTGTTCCGTACCAGTGTTCCTGCCTATTGATTCTCTGCTTCATTTTGATCCCGGCTCCTGGCATCGTTTACTCTGACTTCTGGCATTCCTTGACTCCGGCTATTCCTCGTTGTTCCTGTCCTCTGGCATCCTTTGACCTCGGCTATCCCTTGACTATCCTGCTGTTTGAGTCCTTGCCTGTGCTGCGTTTTGGAACTTCATCCTGCACAGCCCCTGTGCACAGATCCACAGGCCAGGTGAATTCTTACCTGACCACCTTGGCCTGTGGCCATTTGCAAGGGTGAGCATCATATCTGCGCTACAGACTCCCAACTCAGGTAAGACCCTGACACATACATACTGAAACACACGTACTGAAACAGATACAGAGACATACATAGTGACACACAGAAACATTCTAACATACATACAGACAAACACACAATACTGGCATACATACATACTGACAGACATACAGACAGATATACATAAAGACATGCATACATACTGACAGACATACTGACAGACATACTGACATACATACTAACAGACATATATACAGACATACATACTGACAGACATACATACTGACATATATACATACACATACATTCTGACATACATACATATACATACACATGCTGACATACATACTGAAATACATACATACACATAAATACACATAGACATACATACAGATATACATACACATAAATACACACAGAACAAAAAACAAAGGGTAGATGCTACTAGTCTCAGTGCATACAAAGCTCCGAGGATAGATGCATCTCCTGGATATATGTATAGCAGTGTAGTTGTAGCTATATACTGGCTATAATAAAAATTTAAAAAATATTATACTATTGAGACCAATAAATAATAAATAAACCAAAATATATACAAGCGATACAAATGCTAATATGCAAGCCAGAGATAGAAACCAGGTAGGGATATAGTACAAATCTGTATAAGGGTATGATCCCAAATCCTGGATCACAGCTTTATTAGAAAATATATTGGCTAACTTGGAAAGGATTAAACCCAATACAATTCCCTATCTCTGGGCTATCTCAAGGTTTACTCTTAGTACTCCTGTGCCATATCTTATAGGCTTAGAGACTGTGCTTGTAGTAAAAAACCCTCAATAAGCAGCAGCGTACAGTGTGGGTCTAAGCATAGTCCTAAACAATCAATCTTAAATCAGCATAGAGAGAGTTAAATTGCAGACAGGACTAAGGAGAAAGAGTACTGTCCATAGTAGAGTATGGGGAGAGAATGCAGTATGTAGTTACAACGTCAGTATCTAAAAAACTGACAATGTAACTTAAAATGTTAGGCTTGGGTAGAAAGAACTAGCCCTAAAAAGTGGAGAAAATGGTAAGGATTGAGAATGAAGAAAAAGATCTCAACTAGTATAAATAGCCCCCCATAAAGTCATAAAAGAAAATGGCAAAAAGCTGTAGGTGGTAAGCCCTACACGTACCAGGAGATCTAATAAGGAGAATAAAGGATACAGAATAGAACGATAGTTAATAGAATTTTTTTTTATAAATATGGAAAGAACATAGATCTATATAGAAATATAGATAAGGGCGGCAGTAAGGATAAAAGTATAGATCGAGAGAGAAATCAGGAGGAATGTATAAGAAACTATGAGAAATGGTGGTGTGAATAACGATGGAGATAAACTGAAACAGGGGAATTACAGGAATATGAACAGAAAACTGCTCAAAATAGATGTAACACCATAGAAGTAGCTTTAGAAAAGAGCAGCTATAAAAGAGATGTGATGAGTAATGAATAAATTGGTGATGCCAACAGTATTAAGGGCAGAAACAAAAATGCCTGACCATAATGTACAATAATAATCAAAAAAATAAGAATTAACACAAAGATAAACAGTCAACTATAGCGTGAATTGATATTGAAATAAATCTGTCCAATAAGGAATATAGCAGCAGAAAAATATATCAAACAAAAGATAAGCTTCCTATAGCTCAGAGTGCAATAGCAGTTGATGTAAAACTGTGCCAATATGTTGAGATCCTTAGAAATCCTTATGCTCGGCAATGAGATACTATGTAACAGCTTGTATAAACTGAAAGTAGCAGACTATTAGTAAATACCTTCCACACAGTATCAGTAGCTGTAATAGTATAACCCAAAATGGTGAATAGAGACTAATATTAGTTTAGTCATGCAGCAACAACTGAAAAATCACTAACTAGATCACTGACAGAAATCTAGAGTGTTTAGATATTCCCCTCAGGGATTCAGCAGGATATAGCAGGCACCCATATGTAAATAAAAACTCCAAATTTATTAATAGAATAACGGATAAAAATAAACTCACAGTTTACCGTGAAATATAAAAAGAGAGGTCTGAGTCCTTAGGGATAAACAGAATCAGGGTAAGCTGGTTCTCTCTTCACCTCTGGCCGGTCAAAAGGTAGAAGGATGTGGAAATGCCGGGAGGATTGATGTCTGTACCTTCGCGTACGTTCCATTTCCTGCCCGATCTGCGTTCCACTAAGTCTCGGTAGGGGTGCGTGCATGCGGCTCCTGCCGTAAAATGCCTTACGCGTTTCGTGACTGAGTAATGTCACTTCAATAGAGGCTTATAGTCCAATAAGGCTGTCAGTCTGCTTTATATAGTTGGTGTAATTAAGTAAGGTGGTTACAGCAATAGACTTGAGTAAACATTGTGCTAAGACAGTCTCTCTAATAATCAGCGCTCTTTAGATACATATAATAAAACTGTTAATTCATACATTCCATTAAAAATGGAAACTGAAAGTTCTGAATATATGTTAAAAACGTATAACAGTTGTCAGTAAATACTAATAAGGATAGTACAATGGTCTCTAACATATCAAAATAGGTGATTATGTAAAAAGCTAATAGAAACATACGTTTTAAATTAGGCTACACATTTGGATAAAGTAACAAGTAGCATTAATCAATTGAATGAACATTTAAAATATACAAATTAAAATAACTTTCATAATAAATGGCCTGACCAAGGAATGTATAATAGAAATACAATAGTGTTGTGCGTGACATCGTTCATCTTAGTGTCTTAATGTGGGGGAAAAAAAATATAATGAAGAAATAAAAGAAAGCTAAAAGAGTAAGTAAACACAGGACTTTTTGAAAGTCTATTGTAAAATGAACGTGAATCTAACTGGCAACATACAATTACGGAGAGAATATCACGTATAATTATTAATACTAGCACAGGTTAAAATATAGATAAAAGTAAGTTTGGGGAAGTAGAGCAAATACATAAAAATATAGTAATGAAGAATATAGTAGTACGAAGTGAGTTACAGAGTAATTGAGAAAATTATGAAAAAAATAATTAAATAACGAAAGAAAGTGAAATAAGAAAGCGTAGGTAGCAGCTTCAGCAACTGACAAATAGTTGTGGGGTGTAATGAAGAAGACATTACATGTAGAGTGTGGAATAAACTTGAATAGATAATAGCGCTAATAACGATAAAAAGTATCTAAATAAAAAAAGGGAAATATGAGAGAGGGGTAATATAGCATAAAAAGTTACAAAAGAGAGGAGTGAATAGGGAGCAAAATAGCTAGCTAGCTAAATCTATAAATGTATTAATATGTATAAATACATGTTATGAGTGTATCTACAGCATTAATCTGAGTGAGAGACGCTATATACGGTTTATTAAGAGCTCAAAATTAGCCTTCAATACTTTTATAAATAAAGGTGTCCAATCTATTATCAACGCATAATGATAGGAACTAGCTCCTATAATGACCTGGAAATGCTGAAATTGTATAGAGAAGGAAGAACATGTGCTTACCAAATGAAATCTCATTCACACTCTACTAGAAAGGTGTTAAAAAAAAAATTGTAGTCTATATATATATAAAACGGGAAAAATTACTGGTAAGCTGTCTCAAAAAGTCTACTTTAAAAACATCCTAAGAATGATTGTTAGTTGTGAGGAGACCAATCTCGCCACATTGCATTGGAGAAGCCTGGTTGCTCGCCTGCTGCCTCTGGACTATGGCCCCCCTGTTAAAAGACTTTATTTCGCCTGCAGAAAAGCTGTATTCATGCTTTTCTGCTGGTTGTTCGGTAGATTCAATCTACCAAACAACCGCACGAATGAATAGACCACCTGGGAGCTGGAGTGTGCCGGCAATTAACCTCCCTGAAGCTGCGGTTAACCGCAGCTTAATTGACGAATGCTGGGTGGCTGCCATTCGTATCCCGAACACGAGGTCGCGGCCATTTTAAACATACGAATGCACAGCGGTGTTCGCCCCTATTTTCATGGAACTAAAATCGGACACAGTTTTGCGCGAACACGGCTGAAGCCGCCGACCTCCCTTCTTGTTCGGTGGAAGTGCATGAACGGCCCGGTGTTCGGTAGTTTTGTTGAATGTGTTATACCCCAGATAGGAATCCCATGGAGCCCATTCATATGAAACTGACTGTAAAGACTTTGGCTCCATGGCGATTAAACTGTATTCGTGTGGTCTGAGCGCCATTCACTTAATAATGTGCGCTCAGACCTGAGCTATCTGGGGATATGTTAAATGTATAGTTTTAATGTAATGTCTCTTACATGGTGTATTTTAATAGTAATTCATGTTTTAGTATCCCCACGTGCATAATGACGATTTGCCTTTGTCTTGGGAGATAATTGAATTACTTCTCAATTATCTCCCAGGGCAGAGGGGAGGATGCCAGGATGCATTGTGGGAATATATTGTGACTGTGTGTCCTATTTGTCTACTTGTCTGTCCTTTGTCACAGTCTCCCATTTGGTCCCCTAGGGGAGTGTCCACCAGGTGGGAGACCTGCATAAATACTGGGCAGGTAGCCCCCATTAAACAGACCACTGCTTGACCCTCAACACGGAGCCTTGTCTCGTCTTTGGGGGGATTTACTGAATGCTGATAGAGACTGATTACTAGGAGTGTAAGCCGCTTGGATGCTTTTCCTATTCGTCGGGTAGCAGCAATTCGTATGGTTCCTGTTCGTGTATTTGGAGTGCTATATTGGATGCCATTCGTGAGTTTGGAGCATTCACTTATTGGTGGTTCGTGTGTTTGGTGTTCTGCAGTAGCTGTGCCTGCATCTCTGGAAAGGGGGCCGATCGCCTAAACGGTTTTTACCCCTTTTGTGCAAAACGGTCCGTTACATTAGTAAAAATTTTCAAGCATATTGGAACATGGCGGTGAAAATATAAAAATATATAAAAAAAAAATTAAAATAAAATATTTAAAAATATGAAGATATGAAAAAGTGAGATCTCTTATTCTTAGGGTCAGCATGACTGTACTTATGTAAGAGGTATAAATAAAATGTACACCTAGTGTTTATAAATATAAATATTTAAAACAAAGCGAAAGATAGTTATAAAAAGGCATTTAGCTCAAAATCAATGTGGAGGCCTTTAGGTTCAAGTGTATCTAAATTAAAGATCCATTTCGCCTCCATCCTATCAAGTTCTTTTACAAGGTTGCCTCCTCTCCAGTGAGTCTCAACCTTCTCAATTGCCATAAAGTTAAGGCCAGTAGGATCATTTTGGTGGAACTCACTGAAGTGTCGAGATAGATTATGGCTTTGAAATCCTCTGTTTCAACATGTTCGCTCAAGCGTGTCTTGAACTTTCTTTTCGTCCTGCCCACGTGCTGTTTGTTGCATGGACAGCTCAGTAGGTAGATGAAGCCTACGGAGTCACAGTTTAGTGTTGTCCTAATCTTGAATGTTTCATTAGTGTCTTTATGCCGGAATTCTTTTATCGTTGCTCTTGATAATACTAAGTTTACAGCCTATGCATTTTCCACACTGTGTAAATCTGCATAGTGGGCCTTTGTAAGTCTTTTTATCATTTTTGACTGTAGGAGCTAGCAGGGTCTTGAGATTGGGGGCTTTTGAGTAAATCATCCTTGGTCTATTCCCTAGAATTTTGTCCAGGGTAGAGTCGCCCTTCAAGATGGTCCAGTTCTTGTGGAAGATCCTCTTAATGTGGGATGATTGATTGCTATAGTTGGTAATGAATGCAGGTTGTGAAAAAGAATCTGATGGGTTATTTCTTTTTGTTTCCAAGGTGGTTTCTCTTGGCAGATCAAGAGATTGTTGGGACACTTTGTGAAGTAACTCAGCAGAGTAACCTTTAGCTAGAAACCTCTGTGTCTTGTCTTCCATCTGTGCTTTGGCTATATTGAGTTCAGAACAATTTCTTCTAATTCTTCTCTACTGATTATATGGTATGTTGTCCAGCCATGTTTTTCTGTGATAGCTATTGGCCGGAATGAAGCTGTTACAGTCGACTGTTTTCTTACAGGTTTTGGTGTGAATCATATTGTCTTTAATGTAAATGTCGAGATCTAGAAATTCAACATGTTCATGTGATTGGTTGAACGTAAACTGGAGATGGTATGGATTGTGGTTTAAATATTGTTTAAATGAGTCCAGAGAAACACTATCTTCCCTCCATATAAAAATAACATCGTCAATATATCTTTGCCAGAGGACCAGACTTGCGCCGAAAGGGGAGGGGGGCCAAATAAACTCGTCCTCCCATTTTCCCATAAAAAAGTTAGCGTAGCTAGGCGCAAATCTGGTCCCCATGGCACTGCCTTCAGTTTGGAGGTAAAATTTACCATTTGCCCAAAAGAAGTTGTGACTAAGAATAAATGCCACGCATCTGACCAGAAATTCTATCTGGTCATTTTTAAGTTCCAAATATGTGGCTAAGGAGTATGGGATTGATTCACACCCCTGTAGATGCTCGATTACTGTGTATAGTGATGTCATATCCGCTGTAACAAGTATGTATCCTTTTTGCCTTTTAATCTTGGAGAGAATGTTGATAATTTGTGTGGTGTCTCTCAAATACGATTTCAGCTTTGTTACAGGCTCTTGTAAAAATTGATCGACGTACTCGGAAAGATTGGATGTCAAAGAACCAATGCCCGAACTGATGAGTCTTCCCGGGGGGTTGTCTAGCCTCTTGTTAGAAGACTGCCAGCCTTGGGTGTTTGCAGTTGACGTATTCGAATTCCTTTTTATCGAGAATCCTTCTAGATTTGCCATCTTCTAGTAGGGAGAATAGTTCATTCTTATAGTCTTCACACTGATTATTCAATAGAATAGAATAAGTGTTAGTATCACTAAGAAGCCTTTCACTTTCCGCTATATAATCACATAGGTTCATGACCACTAGGCCTCCACCTTTGTCTGCTGGTCTAAAGATTATTTGATTGTCCTCCATGAGAGCCTTCATGGCTGTTCTTTCTTTCCTTGTCAAATTGTCTTTTACCGTAGGTTTATCTTTCAGAGTTCTTAGATCTTTGACCATCTGTTTTTCAAACACCTTGATATAATCGTTCTTTACTTGTTGGGGATAAAAGGTTGACCTGTAATTCGGTATATGAGTAAGATGAGGAATGAGCTTTCACTTGAAAGGTATTTTCAATAAAACATTTCTCAATAGTGAGCTTCCTCACAAATTTATGTAAATCAATGAAGATGTTAAATTTGCAATTGTTAGAGTTAGGGGCAAATTTTAGTCCTTTCTGTAATAATTGGAGTTCATTATTAGTCAGGACTCTATCTGATAAATTGAAAACACCTATAGGTTCCGACGGCCCGGACTCTGAGGTCTTCCTTCATGGTCTTCTCCCTTTTTCTTAGAATGAGAGAATGGTCTGGGTCCCTCTTCTCTTGCCAAGTTTGTTTGGGTGAGAAGAGTTTCTCCCTGCGTTGGCCTAAAAAATCAGTCACGATGGGATGCTTGGTGACATGAGCATTCTGAATGGGTTGATAGCCGTGTTCTGAGGTTGGGGGATTACTGATTGAGGATCAACTCTCTCATCAGATCTTTTAGGTGATATATACCTTTTGATGAGTGGGTTCACATGTCTTGTTGTTTCTTTTCTTCTATAGGATGAGTGATCTTCATAAACTCTCCTTGAATACTGATCTCTTCTTCTCTGTGGTGTATAATTGTCATGGTTCCTACTTTGATGGAAGTAATTGTGAATTCTAGAGGGTTGGTGTCTTTGATGAAATTCGGGTTGGTATCTTGATGTCCTATATTGCTGAACAGTTGGAGGGCGTCTATTCTGATGATTCAGATCTCTGTGTTGGTTTCGGGTCATAAACTCTATATCTATTCCAGTTCCTCTGTCTCCCTTTCTCATAGTCCTCTTTAATCTCTCAGCAATTTATTCTTCTTAATTTCCCTAATTCTGATTTCTAAATGTTTGACCTTTCTTTCAACTGAGTCTAATAATTCAGTATAAGAACCCTCTTCAACTATAGGGATAAGGGTATCTCTTAACTCCTTAATTTCTTTTTTCTAATTGTTCTAAGTCTTTCTTTTTCTCATTAATTAGAAAAATCATCAGTAATAGGGAACCCTTGTCAAGAAGTTGGTCCCATTTGGTATGAGTATTACAGTCATCCTTCTTATAATTCAGCGGTTTGTATAATCTAAGTCCCCTCGGAACTAGGTTATTGGACACATAGAATTCGAAGCTGGCAATGTCCCACCAGACATGGACTTAGAGACTCTCATTACAACCAAGCCAGTATAAATATATCACACATTAATCCGATATAAAGGACGTATATGAAAAACCTTCATTGAGATCAAGGGGTGAGATGGTTTTAAGCTTATATATCCAGAAACTCTCTCTTTGTAGGAGTTTTTTGTCTTAATCACCACCCCTTGGTCCCAGCCTAACCTTCTCAATGTCACAAAATCTAATGCCATCTGATGAACCACCATGATGTAATTTTAAATGTTTAGAGACTGGGGTGTCTATCAGTCTTTTGGGGTTCCCTGAGTTAACGTGTTCCCGTATTCTCAACTTAAAGTTGCGGGATGTTTTGCCCACATATAGTTTGTTACAGGAACATGTAAGTAAATATACCAGGCCTTTGGATTGGCAATTGAAACAGTTTTTAACGTTAAATTCCTGGGTATGTGTTGAATATGGGAAGGTTTTAAATGGTCGACGTATAAAATTAATTGTCTTTCCCCCAATTTTGCAAGTCAGTCTCAAATTAATATCGTTGACGTTGAGAATCGTGACAAATTCTAGAAAGAGATCGGTGGTGTCTGTCCATATAATCAAGACATCATCAATATATGATGGCTGGGACCAAGGGGTGGTGATTTAAACAAAAAACTCCTACAAAGAGAGAGCTTCTGGATATAAAAGCTTAAAACCCTTTCACCCCTTGGTCTCAATGAAGGTTTTTCATATACGTCCTTTATATCGTATTAATGTGTAATATATTTACACTGGCTTGGTTGTAATGAAAGTCTCTTATATACACCATGTATATATATGACTTGACTCTAAAAATTTTAATTTGTATATATGCCTTATACACTTGTAAATTATGTAATATAGTATTTGTAGTTGTTTTTGTTTTTTTATTTGGACATGAATACCTGCATTTGAGGTCTACTGATGTATTTAGACATGGACACATGCATTATATATCATTCATATGCATGATTATAGATATGGACAGAGCTTCCCCTAGTCTATTCTACCCCTTTATGGTGATACCAATAAGAGGTAGATAGACCACCATAATGAGGTATATATAGATAAGCCACTAATAGTCACCTTCCACTATATTCAGTGGAATTGTGACTACTGGGCTGCTAATGATTACACTCAGTTATTTGGTTTGGGATAATATTTTCTCTTGGGGCATACTTGCAGTTCTACATGCGAATTACAGGGCACCATTATATCTGGATCGGCTGCCTGTATGTGATGTGATTGGGAATCCATCGGATTGCCAGTCCGCTCCGGTTTTTGACCTGCCCACACCACGTCTATCTCGCCCACCGTCTTCAGCTGTCACTCTAACTATAATCAGCTCCGTCTACTCCAAGTTTACTCTCACGGAGCCGATGGAGATACCCACCCACCTCCTAATAGAGGATGCACGTCGGGTTCTGGTTGGCGTTTTTTGGCCCCTCCCCACGTACACCACGTGGGCCGGGACCTCACACGCTGATCAGATCTATATACATAGATGTTACCGACATTACTTGCACATGTGGGACACTCCCCCCAGATCCTATTGCCTCCAGGTACTCACGATCCCTGGCGTTTAAAGTATTTAAGAGAGACCTTATCAATCTTCTGTTGGTGCCTGATGAAGGTGCATCTTACAAGGCACCAAAACACGCGTCGGGCGTTCTTCTCATTTTAGCTATGGGCACTGGGCATTTGTGGATCTAGCACTATGATTTCCATATGATTTATTTAACTCTTTGATTTCCACTTCTTTATTTCTTGCTTCAATGCCTGTCTAGTTAGATTACCAGGGAGAGAGGCTTTTAATTTACATTGTCAGTTTTTTAGATACTAATGTTGTAACTACATACTGCATTCTCTCCTCATAATCTACTATGGACAGTACTCTTTCTCCTTAGTCCTGTCTGCAATTTAACTCTTTTTATTCTGGTTTAAGATTGATTGTTTGGGACTATGCTTCGACCCACACTGTACTCTGCTGCTTATTGAGGGTTTTTTACTACAAGCACAATCTCTAAGCCTATAAGATATGGCACAGGAGTACTAAGAGTAAACCTTGAGATAGCCCAGAGATAGGGAATTGTATTGGGATTGATCCTTTCCAAGTTAGCCAATATATTTTCTAATAAAGCTGTAATCCAGGATTGGGGATCATACTCTTTTACAGATTTGTACTATATCCCTACCTGGCTTCTATCTCTGGCTTGCATATTAGCATTTGTATCACTTGTATATACATTGGCTTATTTATTATTTATTGGTCTCAATAGTATAATATTTATTACATTTTTATTATAGCCAGTATAGTTACAACTACACTGTTATACATATATCCAGGATATGCATCTGACCTCAGAGCTTTGCATGCACTGAGACGAGTAGCATCTACCCTTTGTTTTTTGTTCTTTGTTTACATTGGGGTTAAGCCCCTTGAGACCCCTGGAGTCTCTTTGCGGTACTTAAGAAATTGGGCTACACCTGACACTGTTACCCTTTTGGGTTGAGTGTACGGGAATATACCCATGGTCTTATTTTCTCTGTTTTCTCTATACAGACATAGAGACATACAGACAGACAGACACATACTGACATATATACATACATGCACACAAACATACTGACATGCAGACAGACAGACAGACATACACATACTGACGCATTCTCTGACAACCAACAAGTGGAAACCATGACAGGGTACTGAGAAAAGGCATGTCAGAGGGTTTAAACATTCATCTCTCTGTAGTAATTGGTTAGTATGTGACTTTTGACCTCGAAAAGTGCTTGTGCCTCAATGATGTGACATCACACGCATGTTGGCACAATCTTTGTTATGGGAAATAGGGATTACATTATTTAAATTGGGACAGCAGCAGCCCGCGGCCCATAGAACTCCGCACCGGCTGGGAACCGTCGGGGAAGAGCATCGGGCAGCAATCTGCCACAATCCAGGTAAGTAACTATTCCCCTTTTCGGCGCTACCGCTCTGCTCAGGTGTGGCTGCATCAACCAGTGATTTCACTGCAGTAACAGTATTGGCGCGACCACAATGATAAGGCGCATTTACACCAATACAAGCAGGGGCCGTTACAATACTCGGGGCAGCTAAATAACTTTAGCTTAATGTAGCAGTTTGAGTACATAGATTATGCCCCTGCAATCTCACTGTCCATTTTTTTTATTTTTATATTTTTTTTTTTGTGCTTGGTTTATCGTTTGAGAAACATCATACATTTCAATAAGATCAAATATTTCACATGGTGACAGAAATACAAGGTTAGCAATTTTTCATGTAGAACTTTGTAGTTGTCAGTGAGATAGACATTGAAATGCAGTTAGTAAGCACATTTTTGTTATGAACGGGTTTGGGGACAGACCCAGGGCAAATATAAATTTAACAAGTTTAGCAAGTAGCTTACGCTGTGCTCCTGGGATACTCCAAGTGGGGCCTTACGCATGCTCATTGTTTTGGGTCAAGAAGGTGTAGGGGGATACAAGAGCATGTGTGTGTGCAATTACGTGCTAGTCCATGTGTGTTTGGTAGGTGCCTGTGTTTGTGTGTCAGTTTTGTGCTGGTCCAAGAAGTGTATCTATTGGCTGGCACGTGTTCAGTGTGCAGGAGTATTGGTCTGGCATTCTAGTTGCTACCCCTAACCTTGGGGGTGATGGGGAAGGGAGGGGATGTGGGTTAATTAAGACACCACCTGTCTCTCGGTAGCCTGAGGGTTTTGGCTTCCATTTTTGAGGAAGGCTGGCTTCTGATAAGCCTTGCAATATGGTGAGTACTTTAGCCCTTTCTTTTTTTTGGAGATTTGGGTTTCCCCTCATATATTTGGTAAACATTGTGTATAAAAGCGTATAACATAAATTTAAGAGCAACACATAAAATAAAGATACATAAAAAATAACTTTGTGGTTATTGTGATCTTGGCAACTACGTGGCAGATCACGCTTTGGGATGTCTCAGTCCTGGAGTTGTGGACTTCTTGTCATCAGTCTGGGAGGGGTGTTGGCTTCAGGATCCCAGTTTTCGATTTGGTTTCCATCTGTGGAGGCAGTTTGCCTTGGTGGTAGTCCCAGTGCACTCAGGAAAGCAGATGCTCCATTCAGGGATGTGAGGTTGTGAGCAGTCCCATTGCGGTGAACAAGTATGGAGCCAGTGTTCCCCCATCTGTATGGGATTTTGGCTTTTCTCAGGGTGGTTGTTACTGTTCCAAATGATTTGCACAGGAGTAATGTGGCTCTAATGAGGTCTTAGAAGAATAGAAGCTGGGAGTCCTCAAACTCTGGTGGTGTTTTACCTTTCAAGGTTGACATTTTTTTGTATTATTTTGTGTATTGTTACACAGCGTAGGATGACATCCTGGGAAGTATTGGGTGAGATGTGGACAGAGCTAGTCACACGATATATCCCATCCAGGGTGATTTTATTTCTGACCGTTTGTGACAGTATTGAAGTCAGGAGGTGCCAAATGTAATGTAGCAGTTCTTTAATAGTGACTGTATTGACTACGCCGCAGATTTTGATGTGTGTCCGGCTTATCTTCAAGGGACATTATTTGGGCCACCAGTACTTGTTGTTCAGCGTGTAGTTGTTGGACTGAGTCCTTTAGGATACTCATAGTAGTGTTGATGGTTGCAATGTCTTCCTCTGTGGTTTTAACTCGGTCAGATACCTGTTGTATGTCTCTTTTTAACCAGGGCTACATCAGCTGCTAGTAGCTTCTGCTAGTAGCTCCAGAAGTGCTTTCAGGTCCCCTTTGGTGGTGGGGCTGAGTCCCCTGGTGATACTGGGGGGGGGGTAAGTTCAGCCTGGGGGGTCTGTGTGTCCGGGGATTTTCCTCCGATTTAGTTGTTATCAGAGAGCAGGTTGAAATGGCGTCTTATCAGGGTTGCTGATAATTCCACTTGCAATGTTGTTTGTACTGGTTACATTGGTGCCAGCTACTGATACATCTTATCAGCTTTCTTTCTTTCTTTCTATTTTATATCCATTCCTTATGGTCAGCTGCCTTCTGTAAAGGACATTTTCAATCTGAACAGCAGGGATAAGCAGCATAGGGGAAATGTACATACCGGTAATTGCAAAGATAAACATGATATGTGCAAATTGATCGATGAATCCTCATTTTAAGGAAGGTGATAAACAAGTGATTGCACTAAAGCAAGAAATTAGATTGGAAAACACTAGAGTTAGAGTTGAGAGCATGAAATACAGAAACAATATGCTTGATGAAGGCAATGCATATGTGATGAATTTTGTCTCATTTTATCCTTTGCCATTCTGTTTACTTTACTTCATTTGATGTTTTGACATACCTCATTAAATTTCGGTGTTTTAATTTGTTCTCCTTAGTAAACACGACAATATCTTCTGTAGCTGATGCATTAATGGGCAAACAAGTAATATAACAGGACATGCGTATGCATTTGTTTGTGAGATTTCATGATATTGGTACTATAAAATAAAGAAAAAATATTGAAATTCTTAAAATAATTATAGATATTTGTTAAGTATGCATAATGATTAAGTCACAACCTCAATGTGGCAGTCCACTGATGCTAACATAAGAGTGGTCAAGACACCGCCAGATTGGAATATAACTCAGTCTCATGATAGGAACATGTAACCTGATTCTTATCCAATATTATGTGGTTTGCTCACATTTTGAATATGGTGTTTAATGCCTTTGATGCTTAGGATCAAAGGTTCAATCTAAGAGCTATAACCACATATGATTATTGACTAATTTGTGAAACTGACAAAATTAGGCTTTGGAGCAGAGGTTATGATGATTGGTGCTGGGTGTGCACTCAACATCAAATGTCAGAGAGTCAGGGACATTATTTAGACATCTAAGCACTGGTTTCTGATGAGCAGATCATGTAAGTCCCTTCCATGTTGGTATTGACATACCAACTCAATGCTATAGGTTGGTATACAAGCCACCAATATTAAGTATAATATACTTTCTTATTATTCTATGTGCACCCCCCTTGTATTCTTTTTTCTATCACTTTGTATTTGAGTGCCATTTAGTGATTTTGGGCACTGGGGGTAGTTGCATATTCTCTGGCTCTGTAGCGCCAATCCACCATTTCTTGTATTGTTTTTATCTGTTGTTTGGAAATCACTTTGGTGTGGGCTGCTTTTGAAATATGGCCATTTTTGAAAATCGGATTAAATGGCAAGATTTTGTTGATACTAGATTTCAGGAAGAGCCTATGGAAGATCCCGAAAAATATGTTATCAGTGATAATCTAGATGAAATGTGCTCTTTATTAGAGAAGTTACTAGCTAAAGAGCTAAAGATAAAATGGGAAATCTATACGATGGAAAAGTACTTTAAAGATGAGAACTCCCCGAGGTTTAAGATTTACGAAATATCCCACATTTGATAGAGAAGATAAAAGGTTCATTGATATATGGGAACATGCACTTGAGTCTTTTGCTATAACAATGATGAGGATTGTCATAGAACAAAGAACAAAAAATTTGGAATCTCTTGATAAAATTATTGGAGATATTCGTAAGAAACTTGAACCATTTATCGGTACCAGTGATTTTGAATCTATCACGGGACAAATAACTGGGAGGTTAAATCAGCTTGAAAATCAAGTTATCCAGAATAAAAAGAAAAAGTATTATTGAGATATGAATGATTATGCTAATAATTGTATTAGAAAAAAAACAAGAACATCTCATCCAATAAAATCTAAGACATATGTACAAAAATCATATAGGGAAAGTCACCATCAAACTCCAAAATTGGCTGAAGAGAGACTCCCTAAAAAGCATTACCAAAGTCAAGATTGGATAGAGGTAAGAAAGAAAAATAAATATGAGAGAGAGAATCAATATAGAGGAAGATCAGTTCAACGAGATTATAGTAAACTGGAAAGATTTCCCACTATTCATAAGAGGGGAGCTCGAAGGGAATCTGATAACCAAAGAAAAATATTTACCCCACAAAGAAGGGAAACTTTTACATATAATCGTTTCGAACCCATTACTAATTTGGGAGCCAATGAAGAGAAATCTTTTTTAGAGAGGGGTTGGAGAGAACCGCATACGAGAACACCAATAGCGACCAAAAGAAGACATTTAGATATAGAAGAAGGGGAAATAGAGGAGGGAAGAAACTGGAAAGGCCAAAAAGGAAAGATGATGAGGAGATAAGAAGTTTTAATTTATCTAAGAAAGTTTTAAATCCTGCACATATTGAGATTTTAAATAAAGGTCTAAAATTTGCACCTAGTTGTACCTTGGACAAATTTGAGGCATACACAGACATAAATAGATTTATGAGAAAACTTTGTTTAAAAAATTTTTTTAATGATAGACCGAGCAATGAAACAGGGTCTAGTATTTCTCCAACTTCAGTATATAAACAGACCAATCTGAAACAAAAATCTAAATTTTATCCTATTCATCTTAAATCTAATTGTATGAAGGTATTTGAAAGAGCTTGTATTAAAGATATAAAAGAAATTAAATCAAATAAAAGAAATAATCTTACAATTCAAGAAAAGAATGCTATGGAAGATTTAAAAAAAGATACAACCATAGTTATAAAACCGGCAAAGGTGGAGGAATAGCAATTATGGATAGAGATAATTATACTAAAGAAATATATCGTCAACTTAGTGATATAACCACTTACAGAAAACTTGAAAAAAATCCCCAAAATGATATGAAGAAGAAATATGAAAATTATCTTAATCAAGGATTAAATAAGGGTATCCTCTCCCAAAAAGAGTATGCCTTTTTAAATGTTAATCAACCACGAGTACCGGTTATCTACACTCTACCAAAGTTGCACAAAAACATACAGGATCCCCCAGGAAGACCTATTGTCTCCGGGATAGGATCCTTGTTGTCCAACTTATCAAAGTATGTAATACCTCATATCTCAAAGACTCAATGAGTCTATTACAAATTTTAAATAATTTTAAATGGGAAGATGATTTTATTCTAGTGACTTGTGATGTCACTAGTTTATATACTAGTATTGATCACCTCCTGGGCTGTGAAGCTACACATTATTTTTTGGAGATATCTGCACTTTATCCCTCGGACCAAGTTGATTTTATTATGGAGGGAATCTTGTTTATTTTACAGAACAACTTTTTTTGGTTTGAGGGAGAATATTACTTACAATGCAAATGGACCGCCATGGGGACCAGGTTCGCACCCAGTTATGCAAACCTCTTTATGGCTTATTGGGAAAAGAGGTTTGTTTACTCTATGCATGACTGGTGTGCGAATCTGGTCCTCTATAAAAGATATATTGACGATATCTTTTTTATTTGGAAAGGAGAGGAAACACAGGTTTTAGCTTTTTTAAGTTTTTTAAATGATAACCAATGGAATATCCAACTGACCCAAGAGATCAGTAAAAAGAGAATTAATTTTTTAGATTTAGAGATCTATATAGAAAATCACCAAATTAAGACGAAAACTTTTTTCAAGAAAGTGGATGTTAACAGTTACATACATACAAATAGTTGCCATCATCGGCCTTGGTTGGAGAACGTTCCAAGGGGACAGTTTTTAAGACTCAAGAGAAACTGTTCGGATTTGAAGTACCCTCTTCTCATTTATCTTTTTATTGGTACAAGCATATTATCAGACTTTGTGCATCGCAGTGCACTCTGGCATTCCAAACCCCGCACAGTCGCAGCTGTGTAAACCATTAACCCCACATGGTATCGGTCTAATATCTACTATGTGTACATTTGATTATACTTTTGAAGCCTGTGATGCTTCCCAGGTAGGTACACTCCCTTTGGAACTCTCTGCTCGAGGGCACTGTGTTATGTGATGTGCCTAGTGTCTTTGTGTGTTGGTACGGTACACATGAAATTACTGCTTTTGATGCACGTCCGACAAGCTTTACCTATTCTTTCATTTTGTAACAAAACTTGGGTTGGGGGGGGGATACAGAAAGGAAGAAGGGAGGGGGGGAGGGGGGTTCCCTAGACAGCATTTTATACATGTGATGATTTAATCCTATGCATCCATTTGTATCTTGGCCTTGTTCCCATCTGAACCTTGTTCTATGTGAGTGTAGGCATCGCCTTTTCAAGGCTCCTGTTTTACTACCTAATTTTCCGCTGGCCAGCAACTCCATTCTCTGTCGTATCTCATACTACTACCATTTACCCTATTAGCCATTTTTTCATATGCGCTAATCATATCCATTCTATGTGTTATAGCCTCTACTACTGGTATTTTGTTGCTCTTCCAGTTGCTGGCTAGCAGTATTTTTGCTACCGTTAGAATGTTTACCGCTACTTTCCTATGGGGATGAGTTGCTATGCTGGGTATTATGTGAAGTATGTAGTGTTCCGGCTTCTTGGGGAGTGATCCCCATCCTGCTTAGTAGAAGCAGATGGACCGCCTCCCAGTACTCTGTCAGTGAGGGGCATGTCCAGAAAATATGGATCATGGTTCCCTCTCCTATGTTGCATCTCCAACACTTCCCGGACGTACCCGGGTACATACTTGTTAGTCTATGTGGTACCAAGTACCACCTCATTAACACCTTGCAATACGCTTCCCAGAGTGTGAGGCTTTGCGATGCTTTTTTCGTGATTTCCAGAGCCGTTAGCCACTCTGTTTTGGGAATTTGGAGTCCCAAGTCCTTCTCCCACAGATTCATGTATGTAGTTTTATGATTGTCGGGGGCTGCCGAAGTGATTAGTGCGTTGTAACATGCTGAAAGCGGTTTGATTTGTTTGTGGAGAAGTGCCTGTTTAAGCGTTATGTGGGGTTTGGGGGAATGAGTAGTGCAGAGTTGAATGTGCGAGTGCACTATGTTTTTTATTCGAAGGTATTGGAAGATATCTCTGGATGGTAGTTGTAGTTCCCTTTGCAGGATGGGGAATTGCTTAATCTTTCCTCCCTCTAGTATGTCCTGGACCCGGAGTTCGCCCCTCCCTTTCCATCGGCCCATTGGCAAGTCTGGGGATAGTACTTCTAGTGTTTCCAAGGGTGCTGCTAAAAAAAGCTCTGTGGGGTTCACTATACAGGAGCTCCAGTTGTTCCATGCCCTTAAAAGAAACCGTGAGCTCTGCAGTTGTTTCCCCTCTACATCTTGGGAGTGTCCCCCTGCCCATAGGTTCTGTGACAAATCACGGGTTGCCAGACAGGCACTTTCCATTTCTAGCCATACGGGTTTACGGGTGGCGGGCGCTGAGCGTAAGAGCCTGAGTCCCTGCGCTAAAACGGTTGCCTTATAGTAAGCCTTGATGTCCGGCATGCCCAGCCCCCCACTTGTGCCTGGGAGCCCCAGCACTCCCTTTGCCACTCTCGGGGGCTTCCGTTTCCATACATGTGCGTTTATTGTGCTTTGGAAGAGTTTTAAAAGTTTGGTGGGGAGGGCGATGGGCAAGGTTCTAAACAGATATAGTATGTGTGGCAGCACCATCATTTTAATAAGGTTAATGCGGCCTAACCAGGACACCTCTAGACCTTCCCATTTTTCTAGTGTGGTTCTTATCTTTTGTATAACTGGGTAGTGGTTTTCCCGTATGGTGGTCTGAGAGGACTTTGTGAGGTTAATCCCCAGGTATTTTAGAGAGGTTTTACGCCAGTCAAATGTGTGTCGTGATTGTAGCGTTCTGACAGTAGTGCTCGGTAAGTTTATAGGCAATGCTTGCGTCTTCGTTGTGTTGTTCCTATAGTAAGATACCCGTCCATATGTATCGAGCCTGTGTATGAGTTTGGTAGTGAGGATTCTGGACACGTTAGGAATACTAAAACGTCGTCCGCGAAAAGTGCCAGTTTTTTTACACCGCCTGGGGTGTGGAGTCCTTGTACTACTGGGTCGCGGTTTATTAGCCGAATTAGAGGTTCTAGGCTTAGTATAAATATGAGGGGCGAGAGGGGGCAACCCTGTCGGGTACCATTCCTTATCTCTATTTGATTAGATATAAAGCCCGTGCTAAACACTCTGGCCGTCGGATTTCGATATAATGCAAGAATACTCGACAGGACTTTTGAGGAGAATCCCATTTTGAGGAGCGTCTGCAACATATATTCCCAGTGTAGGCGATCAAAGGCCTTTTCGGCATCCAGTGCCAAGATCAGGCCAGTCTGGGACGATAAATTTGCCCAATCTATCAGATTCAGAAAGTGCCTGGTGTTGTCTCCCACTTTTCTCCCTGGGACGAATCCCGCCTGTTCCTCAGAGATGAGATTTGGGAGTATTTTTTTAAGTCTCGTTGCTATCAGTTTAGCGTAGAGTTTGGTGTCTGCGTTTAGCAGGGAAATTGGGCGTAAATTAGCGCAGATTGTGGGGGGTTTGTTTGGTTTGGGCAGAGTCACAATGAAAGCTTCTAGCATTTCTTTGGGCATTTCCCCTGAGTCTTTAATTGCGTTATATAGTGTGGTGAGGGGTGCGATCAGATACGGCGACAATTTCATATAGTAATAATTTGATAAGCCGTCTGGGCCCGGGGCTTTATGCTTAGGTAGGGACTTAATGGCCTCTTCAGTTTCCTGCTCTGAGAAGGGTGCCTCCAGTACGGAGCATTGCTCTCGGGATAGGCTCGGTAAATCTATCTGATCTAGAAAACGTGTGATTCCCAGTTTAGTCGGCTGATGAGTGCCGCGATCCCTGTCTAACTGGTAAAGGGACGCATAGTACAGCGCTAACTCGTTGACTATGTCCTGGGGGTTATATAGTTTTGCTCCCTGCTCTGAGGTGATATAGGGTATTTTCGACTGCAATTTGGTTTGGCGGACTCGCTGGGCTAGTAATTTTCCTGCCTTATTGCCCATGGTGTAATATGTCTGTTTGAGGATCCGCATCCTTTTTTCAGTTTCCACTAAGTGAAGAGAGCTTAGTTTTGATTTGAGCTTTGTCAGTGTGTCGTGCGTGCGTTTGGTGGGTTTATGTTTGTGTGCCTCTTCATGTGTGATTATTTCTTGTTCAAGGCGTGATCTTTCATTGTTGTATTGCTTCTTTACTCTCGCCCCCATCTGGATAAAATTCCCCCTTATGACTGCCTTATGAGCTAGCCATTTGGTGATAATTGTTGTCTGGCAGGTCGCATGGGTCTCGAAGTATTCTTGCGTTTTGGCCTGTATTTGACGGAGATTCCCCGGTGTGTCCAAAAGGCCTTCGTTGAGGCGCCATGTGCCTCGTCCCCTAGCTGGGTAAGGTGTTTTTATAGTTATAATTTGTGGAGCGTGGTCAGACCACGTGATTGAGCCTATTTGTACTCTCATTGCAAAGGGTAGCGTTCTTGTGTCTAGGAGGTATAAGTCTATTCTAGTGTAGGTCATATGTACAGGGGAGTAAAACGTGTAATCCCTCTCACATGGATACAGAGCCCTCCACGTATCATAGTAATCATGCTCATGCATAAGGGTACTGAGATATTGGCCTAAGGCCATAGAGGCTGGCTTTGGTGGTTCATTGTTCATTCTACTGATATCTAGGGATGGGTCAGGGGAGCAATTAAAGTCCCCGCATATGATGGTGTGTCCTTGTTTGTGTTGTGCAATTGTGCGGAACGCCCTGTTTAGAAATCGTTTCTGCGCTTCATTCGGGGCATATAGTGAGACTATTGTTATTTGTAGTCCGTTCAGGGAACCCACCAGAACCAGCAGCCTCCCATCCCGTCTAGCATATTGTTCGGAGAGTGAAAATACCCAGTCTCTATGGAAGTACACGGCCACCCCCCTGGATTTAGTCGGTGATAGGGCGTGATAGTTTTGAGTGTATTGTTTGACGTTAAACCTCGGGGTATTGCGGATGCAGAAGTGCGTCTCCTGCAAGCACACTATAGCTGCTTTAGATTTACTCATTTCCACTGCTGCCAGTCTGCGTTTATGGGGGCTGTTGAGGCCTTTCACATTTAATGTTAGGATTTTTAGTTCGTCAGCCATACGGTCTTTTGTTAGGCTGCTTGTGCAGTTCGTGCGTGTACGGATAATAATGCATAGCAAGTGGTGATGGGGCTGTCCAGGAAGGAAAGGGTCGGGATATAACAGGGATAACAAAACCACGTGTCTGTAACAAAAACAAGTAGAAGTACCCTCTTAACATATAAACAAGAAACGGAGAAGACAGAGAAAGAAGGGGAAACGATACCACTTATTTTTAATTATAGTAAAGATCAAAGACAATTAAAACGAATCCTTAATAAGAATTGGCATATTCTCCAACAAGATCATGAAATTTTGCCTTTTTTAGAAGATAAACCTAAAGTTATATTTAGGGGAGCTAAAAGTTTGAAAAATATACTTACTAAAAGTTATATAGATATATCGAAAATTTATTTTTTAGAACTATACAAAGATACTAAAAAAGGATTTTTTCATTGTGGAGATTGTATGGGCTGTAGGAACCATAAACAAGTTAAAAAGGTAATTAGTTTTAAATTGAGAGCAGGAAATCAGACATATAAGATAGATTCATTCATTTCCTGCCACTCAAAGAATGTGATTTATATGCTCACGTGTCCTTGTGGGCTACAATATGTGGGAAAAACATCGAGATGCCTAAAAACAAGGATACGTGAGCATATTTATAATATTAGGAGGGGTTTTCTGAATCATCATGTATCACTACATTTTCTAAAATGCCATGGAGGGGACCCCTCTGGACTCCAGTTTTTTGGGATACAAGCAATGGAAGCCCACTGGAGAGGGGGGGACCTACAATCGGCCCTGAGCCGTTGCGAAATGAAGTGGATATTTAATTTGGACACCTTGTCCCCTGGGGGCCTTAATGTTGATTTCGAAATATCAGCATTAATTTAATTTTAATTTTAATTAGTTACATGGCTTTTAGATATATAAAAATATTTTCTATAGATATAAAAAAAAATTATATATATAAAAAAAATTTTTTTTTTAGATTTCCATTTTAAAACATTTTTTAAATATTTTTTAAAACATTTTTTAATATGTAATTTTTATATATTTTTTATGTTTTTTAATTGCTTTAAATCAATTAAATGAAATTAATTCATGCTATGTTGTTGTTTTTTGCAGGACCCCTCCCCTCTATTTTTCCCTCTTAATATAGAGATTTATGAATCATACTGTGTGTTATATCTCTATAAGATGAAATGTTCTTCAATACAAATTAAATTTATTACAGTTACCCTCCTCATATTATAAAGATGCTGCAATTGCAATTGAGCTCTTATTTATTTTATTTATATATATGTATATGTGTAAAAATATTGTAAGAAAAAGATCTATTGTAAGATATAAATTGATCTTTTTAGCTGTTTCTGTATGTAAGGTTTTTTTCCCACTTCAAATATGGCGCAAGATGCCAGGACTATTAACACATGTAAAGGGAATGAAAGGAAGATCGAAAATCCGGAAGTGACGTCATGACGCATGAGCACGTGATCGGATGGAAGGTCACGTGATCCGACGGGAGGTCACGTGACGCGGAAACACGGCGAAACCGGAAGTAATGACGGACGCCGGCAAAACGGCGCCAGATTTGAAGAGGAGAATATCATTTAAAAGGAAGAAGACCAACACTCACCACACACTTTGATAAAGACCTGGAGGTCGAAACGCGTTAGTGCTGTGTAATTTGTTATGTTATTTTAGCTTTTTCTGTATCCTTTATTTTAACCAGTAAAGTCATTTTTGATTATTGATACTGGATGTCCTGGAAGTTATTAAAGGGCGGAGAAAAGGAGCAGAGCTACTTGGAAAGCTGAAAATTGAAAGCCAGAATAAGCTTATTATTCACCTGCCACCTAAGCTAGAGCCAGCTTTATGTGGCTCTACACACTGTGAGTGACCCAATACCTGTGACCAATTAATGTTTTGTATATAACAGTGTTACACTATATATGTGTTTTTCTATTATAGGTCTAACAGGAGGTGTCCTACTTATATTAAGTATAATATACTTTCTTATTATTCTATGTGCACCCCCCTTGTATTCTTTTTTCTGTAACTCTGACAAATATGTCTTGGCAGTCGAGCTACAAGCCTTAAGGGTAAGGCTACAAGGGTAAGACTAATAATAAAACAATTCAAAGGAAATTAGAATAACGTTTTTGCTCACTTGTGTCATTACAATGAGAACGTATAACATCTGCATAGTAGATTGCACATACAATCGAGATCTGAAATGCACTTCAAACCCAACCAATCATTTTGGCTTTCTTTGTGTCATAAATAAAATAAGATGTAGTTGATATTAGACTTGTTCAGACGGTTTAAGTCGATAGCGATTCATCCAATTTTTGGGCCATTGGTGATTAATCCAAATTCCGAAGAAACACATGGACATATCACACAACTGACAAAACACCCAATGGACAGACTATTTAATCAATTTCACGAGAATTAGAAAATACATAAATTTGCTCACTGGCAGCGCTAGAAGTCAGTGAGCAAGCTTTCACAATATGAAATAAAAACGATGGGGTCAATATGACCCCCATATTAGGTAATGAAGGTATAAAATGTCCCTTTGCCCTCACACAATGCTGTGAATGTGAGCATGTCTACAAAACAGTGAGCAGTCGTCAGGGTGGACAAATTACTGGCTATCGGGGAGAAGCCCTATAAAATAGTAGGGACAGTATAAAGTCCCCCCCATCTATGATCGTCATGTGGGGGGATCTAGAAATTAACTGAAGAGACACTAAACTGTCCCCCTACCCTCACCAATAGGTGGCAGGTGTGGGGATTTTTTTAACAAATGGGAGGAATATCCTACTGTCGCCACTGGCCACCATTTATTTAAACATTAATAAGGGTCTTTGGGGGTGGGGGGATATATAAACATGTAGTGGAGTCAACCTACTACTGTTCCCTTCTCAACCATGTGCCTTGAGTGGGTGGTATTAATGACAATAGGGGTGGACTTGTCATTATCCACGCTAAAAGTTATGGCTAGATAGTGTGTCTCCAGCTCCCCATGGGGTCCTAAAGCCACTAGCCACCTCCCAATAAAAAAATCTACCCCCTACACCCTAAAAATCACCTTCTGATTTTTTTTCTTAAATCTTTTTTTTTTCTTTAGCATCACAAAAAGTCAAATAAAAATCCATAATAAGCCAACACTACTATTAAAAATAAAAAAGAACCAAATCAGGAAATAAATGCAATGAAAAAGAAATATTGCAATGCTGAAAATTAATCCCTTTTAACCTGCGCTCTTTCACACAGCCTGAGCTTAAAATGAGGTGAAATCCTTTATAAATACTTCCCCATGCTTTGAAGTCAGTATAGCATTCTGATTGGTTGGCTTGCAAGTCAATCAATCAGAGAGCTCTGTGAGGCTAATCATGAGACTTGACCTGTCCATCCCCCATTATTAATTAATAAGTTCAGGTCACCCACCACCCCCTCACACACGCTCTTTTATACAGATGAAGCCTTAGTTAGTGATTAGACAGCAATTGCTGCCCAGTTGCAGCAGTTTGCAGTTCACCTGCATTGGCTGATAAAACAGTTTACAGGTAGAATTGCTGTCTAAGTAATCAAGACCCAGGCAAATCCTTTTACACTCTTAGTTGTTTCTATTTTAAGGATAAATCTGAATAAATGTTTAGATCATTACCTAAGTAAAATATGTTTTAAAGATACCAAGAAATAGGTAGCTTGTAATCAATTATTATTTTATTATTATTATTTTATTATTTATATAGTGCCATCAGATTCTGTAGCGCTGTATATCAATAAATCATTTTTAATAAAAAGTACTAACTGACTCTATGTAAGGGGACCAGATTAATAGAAACACATTTTGGTCTCATTTTTATATTAGATTGCTTTTCAGAAGCATGTTTCCATCAAAATAATTATGTTTGTTGTCACATTCATAATTCTGTATTCATGAATAGCATGAGTTTGAAATTATATTCTTTTCATTCACTTCAAAAACATATAATTCAATATTAAATGTAAATCAGTTATTCTCTGTACCATTCTTCATTTTATTTTGCTAAACATTTTGAAATCTATAAATTACCACCTGGTAATTTTTATCACTCTGATTATTCATTTTTTTCACTTCTGATGAGGTTTTGGAAACAAGGGCGAGCGTTCCAATATCATTTTCATATTCAATATTTTATTGAAATTCAAATCAGTGAATATTGGACATGTAAAATGTGAGCCAATTAATATGTCCCATCGCTGGAAAGGCTGACACTTCATACTTGAGAAAAAATAGCTGGCACAATTCCATTGTGAAGCTCTCCAGCTATCTGGTAATATCAGAGAAACAGATGTGAGTTCTAAGATATATTATTTCTACATTGCATCTCGCAGAGTGCCTTATTTGATCCTGGAAATAGAAACAAGTGTTGAACAGCGTTCTTCATGGTTCGAGAGGTGCGACTTGATATCAAACCCCATTGCAAATTGTTTAGCATCGTCCTTGCCATTCCATCACATTATACAAATGCTTGATATCTCAGAAATGGAAGCATTAAGAGACTTTTGGAAGTTTGCATTTTACATTTTGAGCCTCTATGCTGGAGAAACATTCAAATACATCAGAAATAAGTAGCTTAATATTTAGCAAAACAGCAAAGTAAGCCTTACAACTGGTGTATGTAGACAAACAATCCCTGCAGCAACAGCATGCACGAATGGCCCACACTGCTTTGCAGCCACGACTGTTTCCTGCAGAGCTTTAGACAACCAATACAAATACCTGAAGCCTTTATAATGAGGGCCTACTGCTGGTCTACTGGAATACGTGTATAAGATGGCAGCTGAAGCTAATTGGTTCCCTCATGTTTATCCATGCCGGGATGAAACAATTTGATACCTATCTCAGCTGCCAGAAATACAGTAGGTAGTCTTTATGGAGCTATGAGTAATAGACGTTCTCTGGTATAACCCCCTGTAATTCTCATATTTGAAAATATCCCCCTGTAGGCATTTGGGATCTTGCTGAGTACAATTCTATAGAGAGTGTTTCTTTGAAGCTATATCTTGTGGGAATACAGGGTAGCAAACAATTTTTTTTCATACTGACCAGTTTCCAAGCCAAATTCTGCTAAAAAGCATTGCTTTTAATTTCATATAACTCAACAGTTTACATTGACGTTGGCTATTAAATTTGTACAGTAATAGCAATGTCGAAGCTGCAAAATGTTTGCTTTCCAAAAAAGAATACTTGAACTTGAGACTTTCCTTGGTGGTGTTTAACCCCTTAAGGACACATGACATTCATGATTCCCTTTTATTCCAGAAGTTTGGTCCTTAGGGGGTTAAGCCAGGTTTTGTTGCTGTATTCCCTACAGACGTTGGTGCTTAGTGTTATTAACGCAGTGTCATACTGCATACACCTCTGTTTACCTATTACTTTTTGGTTATACCTTTTGATATTACTTTTACATCAATAACATACATCATCACTATCAAAGTATATAATCATATATCATCACTATCAAAGTATATAATCATACAACAATATAATTCATTAAAGGGAACCTATGGTCTCAAAACCATCGTTATAGGTTACCATCTGTCCACCCTCCACTGTCTAAAAATTAACTTAAAAAAAATTATTCATCTCAATTTCAACTCCTTAACTCCTCCAGTTCTTCCTTTGGTGATGTCAGCCAACATATAGTGATGTCACCTGCGTTCTTGTCCAATGCTTCTTATAGAAACTCATGTGTGTGGCAAAACGCCACACTCCTCCAATCAGATGGGCTAAATTGCAGATTATTAAACCAAGTTTCACTCTGTCTGGAGGAGGACACGCCTCTAGTGGCTGTCAGAAAAACACTGCTATGTTTTAAATTCTGCAGTTAAAATTACTACTGCACCCAGGCCACTTTAATTGGATGAAATTGTCTGAGTCACTATAATATTCCTTTAATACTTGCCCATATAATTCAACTAGATTTTCTAATCTAATCAAGAATTTTACTTTAGCTGTATCACAATACTCTGTCTATGCAATCAGTAACTTCCAAACAATGTAACAGTAAGCAAGTAACCAGTGAAAACAGCTGGCCTTGAACACTATTAGAGATTGTTTAGATTCAGATTTATAACAATTAAACTTATTTAATGTGAATACATCTCAAGATATTTGTCTGTTTCAATCGTCCATACACCCAACCACTCGTCTGTATGACTGACTGACTGTCTATCATCTATCTGTTTTGTCTGCCTTTGCATATGGTAAAATTGGGCATTGATGCAGTGTTAAATATGTATTAAGGATTGTTGGAATCTCTCTATTTTGTGGACCCAAATCTCCTTCTGTAGGGTTTTCTTTTTAGCATAGTCTTTTTTTTCCAATTTTCCAAATTTCAATGTTGAAAGTTCTCTGCAAGTTCCAGTTATATGATTTTTGTAGCTTCCAGATTTGGCCATTCCAAATTCTTCACACTAAAATGTAAAGTTTATAAGATATTGTCAGGATTACTAGTTGATCCAGCACGCAGAATTATCACACCTAGGACTAAAGGCAGGGCCGGACTGGGGGTACAAAGCAGCCCTTGCAAAAAAAAAATCTATAAAAATAAATATACACACACACACACACACACACATATACATATATATATATATATATATATATATATATATATATATGTGTGTGTATATATATTTTCTCTAAAAGGACCAATATTTTAAAAAAAAAATAAAAATATATATATATATATACACACACACACACACACATATATATATATATATATATATATATATATATATATATATATATATGTGTGTGTGTGTGTGTGTGTGTGTGTGTGTGTGTGTGTGTGTGTATATATATATTTTATGTATATATATATATATATATATATATATATATATTTTAAATATTGGTCCTTTTAGAGTAAAACATTTAACTATACTGTACAGTAAGCATACCCACATGCAGACACAGACAATCTCACTGTCACAAGCTCTTTGATTCACAGTCTCACAGACAGACAGACAGACAGACAGACAATCTCATTGATATACATACGCTCATTAACATAAAAACACAAGCTCACTGATGCACACAAATAGGCTCACTGACAGACAATCTCACTGACACACACAGACAAGCTTAATGGTACACACACATATTTAGTACAGACAAACTCTGACATGCACAGGCTTACTACAGACAAGATCACGGTGACACACACACACACGCTCACTGACAGCCGCATGCTCACTACAGACAAGCATACTGACACACATGTTCATTACAGACAAGCTAACACTCACATGCTCACTACAAAAAAGCTCACACACACATGCTCACTACAGAAACGCTCACTGACACACACACATGCTCCATACAGATAAGCTCACTGATACACACATGCTTCCAACAGACAAGCCCACTGACACACACACATACAAGTTCACTCACTAGCAGACAAACACACACACAAGCTCACTCACTAGCAGCCACACACACAAGCTAATTCAGGAGCAGGCACACACAAGCTCACTCACTAGCAGGCACACACACACACAAACGTTCACTCACTCCCAGCTGGTATACAGGGGTCTCTTTCTGCTAAACATTTTGGCAGTAACTCATATACAAGCAATCACTGTGTATTTCTCTTTAAAAAAAAAAGAACCTTTAACCACTACAGTTGTGATAAAGAAACTCCCTGCTTTGCACAGAAGGGATTCTCCTGGAACCCTTTCTTTGGCAAGAGAATTGGAATAACTACCTGGCTGCTTCCCTTTCACAATTTCAGAGCCTTATTGATCTTGGCCTATTCATTAACTTGTTGGTGCAGTAAAAATAAACAAAAATCTCTGAATATGTGGAGATTTTTTTCCCCTAGGGGATCAAACTAAATCTGGTGGTCTTGCAGAGGGGAGGAGAGGAAAGGGTCTAGTTGAAATAAACACAGACCACCTAAACTGTCTGCCTGATCTCAGGAAACCTCATCAGACCTGACCCAACTCCGTCATGTGTCAGTCTTTATTTTATTAATGAGTGGTCTAAGCACAATGGCACTGGGCTGCCTTGAAGCCCATTATTGTGGAGTTCCTCTTGTCCCAGGACTGGGTCTTTTCATTTTCATATGGTTATTGTATCTCATACTCAGAGAGCACATCTTAGCACTGAGTCCTGGATACCAGTTTAAAAGGATCTCACCTCTGAGCACAAAGTATATCTAAACAATAGCACACATTGTCCATACTAAGACACCTACTGGCACACATCACCTGGTTCACAGTGATAGATCACTCACTAGCAAACAGACACAGAAACACACACTCACTCACTCACACTCTCACTAGCAGACACACACTCACTCACACTCTCTCTCACTAGCAGACACACACACTCTCTCACTAGCAGGCACACTCACACCCTCTTTCACTAGCAGACACACTCACACTCTCTCACTAGCAGACACACATACTCTCTCTCACTAGCAGACAGACACTCTCTCACTAGCAGACACACACTCTCTCTCACTAACAGACAGACACACTCTAACTAGCAGACACACACTCTCTCTCACTAGCAGACACACTCACACTCTCTCTCTCACTAGCAGACAGACACTCTCACTAGCAGACACACTCACACACTCTCTCTCACTAGCAGACACACACTCTCTCTCACTAGCAGACACACACTCTCTCTCACTAGCAGACACACACTCTCTCTCACTAGCAGACAGACACTCTCTCTCTCACTAGCAGACACACTCACACTCCCACTAGCAGACACACTCACACGCTCTCTCTCACTAGCAGACTGTTAAGACACCTCCAGTGTCTTTAGGCAAAACCGCCGTTTAGTAGACCTTCCCCGTCTGCAGTAACAGTCTCCGTTCGCTTAATCTGTAGTATACGATCCAAATGCAGGGGAAGCGGCAATCTCCCGACCGAGATCCGTGAACGGCTCCAAACTCCCGAACGGCAATACACGAACTGCTGCTAGCCGCCGAACAACAATATTCACCAAGCGGCTTCCGTTCCATCCAGCAGTCTCTAAACGTGAAGAAGAAATCCCCCCAATAACGAGACAGAAGCTCCGCATTGAGGGTCAAACAGGATCTGGCTTTACTGTGGGCTACCTGCCCGTATTTATGCAGGTCTCCCACTTGGTGGACACTCCCCTAGGGGACCAAATGGGAGACTTAAATGACAGACAGATATGGGGACATTCCAGACACACAGCCACAGATTTTACCCACAGTGCATTATGCTTCCCTCCCCTCTGTCCTGGAGTTAATTACCAAGTAACTCAATTAACTCCAGGACAAAGCCAGTCGCCATCTTAAATATAAAATCACAAAAGACATAAAAATATATAACTTCACAAAAACCGAACATTTCCCATTCGTATCACATATCCCCAGATAGCCTGGATCTGAGTGCATATTATTAGCGAATAGCGCTCAGATCCCACACACATAGTTCAATCGCCATGGAGTCAAAGTTCTTACAGTCTTTCGGTATATGAATGACTCCATGGGAAGGCTATCTGGGTTAAGTCTTTTCGCATGCTCCAAATCTCCCGAACGGCCGGTGTTCGTATGGTTTCGTGGAGGCAGCCAGGCACTCCGTTGTTTCAGCGGTGTTCGACAGAAAAAGTGTCCGCTTTTAGTTCCATAGAAATAGAGCCAAACACCGCTGGTCTTTCGCTTGGTTTAAAATGGCTGCTGCCTCGTGGTCGACATACGAACGACGACCACCCTGAATTCGGTTTAATTGAGAAGTGTCTGCGGTTAACCACAACGTTCTAATTGGGATCAATAGGTTAACCAGCAGCACACTTCTCTCCTGAGTGGCCGTCCGTTCGGCAGGTTTGTTCGGGAAAAAGAGTCATTCGAATGGCTGGGCTATAGAAACCAGCCATTCATACGAACGGGAGACAAACAGACGAATGCAATTAAAATACAAGCAGACAGATGGTTCTGTCACGAGGCTCCCTCATTGTGGGACACTCCGGCAGACCCGGCTTGACCCTGTTGCGGGTCAACTTGGGGATGACCGGACTAAGAGGTGGTGGAAACGTCTGTTTGTCGCAACAACCCATCTGCATTCCCGTTCAGCTTACCGGGTCTGTAGCTGATAGTAAAATTGTACGGCTGTAGTGCCAAGCTCCATCTCAGCAGTCTCCCATTGTCTCCTGAGACCCGGTTAAGCCAAACGAGTGGGTTGTGATCAGTCACCAGGGAAAACTCTTGCCCATACAAATAGGGACTTAACTTTTTCAATGCCCAGACCAAGGCCAAGCACTCCTTCTCCACTGCCGCATAACTCACTTCTCTGGGTAACAACTTTCTGATGAGATATGCGACAGGGTGCTCTCCTCCATCTTCCCCGACTTGAAATCCTGGAATCAATTATGGAGGAGACTTTATACTCCTCCTGTTCAGAAACGACCAAAAGAGGAGGGGGAACAACTGGGACTGTATACCTATTGCAAATACGTGGTTTGAGCAAGGAGACATAAAATGAATTAGGTATACGCAAGAATGCTGGAAGAGCCAGAAAATAAGAATAAAGGTTAATTCTCAGAAAAGGGCCAAGAAATCTGGGAGCAAACTTCATTCTAGGAACTTTGAGTTTAATGTTGCGTGAGGATAACCACACCCTCTCACCCACCTGGTAAACGGGGTTGGCTCCCTGCCGTTTATCAGCATGAAATTTGAAATGAGCAGCTGCAGTTTCAAGAGCTGTGTCAGAGAATACAGCAGGTAGAACAGTAGGATGACAACCGCTATTGACAAAAAATGGACAATGTCCGGATGAGTCATGGGTAGCATTGTTCCTGGCAAACTCGGCCCAGGGCAGCAATGCACACCTGTTATCCTGTGTGCTATTCACAAAACAACGTAAATACAGTTCCAATGATTGGTTAGCCCTCTCAGCCGCACCATTGGTTTGGGGTGGTAAGAAGAAGAGAATGATAATTCAATACCCACCTGTTTATTGAAAGCTCTCCAAAATCATGACACAAACTGAGAACTCCTGTCAGATACAATATTTTGAGGAATACAATGTAGTCTGACAACGTCGCGTATAAATAAAAGAACCAGATGTTGTGAAGATGGCAATTTTTTGAGTGGAATAAAATGAGCCATCTTGGAAAAGTGGTCCACTAGCATAAGGATGGTGGTATAACCATTCAAACACAGAAGTTCCGTGATGAAATCCATGGACAAGTGGGTATAGGAAGAGGATGTAACAATCCACATGGAGGTTTATGAGGAACATTAGAAACTGCACATACAGAAAGGCCTCCACATATTCTTTGATATCTTTTCTGAGTGAATCCCACCAAATTGATCTCAAGACAGCGGATATGGTCTTATTAATACCCGGATGACCAGCAGTCACATTGTCGTGGAATACCCTCATTACCTCCTCTCTTTCAAGCAATGAAATAAACATTTTATCTAGAGGTTTATTGCAAGGTGACTGGGATTGAGCCGCCATGATAGCACAAAGCAGAGGGGATGACAAGGAAAGAACAGTGGAAGCAATGATACAGTCAGGTGGAACAATAGGGGATGTCTCTTGTTCTGATTCAATGTCAAACTGCCTAGATAAGGCATCAGCTTTAACATTCTTGGGACCAGGTCTGTAAGTGCTAATAAAGTTAAAGCGAGATAAGAACAAAGACCATCTAGCCTTTCTAGAAGACAGTTGTTTAGCATCACCTATATATGCCAAATGTTTGTGATTGGTTATGATCAGAAGGGGAATCTTGGAACCCTTTAAAAGATGTCGCCATTCTTTAAGCGCTAGTATAACAGCCAAAAATTCTGTTACCAATATTGTAATTACGCTCCGCTGGAGACAACGTTCTAGAAAAGTACCCGCAAGGATGCAAAGGGGAATCCTGACTCTCCCTCTGAGAAAGAACATCCCCTACCCCTGTTTTGGAGGCATCAACCTCCAGTATGCAGGATTTGCTAGTGTCAGGATGCACCAAAATGTCAGCAGATGCAAAAAAAAAATGTAAATGCGCAAAAGCCTCTCCAGCTTCCTTAGACCATATAGTACAACTAGCCCCCTTACGTGTCATATTGTGAAGGGGGCTATCACAGAGAACCCTTTGATGAATCTCCTATAGTAATTTGGAAAACCAATAAATCTTTTAATGGCTTTTAACCCATTAGGTAATGGCCAGTGTAGAACGGATTCTAGTTTAGGAGGATCCATTTTGAAACCAGAGGTTGAAATATTATACTCCAAAAACTGTACCACCGTCTGGTCAAAGATGCATTTTTTAAGTTTGCAATAAAGCCCATTTTCAAGCAAAGTTTTCAGCACTTGTTTGACATGTTTATGATGAGTCTGGAGGTCGGGGTAATAATTAAGGATATCATCCAGGAACACTAGAAGAAAAGAATAAATATAGTCTCTGAGCACATCATTAATAAAGTCCTGAAAAACAGCCGGAGCATTGCATAAACCGAAGGGCATGGCAAGGTACTCATAGTGCCCACTTCAAGTGTCAAATGCCATTTTCCACTCATGATCTTCCTTAATTCTTACCAAATTGTACACACTCTTAAGGTCAAGTTTAATAAATAAATTAGCACCCTTGAGTCTGTCAAACAATTCGGAGATAAGGGGAATGGGATAGGCATTTTTTATGGTGATCTTGTTTAATGCCCTGTAATCAATGCATGGGCATAATTCTCCATCTTTTTTGGATACAAAAAAGAACCCTGCTCCAGCAGGCGACGATGACTTACGTATGTGGCCTTTAATTAAAGAATCTTTGTAGTATTCATCCATGATTCTACTCTCCTGTGGGGAGCAGATCTATGGAACAATCATACGATCTGTGAGGAGGCAGAATATTAGTCTGACTATTACTGAATGCCTCTTTAACCCCCCAGTACTGTATGGAAATTTCGGAGGTGTGAAAGTGACGATGTCCACTCTCTTAGTAATGGGTAACACACATCTCTCAATACAGTCTTTAACCCATTCCAGTATTTCCCCCTTTGCACAGTCAATATGAGGGTTGTGATTGATGAGCCATGGAAATCCTAATATGATGGGACAAGAAGGGGAAGCAATTATCTGAAATTGTATGTTTTCCTTGTGTACAGCTCCTATAATAATGCTAATAAGCATGGTTTCGTGGGTAATCACAAGTTGAGAGAGAGGTTTCCCATCAATAGCCTCAACAGCCAGAGGTGATGATCTCTCCTTGATAGGTATGAAGTGTTTTTTTAACAAAATGCATGTCAATAAAGTTTCTTGCCGCACCTGAGTCCATCATGGCTTTGCATGGAAAGCTTTTCTTGTTGCAAAGGGTGGTGATGTCAAGGAGAAATCTACTTTTGATAGACACTAACCACTGCATACCGGGAACACCCAACAAGACCATTTTGGAGATGCTCTGATCCAGTCATCTAGCCATCACTGTCACTCAGATGTTTTTGCTTGCCCATTTTTCCTGCTTCCAATCCATGACATTCAAGGACTGGCTGCTCACTTGTTGCCTAATATGTCCCACCCATTGAAAAGTCCTACTGTAATGTTATAATCAATTCTATTCAATTCACTGTCAGTGGTTATAATTTTGTGGCTGATCATGTATTATGTACACTTTGTAAATGCATCTATAGATTTTGTTATGTGTAACATGCAAACATTGTGTGTAGTGTGTAAATGCATAAAGTTGGAATTTTCAGTAATTCAAAATTAATTTAAATGATTCAAATTGAATCTTATATTTTAGTCAAAAATAGTAATGAAGCCCACGGAGCAACGCAGGGGGGAGTGGGCCTTGACAGGGCCAGAAAGTTGGCCCGTGAATTGTAGGTCAAGGGGTGGGTTTAGGTTAATGAGTGGGAAAGAGAGTTAGCCTGTTAAATAGCAGCCATCTTAAGTTTAGGCCATTTTAATTTGAGCTGCCCTTACCTGTGAGTTGTTGCAGGTCAGTGTGGCTCTTTCTCTCTTATCTTTTGCAGGTCATGGTTTCCCTTTAAGAAATTATGGTGGGCGTCCGGTCAGTGGTCCAGGAGAAGGGTCTGGCGTGGTTGCAGGAGCAGCTGGGGGTTCCGAGCACGTCTGCTCCCCCCCTTGTGGCAGCAGTGAGGAGGGCGGTGAGAAGAGCGAGGCCGCCCCAGCGGCTCAGCCCGGGTGTGGCGCAGAGGAGCCCATCGGGAGCGAGGGGAGTGGTGGCTGGCGGGTCTGGAAGCCAGAGAGGATCAGAGGGGCGACCGGCATCCCCTGTCCGACGCGGCGCCGGTCAGGTGAGATTGCGGGCCGGGAAGAGGCCTCATGCAATGAGCGCCCCCCTGCCGCCGGGTAGGGGGCAGGACGGCCCAGACGGAGGCAGGACCACAAAGGCAGGAACCAGCACAGAAAACCGTAGGGGGAGCAGTGAACACTTCACGGCGTCCCGGTGAGTCGCCCCCTGGGGGCAACACTGAGGGACAGGTGGGAGACAAAAGTACAGACAGCGCCAGACTAGCGGACTCACAAGGTGGGGCTGGGGACCAGGCAGGAGATGCACAGGACAAGGCAGCCCTTACAGGGGCTAGGACAAGGGTGTAGGATGCAGGAGAGGATGGGAGTCATAGGAGTGGGAGTGTGCCCGGGCCCAGCGGAAGGACAGGTGCGCAGAGGGAAGACCAGGAGCGGAGTGGTGGACAGGGAACAAGAGAGTTGGTGAGCGGGAAGGCTATTACGGCGCAGGCACGACAGAGCCAGGGGAGAGGCCATGCGGACGGGGGTTCCCAGGTGGGATGCGCACGGGAGGCCTTAAGGGGTTGTTCCCAGGATCAGCGGAATAGGAGGAGCCACAGTAGGAGGGACGGCAGAGATACACCGGGCAGTGAGAGGGATAGACATGGCAGCTCAGGAGGATCCTCAGAGAGATGCATGAACAGGGATAGGAGCACACAACGAAGCCGGGACGGTGTGAGGAGGTCCGCCTCCAGGTACAGGAGGAGGAGGTATTGGCACAGCGAGTCAGGGTCGGATGGCAGGGAGGACACAAGGCGGAGTGGAACAAGGAGCGACGGAGGGTCTCAGGCCGAGTGCAGGAAGGGGTCTTGGCACGACAGGACAGAAGGCAGATGTGACGGGAGGGTGAGGCTACAATCGAATAGACTATCCAGGTCACCTTCTCCTTACAGGTCGCGAAGTGTGACGCCTACAAGAGTTGGGCACGGCCAGGCAGGCAGGAGTCAGCGTCCCCTGGATACAGTGGAGCCAGTCACGGCAGTCGGAAGGACAGCAACCCCGCGGCCATCCGGGGACACGGTTGGTGAGTCAACACCTACACCACACTCAGGGAATTTGCTAGGGTGTTTGAAATCGCTGTTGGAGTCATGGTCAGGGGATACGGGGTCGGCTACGCAATTCGGGAGGGTATGGACAGCGGACAGCAGTTTAGGTATGGGGGTGGGACCCGCAGGGGTAGCAGTGGGTGGAGCAAACGAGGGTCCCCTGGACACAGTCTCTGGGAAGACAGACAGCGCAAGTGCGCAAGGGGACCAATGTGGGGATATATCAGAGGCAGTACGGCAGAACGTGCATGTTTCCTTCGCGGGACCGCTAGGGTGTCACTTGAAAGCGGAGGTTAAGGAGAGGATAGGAAAAGGGGAATTTGTGGAAATATTTTCCCTCCTTCCCATCGAGGAGTTTTTGGATTTGAAGGAAGAGGACAAGAAGGATGCAAAGAAAGAGGAGGAGGAGAAAAGGCATAAGTATCGCAAGATACCCAAGACGTTTGGGAACTGGCTGTGAGCCTTTTGCATATTAGCTAGCGTGATCAGGGAAAAGGGCCCATAGCGCTGCTCGCAGCTTTTTTGCTATTTGGATGGTATAGGGGATGCATACAGGACCTACGGGGGACTTGCATGGTGGAGATACGACGAGCAGTTTCGTCAGCGTCTGGCAGCAAATCCGGCTATGCGGTGGGACCAGATGGACTTGCCATTATGGATGAGGCTAATGATGGCACAGAAAAGTGCCACCTTTCTGGGGGCAGCCGGCGCGGGCCTGAGCGGGAGCGCGTCGGCAAGACAGAAGAAGGGGTTTTGCTGGCTCTTCAATGAAGGGCAGTGCAAGTGGGGAGCATCATGCAGATTCAAGCACGAGTTGCTCCTGTTGTGGCGGTAACCATGGAATCTCCAGATGCTTCAAGAAAGGTAAACCTAACATGGGGGAGAGCTGCCTCCGCTCCTGCAGCGGGGGGCATCGCCAGTGAAAATAGACGCGATGTTGCCCTGGCAAAGGCAATACGCTAATCAGGAGGTGGCTAGATTCTTGTGGAAGGGGTTCACGGACGGTTTCGTGATCCCTTTCCAGGATAGGGGTCCGGGTATAGTATGTGGGAATCTTAAGTTGGTGCTGGAGCATCCCGGGGTGGTTAGGAAGAAGTTGTGGAAAGAGGTACAATTGGGGAGAATGGCGGGCCCGTTTGCGGCTTCGCCAATGTCAGAGTTGAGGGTGTCTCCGCTGAGGGTGGTCCCCAAGAAGGAAATGGGCAAATTCCGCCTGATACATCACTTATCGTACCCGGCGGGGGCATCGGTGAATGATGACATCGACGCGGCCCTGTGCTCTGTTTCCTATACATCATTTGACAATGCTGTTGAGTTGGTCCGGAGAGCGGGGCACGGGGCGCTAATGGCAAAGGTAGATGTGGAAGCAGCATTAAGGCTGCTTCCCATACACCCGGAATGTCATCACCTCTTAAGATGTTACTTCGAAGGGGAGTTTTATGTGGACCTATGTCTGCCTATGGGTTGCGCTAACTCCTGCGCATATTTTGAGAGGTTCAGTACCTTCACAGAATGGGTGGTACGGAAGGAGTCGGCCGGGGGTGCGATGGTACACTACCTTGATGACTTCCTGTGCGTCGGCCCGCCAGGGACATGGCGATGCGGCCAAATACTGAAGGTCTTTGAGTGGGTGGCACATAAGTTCGGGGTACCGCTGGCAGCGGACACAACGGTGGGGCTCGCCATGTGCCTCAGTTTTTTAGGCTTAGAAATCGACTCGGTGCGTGGGGAATGCAGGTTGCCTTTGGACAAACTGCACGCCTTACGACAATTGGTGGACACGGTCGTGAAAGCGAAGAAAGTAACCTTGTGGGAACTTCAGTCGTTAGTGGGGAGCCTTAATTTTGCTTGTCGGGTGATTCCCATGGGGAGAGTTTTCTGCCGGCTGCTAGCTCGCACGACGAGCGGGGTGAAACAGCCGTCGCATTATATCAGAGTGTCGGCAGAGATGAAAGCGGATTTAAGGGTATGGGCGCGTTTCCTGCAGGATTTTAATGGTAGGGTGTTTTTTCGGGAACCAGTGGGGTCATCTGAGGACATGAGGTTGTTCACAGACGCTTCGGGTAGCGTCGAGTTTGGGCCCTTTTTGGCGGGACAATGGTGCGCGGAGGAGTGGCCGGAGGCCTGGAAGGCAAGCCCGCTGATTAGGAACTTGGCGTTTTTAGAATTCTTTCCGGTAGTGGTGGTGGTGGCATTGTGGGGGACGGAGCTGGCTAATAAGAGGGTGGTGTTCTTTACGGATAATATGGTGGTGGTGCAGGCAATTAATGGTTTGTCAGCATCATCGCTGCCGGTAGTTCGGTTACTGAGACAGTTGGTTCTGTTATGCATGACATTTAATATTGTGTTCAGGGCTAAGCATATTCCAGGGCTGGCGAATGTAGTGGCTGATGCGCTGTCTCGTTTTCAGTGGGACCGTTTTCAGGAAGCGGCACCGGAGGCGAGGGAAACGGGGCAAGCCTGTCCGGAGGAGCTGTGGCAGCTCGGGACGTCCTGCTTGGGGAGTACATAAAAAATTTGCTGGCTCTGGGCATGTTGCCATTTAACATCTAAATGATTCAGAGGAGAACTGGGTGAAAGTGTTATGGTCAGATGAGACCAAAATCGAGCTCTTTGGCATCAACTCAAATCGCCGTGTTTGGAGGAGGAGGAATGCTGCCTATGACCCCAAGAACACCATCACCACCATCAAACATGGGGTTGGAAACATTATGCTTTGAGGGTGTTCTTCTGCTAAGGGGACAGGACAACTGATCTACATCAAAGGGACGATGGATGGGGCCAAAATTGGGTCATGGGTGGGTATTTCAGCATGACAATGACCCAATACACACAGCCAGGGCAACAAAGGGGTGGCTCAAGAAGAAGCACATTAAAGTACTCGATTGGCCTAGCCAGTCTCCAGACTTTAATCCCATAGAAAATCTGTGGAGGGAGCTGAAGGTTCGAGTTGCCAAATGTCAGCTTTGAAACCTTATTGACTTGGAGAGAATCTGCAAACAGGAGTGGGACAAAATCCCTCCTGAGATGTGTGCAAACCTGGTGGCCAACTACAAGAAACGTCTGACCTGTGATTGCCAACAAGGGTTTTGCCACCAAGTGCTAAGTAGAAGGGGTCAAATACTTATTTCACTCATTGAAATTTATAACTTTTTTGACATGCATGTTTCTGGATTTTTTGTTGTTATTCTGTCTCTCATTGTTAAAATACACCTACCATTAAAATTATAGACTGATCATTTCTTTGTCAGTGGGCAAATGTTCAAAATTAGCAGGTGATAATATACTTTTTCCCCCTTACTGTATATATTATAATGGGTTTTGGGTGGAGCTAGGATCCCTGTACCCTTTTTGATGGTGAGCTGCATCCATTTATCAGCATTTATTATTTAAGTAGTAAAACTGAATATTTATTAAACTCAATTTCTTATCATTCTGCCTTTGAAAATTACCCTACATTGTCGCTCTCCCTGAAGGTCAAAATGAGACTCCCCTGTTTTGGGGGCATGGCTAGCTGAGCAATGGACCAGACCAGGTGAGTTTTTTAAGCACGTTAAACCTATCACCCACAAGATTTACGAGACTGTTCCAGAGCTACCCACTGCACTCTCCAGCCCAAGACATGTTGGCCAAGATTGGAGCCAAGACCCTCTATAAACCACCAGGTCAAGCATAAAGGCCCTATTGGGGACTGCCCATGTATTACTTTTATTTTTATTGTTGATTTTATAATTATGCATTATTTCTTTCCTTTGTTCTGACCTAATGTTACATTTTTCTTATGGGTGCATAGATGTGAGGGTACATGAATGGATGGCTGTGCTGGTCAGCGGGTAAGCGCATCTACGTGAGCGTATGAGATGGATGGATGATGAGCTGTCAAAATCCTACTAGAGGCTACCCCTTCCCCACCACTTGGAACCTGTGGGACCACATAGGGTTTAAAAGGCGGCCCAGGCTGCCTATGAGTTGGGTTCATGGCCCTTCACATTATGTGCCTACATGGCCCTCTGAGACAAGCATTTTTAGAAACACACCACTTAGCTGTCTCGGGTGCCCTGTACTACCTTTGCCGTCATGTGAACGGATGAATGACATGTGGATGCACGTGAACTCGTCTAAGATAGGAGAGGACATAGAGAAGCTGTCTAGGCACAGATGCTTGCCCCCCAACGCAGGGCTGTTCATATTTTCATTATTTCTTGTAAACCCATATGTTCAGATTTAAACCTAACACTCGTAAAATATGGGAAAGCTTGGATTCTATGTGCATTGCTTGTTCGATAAAACACCAAAAATAAAGAATTTTTAAAAAAATCACCTTTTCAATGCAATCTGGAGGGGGTTGTACACAACCACTCCAAGACTATAATGGTAGGAATACATGTTTGTATTTTTAACACTATAGCATTCCTTTAGAATATTGTTCATATTTGCCCCTTTTAATACAAGACACTTTATTTTGTATTTATTATTTAATTTCTGTAAATAACTAATTACCAGACTCCTCAAAGCCCAGTTCGTCTCCTCACAATCTATAATGAATGCTAATACGAGATATCTTACCAGTTGCTCCTTTTACGCATCCTTTTGTACATCTTTACATTGGTATTCTTGTAAATCCAATTCGGATTATGGACATCAACCTATAAAGCTCTACAGCTTTACCCATCACTATATTTATTCTCCAATTTGCAAGCACACCCCATCTTTTTTACCTGCTGAATTGTAACATTAATATGTTGATGTTAATAATAATAATAATAATAATAATAATGATAGTAATAATAATAGCAAAACAAATAATATATATTTTAAGTGCCTTATACTACTGTCTGCCTGCAGGGGTCAGCAACTCCACATAGCAATTCATTTTAAGCCATATTTTGTTGCTGTTCTGCCTAGTTATGTTACATTTTATGGCTAAATGTACAGTAACTTTTGTAGAATGCTCATCCCTTTTAACTTTTCAATGGAATTAAGATGAATGTAGTTAAGGTTTAAACCATTAGTCCTTTAGCTGAAAGTGTTCAGCTAATGCTCTCATTGAATAAGCTAAGCTAGCTCAAGTGAACTAAAATTCATACTGAGGCGGTATTGGCAGAGTGGTACCCAGCGGACCCAGGTAAGAAGTCAAACTATCCAAAAATGGACTCCTTACTACTGTGGAACGCAGGGCACTCCTGGCACAATAACTAATCCAGCAAGCTGCCATGCGTATGGTGCCTGGAGTGTTCCATTAAAAAAAATTAAAGTTGTGTTTTTAAACCTCACAAGTACAAATCTGAGAATGTGTATTAAGGTCAACAATTTGTTGGAAGATGAGTTTCATCTCCTTCCATGGTTCCTAGTTCACAGGTTTTCCTGTTAAAATTGCTGTGCAGTTGTCTCTATTCATCTTGCCCTCAGATAAATACCAGCTTCTCAGCCCTGTTCATTTTTCCAATACAAATATAACAGATGGTTCTCTGAATCATAATAAAAATAATGTAGAAGATTAGAAAAAAGATAATTCTTTATTCTCAAAATATCAAACAGAAAAAAAGGAAAAGGAAAGAAAAATGTAATTTTAAAACAAATACTATGGATAACATTATTATTACTCTTAAATTAAATTGTTTTTGCCAACAAATTAAAACAACTAGACAAGTTAACAATAAAGGTTAGTAATACATGTTTGTAGTGGCTAATGTAACTTCTTACCACTTGAGTATACCAACAATCATACAAATAATATATACAGTGTGTGTATATATTTATATATATATATATATATATATATATATATAAGAAAATTGCAAGCTCAGTGTCACAAAGTGGCAATAAAAAAAAAACAACGTCCTCTTTCATTATATTTAGTGAATTGTGTGTAGAGTACTATTATATGTCAATACAAGGCCACCATCAGGAGGTAACAGGCAATACTAAAGTGACCCACAATCACTGCATTCCATTCATAGGAATGGACATGTGGTTCGAAATAAATCAACTAGTGGCCAAAATAAATTTTGGACCAGACAACATTTTGTTTTTGTATGGAATCCATACAGAAAAACATAAAATTTCATTACTCCATACTAATTCTTCTTCACCTCTCTGACACCTTTGATCATGCTCTCCTCCTTCAAACTCTTCAATAGCTCGGTCTCTGTGACTCTGTCCTCTCGTGGTTTTCCTCTTATCTCTCCCAACGCTCATTCAGTGTCTCCTTTTCTAATGATACCTCCTCCCCTCGTCCTGTCTGGGTTGGAGTCCCCCAAGGTTCTGTCCTTGGTCTCCTATTTTCTCTTTATACTGCCTCCCTTGGCAAACTTATTACCTCATTTGGATTCCACTACTACCTGTACGCTGATGACAGCCAGATATATCTCTTCTCCCCAGACCTCTGCCCTGCCATCCTGCAATGTGTCACTGCTTGCATTTCTTCCATCTCTGACTGGATGTCCTCCCACTTTCTGAAACTCAATCTCTCTAAAACTGAGCTCCTTGTCTTTCCTCCTCCTAATACCGATCCTCCTCTTTCACTCTTTCACTCTTAGAGTGCACTTTTATTGATGCCAGCCTAAGGCACACCGTTACTATAATCATGCTGCCTAATCAGCATCTTGATATGCCACACCTGTGAGGTGGATGGATTATCTCGGCAAAGGAGAAGTGCTCACTAACACAGATTTAGACAGATTTGTAAAAAATATTTGAGAGAAATAGGCCTTTTGTGTACATAGAAAAAGTCTTAGATCTTTGAGTTCAGCTCATGAAAAATAGGGGCAAAAATAAAAGTGTTGCGTTTATAATTTTGTTTAGTGTAAATGGAAATAATAATAATACTACTACTAAGGACACATCTAGTTTTTGTTTCTGGCAGTATGCACTTGTGCATGTTACTATATGGATCTAGCAAATTGCAAATGTGTATATCTGGCAGCAGTATCTGAGTCAGTCTGGGAGTGTGTCTGTGTGTCTAGCAGTATGTTTCAGTGTTTGCATCTATCACTTTGTATTTGTGTTTGTGTATGGCAGTGTGAATATATGTGTGTATCTACGTGTATCACGTTTTGTGTTTGGGATTGTGTAGCACTGCATGCTAGCAGTATGCATCTCTGAGTATCTTCCAGCCACAAGGTTTAAACAGAACTTGTGTAACTGGTGGTGGCTTTAACATGTGTGAAGGTAGTAGGTACCGTGTAGATGTGAATACCCATTTTATTAGCTTACCTTAATAAACCGACGCAAGACGTTGATGGTGACAAACAGGCCACAGCTTTAATAAAATCAATTAATAACATTAGTTTTAAACACATCACATTACTAATTTAACTCCCTTGCCAACCATTCCTGCTGATCCTGGGCACCTGCCCTCCCCCCTCGTTCTATACACAAACTGGCCTCACAACTGGCCTAACATTAACTCCATGCTAACCAATGGCCTGCCTCCGGCTCATTGGGCAATGACATTACCCATTATCATAACCGAGGTTAGGGAAGGGATCAGCCCCTTTCATCCTTTTCCTCTGGACCGCTGGTCCAACCCTGTTTGACAAGTGACCTTTTCCGCCACAACCCCCACTGATTAACCCCTCAAATCAGTGGGCCTGCCCCACCAAACCAGCCATGGCCTCCTCCATAGCTTCTTGCAAAGCCAGATTAAACAGATCTAACTCAACGTCCATGAGATGCACCCAATCACTCCTGAAAAATGTAGCTGCATTCTGTTCAAAAACGCCGAACCGCAATGCCCCCAATCCCATGTATAAATTTAGACACTAGCTTATTGAGTTTGACCCTGCTCCGCTAAATTTGCGCGCTGATCCCTGGCACACCACCAATAGTTCCGGGACACCACCTCCGACTAGACTATACAGACATCTGGGAAAAGTAAAAGCACCTGAGCTAAATCCCACCCAATCATGTCCCACAGTCCCAATACCGGGGAATTGCCAAGGTCGTTGCGCCATAGGTGGATCACCAAGACGTCTGGCACTCCTAACAAACAGGACAATTGGACCAGTTCAGGCAGCAGATGAACCCAATGCATGCCCCAAAAACCTAACCAACAGACGTCTGTCACCGCAGGAGATAGACCCAGGCGAAGCCCACCTGGGTGGACATCAGCACATCGATGGGCCCAATACACATAGGAGTGTCCAATCACCCAAACACCTCGCAAAAGAGAACGTCACGCTGAACACCACCACCTCAGAATCTAAAGCGCATACCCGAGGCTGAACCTGAAAAATGCCCAACAACCGGGTGCCTGGGACTGTTTTATGGGAGTTCAGAATTCTACACCCCCGACGCAGTTCTTAGGAACTACACCCAAAGGAGAAACACGCAATAGCAAAAACAGCAGAGACTGGAAACGCCCCGCCATGCACCCCAATATAACTTCCTTCTCCACCTTGTCCCGGAGGCCCGACTGGCACACTGCCTAACCAAGGAGAGGGACACATGCTTGACATCCTGACGCGATACTCGGGCTGCCGCTAACCTCCTGGCAGCCTGAGGTGGAGAGACGTTGGGGTCCGCACCTGCCTTCATGACCGTGGATTCAGAGAGTGAGTGGATGCCCCCACCTCGTGGGTCCTAGACCTCACAGACGTGGACCACCTAGGCCGCTAGGCCGGACTGAGGCTCCAGCGCCTGGGGGATACCCAGCCACCAGAAGAGGGGCTAAAACCAGAGGGGGGGAGGTCGCACCCACCACGGGTGGCTATATGCCACCATCGCAGGCAAGCTGAGCCCTGCGATCCTGAAGGGCCTCAGCCCGAAGAGTTGCCAGGACACTATCAATATCCATGGAGGCTCTGGTGGAAACAAGCTCAGGCAACAATACAGGTAAGCTGTTCCAAGCTGAGATTATTAAGATGGCTGAACCCCTTACAGAAAATACCTACCCCTTTGTGATGGAAGTCTCCTTGACCCAGTGGCGTACTAAGGGGGGGGGCGGGGGGGGCGGTCCGCCCCGGGTGCCAGCCGGGTGGGGGGTGCCATGGCCAGCCCCGCC
>OW240914.1:152725595-152762311 GCA_933207985.1 Pelobates cultripes | reverse complement strand
TGTGTATGGGGGACAGTGTTTGTGGGGCAGTGTGTGTACGGGGGGCAGTGTGTGTATGGGGGGCAGTGTGTGTATGGGGGGCAGTGTGTGTGTATGGGGACAGTGTTTGTGGGGCAGTGTGTGTCATGGGGTGTGTGGGGCAGTGTGTGTATGGGGACAGTGTGTGTGGGGCAGTGTATGTAATGGGTGGGCAGTTTGTGTAATGGGGGCAGTTTGTGTAATGGGGGGCAGTGTGTGTATGGGGGCAGTGTATGTAATGGGGGCAGTGTGTGTAATGGGGGGGCAGTGTGTTTAATGGGGGGCAGTGTGTGTAATGGGGGGGGAGGAGGCTTTTAAATAATAAAAAAAAATTTTATTTAATAAAAATAAATATTCTATGTCCCCCCTCCCTTCTTACCTTTACTGGGGTGGAGGGGGGACTCATTGGTGGTCCCAGTGGGGAGAGTGATCTCTAGCCCGCTCCAGGGCTAGAGTTCACTCTCGCGAGATTTGGAGCTCCAAATCTCGAGAGAGGAGGACCTGGAGGAGCTACAGACTGAGCTCCGGGTCCTCTCTCTCACTCCCTCCCTCCGCCGCCGGCTGTCAGCACGGTGCCTGCGGATCGGGGAGGGAGATCTCTGATCTTCCTCCCCGGTCCGCAGGCACATTGCAGGGCTGGCACTTGGGCAATGCCAGCCCTGCATTAGCCGGCAGGGGGGAATCTCGGGGGGGGGGCAATTGCCCCGTTGCCCACCCCCCCTGGATCCGCCAATGCTCATACCATTAGTTAAAGAAAAAGTCTGGGAGTTAAAACCAGAAGCTGAGACATGGGCCTTGGGATCACAATATAGTGCTTTAATTGCAGTGATGAAAGATGGAGGGACATTAAATCTGCTTCATGTCTTCCACAGATAACCCCAGTGTATCCTGTCAAACGCCTTTCTTATTTTTATTTATTTCGTTTTTTTTGCACCACACTATTTTAGCACCATCCTTGAAGATTGTTATGAAAATAATTTGATGTTATTATTGATCTATGCCTTTAGTTGTAGAAATTACTCATCACTTTTTTTTTCTTTTTAACGATCAGTGTCTTTTATTATTTTTCAAATACAATTATGCATTTTATTTGTTTTTGAGTTAGTATCTTTTATTTGATCTTCTCCTCTCTCCTCTCCAAAGCAACTCTGTCACCCAAACATATTTTTGAGCATTTCATAAAGAAAATATCTTTATGAAAGACTGTTAAAATTTAATTAAATATCAATACAAAATTTATCATAAGAGAATGTAAAGATTACTTTGTCTTATAGTAAATCTTTAACTTGACAAAACTTGACCAAAGGTGGAGCTATAGCTCTCATCACTTCTCTATGGAGGCTCCTGCAGTCTCGCAGGATCCTTTCTATAAATCAATGCTGTTGTCTCTCACATGTGTGAGAGTACAGCACTGGCATGGGTTCTTAGCAGATGGAACTAATAGATTACAGATTTGCATTAAAGTAACAATATAGTGTAAGGAATACAAGCATGTATTCCTAACACTATAGTGTTGGACTAGTTATTAAGGTGTCTGAGGTATCCGTCAGAATGGAGTAACCTTTTCTCCATTGTCACATTGGTCTAGCTGCAGCTGACCCATCTCCATAGCTGAGATTATCAATCTTGATGATCTCAGCCAATTCAATGCTTTCCGATAGGAAAGCATTGCGAGTCTATTGCGCATGCACAGCAAAACGCAAAACAGACAATCAGCATCTCCTCATAGAGTTGCATTGAATCAATACATCTCTATGGGGAGCGTTCAGCGTTTTCATGCAGAGCGTGGAGATGCTGTATGTAGATGCTGCACACTGCATTGAAATAGGAAGCACTTCTAGTGGCCGACCGAGTGATTGCATACAGAGGTGTTACTAGGTAGCAATGCAAACACTGCATTTACATTGAAAAGACTGCAGGGACATGTTATTGACACCAGAATAACTACATTAAACTACATTAAACTACAAACTTCCCAGACACTATCTTTATTTTCCCTGAGCCCAAGTTGTTCCCCTTGGTTTGGTACTTTTATCTACTGAATACAGACCACCCCCTGGCTTGTTATATTCAAAACAACTACAAACTCAAGTGCTCTCTCTGGTTGGCTGCTATGCGAATATTCAAAAACACGCACTCTGGAAAATCGCAGCAATTTTGTCTCCCGAACGCAGGCAGCGGTCCGAGGTCATCAATTGCCTGGAACTTTAACTTGCGAACCTTAGTAACTTTGTACCGCTGCCTGCTTCCTTCCCCGACAAGCCAGGTAAACCATTCATGTTATTTCATGTAGGAACTCCCAAAGGCTGACCGACTGCTAACACTTTTGTTATGGAACTAATTTGGGCAGCTTCCACATGTGCGGTCACTCAAAACTCTACCCGGTGGCGATTCGGCTCTATTATGGGGATCTAATCGTTATTTGTGACATGGGCAATCATATCCGGGCTATCCGGGGATATAAGACTTGTTGGGGTTCCTATAAATATTGTGTGTGTTTTGGGGTGTTGTACCTCTAGTGCCTGGGAGATAATTAGTTTAAGTAAAGAATACTCACTTATCTCCCAGACACAGAGACACCTGGGTGGGTTTTACCTATGTTTTGTCTAGAGACCCCAATCTGGGGAACTGTGTATAAAAACAGGCAATTTGGCCATATGAAAACATTGCTTTTGTACCCTTCATCAAGTCTCGACTGATGTTTAGGTATGCGATGGTTAGAGCTAGATAATCACACAACCTTGCAGGATTTTAGGAGACTTTGAATGAACGTATCACTCAGGATACAGGAGGTTTGTTACAGGCACCCTCCCTCATTCCATCTTTACCACTATTCTCCATTGCTGCATGCCCCCAATATTGTCTCCATCTCTCTTCCATGTTTCTTCCTTCTATTTTCCCATGCTCCCGCTTATCTACCATAATCTTCAATTTCCATACATCTCTGCCATGGCTCTTTCCCTCTCTTCTACAAAAAAATGTGTCCATACCCATTCTATATATTTGAAATCATTGCAAATAAAGTTATCAGTGGTCAAGCTTCCCATCCTTCAAATGGTACACTACTATAACCTCACAAGTTGTAGCCACCAGGTTGCCAAATATGGGGAATCTCCTTGTTGGAGGTCTGTATCTATCATTGCTGTATGTTCCATAGTTTAAAGTCAAGCATGATAACAAGGAAATTATGCCTTAAGAGGGTGTGAGTGCTGGGGACCAGGTGCAGATGTGTACACGCACACAGTTTCATAACTGGAAGGGAGAATTTATACACTGCCAACAATGCAAACCAGGGTTTCTCAATCTATGGAACATGGAATATTTTTGATATGTTCAAAGAGTTACAGACATCTGCAATAAATCACATGTAAATGTTACTGCATGTAATGAAAAGCAGTTGCTTTTAAGATGTACTTTTCGAAAACATATTGAGTGTACCATTATTGAATTATCTATACTAGTTATAAGAGCACTTTTGATAAAGTCTTAAAAGTGCTTGAGTAAATCACTAAAAGGTCTATTCATAAGGAAAAGTATCAAAGTGTTGCTAAACCAACTTCAAACAAGTCAATTATTGCCAGATTCCAAAGTGACGAGACAGCTAGGAGATCACTAGTCTGTGAACTGGATAACAAAGAGGAAGAGAATGAATCCAGGTCAAACATGGCAGCAGTAGAGGTTCCAGATGCAGTTTCAGAAGAATATCAATCAGAGACCTCAGGTACGATTCACAGATCAAGGTAATCTGCAAAATTGAGAACATCAGTTGGGAGTAGCAAGAGGTTTGAGCACATGTTCCAATGAAGAGCCATTGTTTAAATTCATGCAACTTATGATAGCATACATCTGTCGCACACCTGGACACAGACATGGAATGGTCATGACAGATCAATAGAGAAAAAAAAAGGTCTGTCTTTACTCTAGGATTGTATTTGTTATTTATTTCTAAATATTCTCCCTGGATAGCTTATACTCCAGGGAAGGGAATCATTAGAGAAAATGCCATCTTACGTCAGATCTCTTTGTTTGGAAAATTCTTGAACAGTTTTTTATATATGACATACATTAACCCCTTAAGGACACATGACATGTGTGACATGTCATGATTCCCTTTTATTCCAGAAATTTGATCCTTAAGGGGTTAAAGGAAATAACAGCAAGAGATTTGGATTAAAATATTTAAAATCACTACACTTGATATAAGATATTTTTCTTTCAGAAAGCAAAGGCAGATTTCATATTTTTCTTTCACAACAAATTAAGACTAATTCATACTTGTTGAGAGCAATGTGTGTTTAATCATGTTCGCCTTTGCTCTGACAACCACTTGATGTAGATGAGCCAAATATACAAAGTGAGGCAGACTAAAATGTTTTGATTAAATTTTCTATTTTTTTAAGTCAGTGAACAATTCCTCTATATAAAATAACAAATTAGTGAATCGTACTTCAGAAACAGTGCCTTCATTTTCTGCAAAGCATGCTAAATATGTCAAAGATTAGACTCTCATTGGCCACTTTATAAATGACATTGATATAATAAAGCAAGTAGCCAATCAAGTTCCACATGTAAAGCATGAAGACATGGTCAAGGCATTCATTTTATGTTGTTTTACAAAGCATTAAATTGTGTAGATTAAAAGACAAATGATCCGCCTTGGAGTAGTTGAGCAAAACAGAAGACCAAACTGGGTCTAACGCAAAAAAGCTAAGAATAGGATACAATATGTATTGGTCATAAAAATCAGGATAAGTTCACAGTGAAAAAATGCTGCCTAATGTGACAAATCATTCTTCCTTCTGCAACATGTAGATGTAATGGTTAGTATTTGGTGTAAAAAGGAGGAATTCGTTATTCCATCCTGCCATGTGTTAATAATAAAAAGCTGCGTTGTGGTTGTTAAAGAGGACAGGGAAAGAGTTATTGGCATACATATGACCTATTACTACCAAACTGTTCCTGATCATGTGCATGCCATTGTTCTAACAGTCCTCTTAATTCAAAATAAATACTTGAAAGGAAAAGAAAAAGGAAGGAGGGGAAAATAGAGAAAAAGATGGGAAAGAAAAGAAAAAGGGAATAAGTATAGAAGTTACTGTTATATAGGATATAAAAGGTCACTTGCAATTATTATTTTGTGTGTATGTCTTCGTATATGAGAAAATTGAATAAAGAGAAATATGAAAAAAGAAATTCTAATAAATACTTAAAGGACCACTATTGGCACCCAGACCACCTCAGCTCAATGAAGTGGTCTGGGTGCCAGGTCCCCCTAGTTTTAACCCTGCAGCGGTAGACATAGCAGTTTCAGAGAAACTGCTATGTTTACATTGAGGGGTATTCCAGCCTCTAGTGGCTGTCTTCCTGACAGCCACTAGCGGCCGCTTCTGCGATCCTTAATGCGAAAATCACATTGAGGACACCCTGGACAACTATAGGAAAGCATTGAGTAATGCTTTCCTATGAGCTGTTTGAATTCATGCGTGTGGCTCTGGCCGCGAATGCGCATTCGGAGCTGACGTCGGCAGCGGAATGAGAGTTCACCAGTGCCGAGGGAGCCTAGCGCTGGATTAACGTAAGTGGCTGAACCCCTTCAGCCCAGCGGGATGAGGGCCCTGTGGGAGGGGAGGACCTAATAACCCTATAGTGCCAGGAAAATGAGTTTGTTTTCCTGGCACTCTAGTGCTCCTTTAAGGTAGGATGCTGCATGCTCCATGTTACATGTAGGCAATCTTTTATGAACATCTCATGCATTATAACTAGTAATTCCAACTGTAGTGGTTATGGTGCCAGGGGTCTCTTGGTGCCCTCCCAGTGTAAGCACGCAAAAGCAGGTGACAGCTTACCTGGGGTTCTAAAGGTGCTGGTCGCTGCCATCTCTGCAGCCTGGAAGCTCCATGATGCAGAAGTTCTTCGCCAATGAGCCAGGTCTGCATGGCACGGCTTAGCTCAGTGTGGCTAAAGGAAGCATATTGTAAGAGCAAAAGGAAAAAACAAAATGAGAATAGTATTGATTACAGCAGTGGCGTACTAAGGGGGGGCGGAGGGGGCAGTCTGCCCCGGGTGCCACCAGGGTGGGGGGTGCCATGACCCTGGTCTGGGAACTGGAGGGGGCTGTGTGAGCTGTAAGGGCACACAGTGCCCCATGGCAGTTAGGGAGGTAAAGTGAGGGCGGTGCTAGGCAAAATCAGGGGCAGAGCCAAACCGACAGCAGGGTTAATATGGCCCTTACCCGCTACTGTTACTGCTGCACATGGAGATGCAACAAGAAGGAATCCCTGCCTCTCCCCAGGCTTCAGGGAATCCAGTCCTCCTCCAGCCCACTGTCTGTAAGTAATAGTGTGTGGCTGTGACAGTGTGTGTGTGTGTGTGTGTGTGTGTAAAACTGTCTGTAACTGTGTGTGTGTGTGTGTGTGTGTGTGTGTATATGTATGTGTGTGTGTGTGAGACTGTCTGCCTGTAACTTTGTGTGTATGTGTTTTGTCTTTGCCTGTAAGTGTGTGTGTGTAACTCTCTGCCTGTGACTGTGTGTGTGAGTGACTGTATATGTGACTGTCTGTCTGTAACTGTGTGTGTGACTGTCTGGCTATGACTGTGTGTGACTACCTGTAACTGACTGTGTGTGTAACTGTCTGCCTATAACTGTGTGTGTGACTGCATGTGACTATGTATTTGTGACTGTCTGCCTGTGACTGTTTGATGTTGCCTGTAACTGTGTGTGTGACTATCTGTCTGTGACTGTGTGCTTGTGACTGTCTACTGCTGTCGTGTGTGTGTGTCAATGTATATGTGACTGTCTGCCTGTAACTGTGTGCATGACTGTCTGTGACTGTGTGACTGTGTGTCTGTAACTGTAAGTGTGTGTGCAACTCTCTGCCTGTGACTGTGTGTGTGAGTGACTGTATATGTGACTGTCTGTCTGTAACTGTGTGTGTGACTGTCTGGCTATGACTGTGTGTGACTACATGTAACTGACTGTGTGTGTAACTGTCTGCCTATAACTGTGTGTGTGACTGCATGTGACTATGTATGTGTGACTGTCTGCCTGTGACTGTTTGATGTTGCCTGTAACCGTGTGTGTGATTATCTGTCAGTGACTGTGTGCTTGTGACTGTCTGCTGCTGCCATGTGTGTGTCAATGTAAATGTGACTGTCTGCCTGTAACTGTGTGCATGACTGTCTGCATGTGACTGTGTGCGTGTGACTGTCTGCCTGTAACTGTGTGTGACTGTATGCCTGTAACTGTGTGTGTGACTGTCTGCCTATAAATGTGTGTGTGGGTCTGCAGGGATTTTGTAAAAGGGGGCAGGGGTTTTGTATTGGGACAGGAGTCTTTATAAGGGGGGATAAGCAGGGGATTTGTGGAAGGGGGTTGCGGGGGTTTTGTAGATGTGCAGTACAGGATTTGTAGAAGTGGGCAGGACAGGGGTTTTAAAGGAGGGGGCGGGGAAGGACAAATGTTTTGTAGGAGGGGCTGACAGCGTTTTTGCAAAGTTTACAAATTGTAAAAAAAAGAAAACATTTAAATTTTTTCTACAGGTTTTATTTGGGGGGAGGAGCGGGGGGGGGGGGTGCCAAGCACAGGATCCGCCCCGGGTGCCAAATGCTCTAGGTACGCCCCTGCCTTGACCCCAGGCTCAAGCTACAGATGACCGGATGACCAGTCTGTTTTAATTTTTTTCACTAACTTAGATCATGATATGCTATGAACTTTACCCTAGTTCAGTCTAAAAAGTAAGCATACTTTCTTTATGCTTGTGACATTCTGTGGTTTCTGAGGAAACGATTGCAGCTTTACCCTCAGTCCCCCTTCTTATGTCCTAACTAACTTCATGTTTTTATTTATATAACCGTTGGAATATGCTTAGTTCTGTAAATTCCTTTTATGGTACAAAGTGCCTTCAAGCATCCTGTTTTTGCAGCGCAAGTCACAAAGCTGTTTTACAAAGTACGATATTGTCTGTAAGCTCTGGCAATGAAAGAGGAAGTAATATTTGAATCACAATTGTCTGGTGTGTCTGATTGCTTCACGGCACATGTGTCAACTTGCCCAAATGCAATGCCGCCAACAAATTTCTTCTGTTGCCACAAACGACTTTGCCGATCTCCAGTTGGTGTGGAGTCAGCCACTGATCCACCTGTGCTGGGGGGGTGCCGTTGATGTGGAGCAGCAGAGGAGGACTCAGCCGAGGAGGTTATGGAAGAGGATGGAGTTGGAGGAGTAGAGGAGGTGGCAGCAGGCCTGCCTGCAAGTCATGGCGGTGTCACCAACTCCTCTGCAGAGCCACGCATTCCATGCTTGGCAGCCGTCAGCAGGTTTACCCCAATGCGCAGTGTAGGTTATATACCTGCCCTGACCATGCTTTGCAGACCAGGTATCAGTGGTCAGATGGACCCTTGCCCCAACACTGTGTGCCAGACATGCCATTCCTTCCTTTTCGAGTACAGGTTGGGGATTGCCTACAGTGTCCCAGTAGCTACAAATTTTTTGAACGCCTCAGACTCCACCAGCTTGTATGGTAAAAGCTGGCGGGCTAAGAGTTCAGTCAAGCCAGCTGTCAGACGCCGGGCAAGGGGGTGACTTTGTGACATTGGCTTCTTACGCTCAAACATGTCCTTGACAGACACCTGACTGTGGGCAGATGAGCAGGAACTGCTCAAGGCGAGAGACAGAGGGGCAGATGGTTGAGAGGGGGCAAGGAGGACAGCAGTGGTTAACATGGCTGAAGATGCTGGACCAGGAGAATGGCGGCTTTGAGTTTGTATGCTGCTTGTACTCATGTGTTGATCCCATAGGCGTTTGTGATGTGCGATCATGTGCCTTCGCAAAGCAGTTGTACCTGGGTGGGTGTTGGACTTCCCACGACTCACTTCTTTTGGCACAGGTTGCAAATGGAATCGCTGTTGTCAGAGGTAGACACACAAAAAAAATGCCACACTGCTGAGCTTTGCAATGACGGCATTCTGGTGGTGGCAACAGCATGCGTTGATTGGCATGCTGTCTGGCTGACCCCGGGTGCCGATGCATGCTGTCTGACTGTGCCACTAGCTCCTTGCGACGACCTCCCCCTGCTTCCAACTCGTCTCCTCCTCCTCCTCTCTGTCTCCCCATCTGAACTTTCCCCTTGTTCTTCTTCTCTTCTAGCGGGCACCCACGTGACATCCACGGACGCATCATCATCATCAACCACTTCACTTGTATCTGACAACTCAGCAAAGGAAGCAGCAGCGGGTCCAACATAATCATCATCACACCGTACGTCCATATGTGTCATGCTGCCTGACTGAGACATATCCCTGTTATCTACATCCTCTGGCAATAATGGTTGTGCATCACTCATTTCTTCCAACTGATGTGTAAATAACTCCTCTGACATACCAAGTGAAGCTGCTGTGGTGCTAGTGTTGGTGGTGGCGGCAGGCGGGCAAGTGGTAACTTGAGAGGTGCCCGAAGCTAAGCTGGAGGAGGATGGTGGGTCAAGGTTTTGAGCGGAAGCTGTAGAAGATTGGGTGTCCTGTGTTAGCCAGTCAACTATGTCCTCAGAACTTTTCGAGTTCAGGGTACGTGGCCTCTGAACACTGGGCATTATTCTGGGGCCAAAGGGAATCACAGCACCACGACCACGATGGCCCCTGCGGGGTGGCCTACCTCTGCCTGTCATTTTTTTTCTGATTATTGGTACTATGCGTGCAAGCTACTGTGACAACAGATATGAGTGGCACTGTGCAGTGGCAGAAGTTGGCAGAGTAGACGCTGTAGGCCTGACACACACGCTTGCAGACAACTAACTGCTATTCAATCTATTACAGTCAAAATGTTTTTTGTTTTTTTTAAATGTAAACTACTGTTACACCAGATATGAGTTGCACTGGTGTGACACTGTGCCCTGGCAGGCCCTGAAACGCACACGTGTGAAGGAAACTGACTACTATTATATTACAGTCCAAAAAGTTTTTTTTTTTGTTAAATGCAAGCTATTGTGACACCGGATATGAGTGGTGGCACTGGGCAAGTGGGCACAGTATACGCTGTGAGCCTGACACACACACTGGCAGACAACTAACTGCTATTCAATCTATTACAGTCAAAATTGTATTTTTTTTTTTAAATGTACATTACTGTTACACCAGATATGAGTTGCACTGGTGTGACACTGTGCCCTGGCATGCCCTGAAATGCACACACATGAAGGAAACTGACTGCTATTATATTACAGTCAAAAAGTTTTTTTGTTTTTTTTTAAATGCAAGCTATTGGGACACCAGTGAGTGAGTGGTGGCACTGGGCAAGCCCTGAAACGCACACTCGTGAAGGAAACTGACTGCTATTATATTACAGTCCAAAAAGTTTTTTGTTTTTTTTTAATGCAAGCTATTGGGACACCAGTGAGTGAGTGGTGGCACTGGGCAGTCCCTGAAACGCACACTCGTGAAGGAAACTGACTGCTATTCTATTACAGTCCAAAAAGTTTTGTTATTTTTAAATGCAAGCTATTGTGACACCAGTGAGTGAGTGGTGGCACTGGGCAGGCCCTTAAACGCACACTCGTGAAGGAAACTGACTGCTATTATATTACAGTCCAAAAAGTTGTTTTTTTTTAAATGCAAGCTATTGGGACACCAGTGAGTGAGTGGTGGCACTGGGCAGGCCCTGAAACGCACACTCGTGAAGGAAACTGACTGCTATTATATTACAGTCCAAAAAGTTTTGTTTTTTTTAAATGCAAGCTATTGGGACACCAGTGAGTGAGTGGTGGCACTGGGCAAGTGGGCACAGTATATGCTGTGAGCCTGACACACAGGCTGGCAGGCAGGCAACTGCAATTACATTACACAGAAAAAAAAAGCAGACTGATGTTCTAGCCCTAAAAAGGGCTTTTTGGGGTGCTGTCCTTACAGCAGAGATCAGATGAGTCCTTCAGGACTGTAGTGGACACTGAATACACTAGCCTAGCTATCAATTTCCCTATCAAATCAGCAGCAGCTACACTGTCCCTCCTCTCACTAAGAATGCAGCTTCACAATGAATGTAAAATGGATGCTGTCCAGGAGGTGGGAGGGTCTGGGAGGGAGGGTCTGCTGCTGATTGGCTGGAATGTGTCTGCTGACTGTGAGGTACAGGGTCAAAGTTTACTCAATGATGATGAATAGGGGGCGGACCGAACAGCGCATATGTTCGCCATCCGTGGCGAACGTGAACAAGCGATGTTCGCCAGGAACTATTCGCCAGTGAACCGTTCGGGACATCACTAGTTATTAATATTATAATGAGGCATCCTATCTTAACCTTTTGGTATCTCATCCAACCCTACAGCAATTGCCTCACTTCCACCTTATTTGACCGCAAATTCCTGTCCTATTGTGTTTTACACCCCACCTCCTATAGAATGTAAGCTCGTTTGAGCAGGGTCCTCTTCAACCTATCATTCCTGTAAGTTTTCTTGTAATTGTCCTATTTATAGTTAAATCCCCCCTCTCATAATTTTGTAAAGCACTACTGAATCTGTTGGTACTATATAAATGGCAATAATAATAATAATAATAATAACTTCTGAAGTTCTGGAAAAGGAATAGGATAGTTTCTATGTTTCTATGTTTCTATGTTTCTATAGTGGGTCACCTATATAAGTGCAGTAGACTTTAATGCCTTTTTTGTCAATCTTTTTTTTGTCAATCTTTTGTTTCACAAGGGTTCCTCTACCCATTCACCTTTAATTGGTACAGACAGAATCACTAATTTACGGTACCATATCGCAAATGATTATGCTGTCTATAAGACATATTTGGTGGAAAAATTTACCTTTCATCCTTTTTTTTTTATCCATGCTAACAAGCACCTCCAATTTGTGTTGTCCTATCTAAGAACTTATCCTGAGTTGAAACTACCCTTTATAAAACCACATGCTGACTCCAATACTGATATCTCTTTTATACCCACATTTTATCTCTATCTTATACCCTGACTGCCCACTGTTTACTCTCAAATGGGAGGATGACTGGAGTTTGCCTAAGTATCCAGTTTTTTATTGGTATTTTTACTGAATGTATTTCACCAATATTTAATGTACATAAGATTACTAATATTTTGACTAATGGAATTTGGTTGCAAACCTCATCAATTTTATACAATTAATTGCTACCCCCACTCCCTTACTTCCTAGCAATAAATTCCTTGTTTTATCATTTAGATGGCTTGTCCCCCCTTAGTCCCTTTAGAAAGGGATAAAACTTACCTCTTGCGGTATGCTGGCCCCACCCCATCTGCCTCTTTGGCTGACATCATCAGAAATGATGATCTCAGCCAATCCATTGCTTTTCCATAGGGAAAGCATTGGATTGGCTGAGATTGTCGAGGTGGGGTGGCGGTGGGACCAAATGCCACACTGGCCAATCAGCATCTCTTCATAGAGATGCATTGAATCAATGAATCTCTATAGGGAAAGCTCAGCGTGCATTGTGCAGCACTACCCCAGGAACTACCTCCATTTGCTGTTTGAGGAATGGCCACAGGAGGTGCCCCTAGGCTTTAATGTAAACATTGCCTTTTCTCTGAAAAGACAATGTTTACAGCAAAATGTCTAAAGGGACTGACTATACTCATAAGAACAAATACAATAAGCTGTAGCTGTTCTGGTGACTATTGTGTCTCTTTAAGGTATCTGTTCTAAAAAATACTACCAACTCGATTGACTTGATTGGATGCATCACATATGTATATATATATATATATATATATATATATATATATAAAAAAAAAGGACTAGAAAACTATGCTGCGCATTTTGCTGATTTCAAATATAATTATATAAAGGCACAATATATAGTAAGTTTGTTTAAATCCATGCTACTCTTGTTGCAATTCCATTTGTGTTCTGCTTTTTCAGCCCGCTTCTACTTTGTATAATTGATGTAAGTCTTTTTAATTTTTGTAGCTATATTGTGAGTTATCTATAATTGTTGCAATACTATAGCAGACGACTTGGGAGTTAATTTATCATTCAGGCATCCAGTAATGAATGCCGAACAATGCTGCAGAACGCTGTGAGTTTTCTTTTTGGACAATCAACAAAAAAACAAAACGTGTGGGAATCAATGCTGCAGACACAGATGCAGTCATAATGTTCTAAAAACTAATGTTCTAAAGACATATTTAATACCTCCAGATAAGACAACAGAAAGACATCAGAATAGAATACATGACTGTGCAAGGAACTGGGGGTTGCAATAGTTTAAAATTAATTTACTTACCATTATTTCTAATGTAATACTGTTTTATTTCCAGAATGCTAATTAAATGCTGTTTGCCAGTTACCCATGACCTTTCCAGTCTGCTGTTGTAAAAAAAAAAACACATTTATTCTAAGAAAGAAAAAGGAAAAAAAATCTAGCCACACTCGAGGGATTTTAAGGATACACCAAAGGAATGTATGAGCTTTTAGAAAGATAAACTACATCAATGATTGGATTTTCAGAAACACAAGCTAAAAACTGAAAGGAATTTTGAGTTAGGAATGTACAGAAAGAATAAAGGTTGCCAAGCAAATAAAATATAGAAATGCTGTAACTATACTTTGCATAAGTACTGAGGAGAAATATGCTGTTTGGAAGAGTAAAAAGAAGCCATAGCAAATATATGGACAGATGTTAGTTAAGTCACAGTACAATTTTAAGGGAATGGCTCATTCGCTGAAGTCATAAATATTGGAAAGGTCATTACCATTGAGCAATCGCTGCAGAGACTTTTAAAAGGAAAAGGAAGTGCGTAAATAATTTAGTAGAACCGAATATATTAGTGTTTAAATATTTTGTAACATGAGTAGATACAATAGAGCAGGCTTCCCCAAACTCTGGCCCTCCAGATGTTGCTGAACTACAACACCCATGATTCTATGAATTAACTAGATAGGCTAAGATTCATGGTAGTTGTAGTTCAGCAACATCTGGAGGGCCAGATTTTGAGGAAGTCTGCAATAGAGCAATAATAATCATATTATGAGACTAGTTTTCTTTTGCAGACAGGGGTTCCAGAATTCTGGGATTACTGTATTCAGTCGGAAAAACAGATCTCTGCCCCCCTCAGACTGAACACAGCTGTCTCCTGGAGGGAGAGGACTGGGGCCAGAATGACAAACTCAGAAATGACTGGGGCTCACATGCACACATAGCTACACATACTGCTACCCATACTGCATACACACTACTAGACATACTGTTCCCCACACACAAAATCACACAAACACATACACTGTTACTCACTTTGTTGCCCACAATGTGTATACACACACATACACACTACTACAAATACTGTTATTGCCCACATACAAACACACTGTATGGCTACACACTCTATACATTGGTTCAATGATTTCCTTCATAGAATTGGCTTTAGTGGTATTAGAGTGGCATTGAACTTTCCATTTAAACCCCAGCTGATCAGCAATCATGCTCAGAAGTAGTGTGAAAAGATAGGACGGTGTAGGACAAGTTGTAGGCTACCTTTGTAACTGTTGGACTACATCTCTTCTGAAGCTTTGCCAACATTATGGGTGTAAGAGCATTATGGGACATGTAGTTCATGACATCCGGAGTGCTGAAGGTTGTCTACCCCTTATGTAGAATTAACATTAGGTGTATATTTAAGGTAACGATAGAGTTAGAGTTAGTTTAAGTAAAGGGTTACTGGTGGGCTTGGTATAGTATTTGGGTAGAGGGGTTGGGTGCAGGGTTAGCGCTAACTAACAAAAAATAATTTACATCCAAGACATGTGAGGCATTTAACAATCAGGACTGATATGTGTATCTATTTTAAGTTATTTTTCTACACTTAATGTGTTAAAAAAAAATTAAGAAAAATGTGAAAAACATGTATTTTTTATTTTTTCCCATTTTAACATTTTATTTATGCATAATGTTGCATTAGAAAAACAATATATAATATATGGGTACACTTAAAGGAACACTATAGTCACCTAAATTACTTTAGCGAAATAAAGCAGTTTTAGTGTATAAATCATTCCCCTGCAATTTCACTGCTCAATTCAGTCATTTAGGAGTTAAATCACTTTTGTTTCTGTTTATGCAGCCCTAGCCACACCTCCCCTGGCTATGATTGACAGAGCCTGCATGAAAAAAAAAAACTGGTTTCACTTTCAAACAGATGTAATTTACCTTAAATAATTGTATCTCAATCTCTAAATTGAACTTTAACCACATACAGGAGGCTTTTGCAGGGTCTAGCAAGCTATTAACGTAGCAGGGGATAAGAAAATCTTAATTAAACAGAACTTGCAATAAAAGCCTAAATAGGGCTCCCTTTACAGGAAGTGTTTATGGAAGGCTGTGCATGTCACATGCAGGGAGGTGTGACTAGGGTTCATAAACAAAGGGATTTAACTCCTAAATGGCAGAGGATTGAGCAGTGATGCTGCAGGGGCATGTTCTATACACCAAAACTGCTTCATTAAGCTAAAGTTGTTCAGGTGACTATAATGTCCCTTTAAAGAGAAACCCTTACATTATGGTGGAACAAACACATAGCACATACTCTTTGTTTTTGATTCAGAAGTTAGACAAGTATTTCCATATTTTAACCCCTTAGTGACGAGACTGTTTTTTAATTTTCTTACCGTTAAAGGGACACTATAGTCACCAGAACAACTACAGCTTATTGAATTTGTTCTGGTGAGTAGAATCATTACTTCAGGCTTTTTGCTGTAAACACTGTCTTTTCAGAGAAAATGCAGTGTTTACATTACAGCCTAGTGATAACTTCACTGGCCACTCCTCAGATGGCTGTTAGAAATCCTTCCTGGGTCATGGCTGCCTAAAATGCATCCAGACATTCAGTATCTCCTCCCTCTGCATGCAGACACTGAACTTTTCTCATAGAGATTCATTGATTCAATTCACCTCTATGAGGAGATGCTGATTGGCCAGGGCTGTGTTTGAATCATGCTGGCTCTGTCCCTGATCAGCCTCCTTGTCAGTCTCAGCCAATCCTGTGGGGAAGCATTTTGATTGGATCAGGCTACCACTTCTGATGATGTCACCAGACTGTTTGTTTTTCTGAGTCTAACAGCATGCAGAGTTACAGCTCATAGCTTGAATACAGTAAGATTTTTATTATATTTATGGAGGCATGAGGGGCCCAGGGGTGCTAGATGGTGGTTTTAACACTATAGGGTCAGGAATACATGTTTGTGTTCCTGACCCTATAGTGATCCTTTAGGGACCAGGACTGTTTTTACATTTCTGCGGTGTTTGTGTTTAGCTTTAATTTTCCTCTTACTCATTTACTGTAGCCACACATATTATATACTGTTTTTCTCGCCATTAAATGGTCTTTCCAAAGATACCATTATTTGCATTATATGATATGATTTACAATAAAGAAAAATATAAAATATGATGAAATTTTTTTAAAAAACACACTTTTTCTAACTTTGACCTTCAAAATCTGTTACGCATCTACAACCGCCAAAAAACACCCATGCTAAATAGTTTCTAAATTTTGTCCTGAGTTTAGAAATACCCAATGTCAACATGTTCTTAGCTTTTTTATGGAATGTTATAGGGCTATAAGTACAAGCACTTGGGTATTAGTGATCACAATATAGTGTCCTTTGAAATAAACTTCAAAAAAACTAAAGCACATGGGGTATACTAAAACATGAAAAAATTTCATTCTTTGTGTGTTATTAGTTTAAGAAGACTGTGATTGTCTATTGTTGTGACTTTGATGATCAGTTCACATTTTATTTCCAATTTTTGCTGAAATCCATATCATTCCAAAGTGTTCACATACTTTTTCTTGCAACTGTGTATATATATATATATATACATAAAATCTGCCAACTGAAGCCAGCACTCAAGGACTTGTAAAAAATAAAAAGGGTTTTAATCCATAGAACTTGTCAACGTTTCAGTTTACATCAGCAAACTTTCATCAGGACATCATTGATTTATGTCCTGATGAAAGTTTGCTGATGTAAACTGAAACGTTGACAAGTTCTATGGATTAAAACCCTTTTAGTTTTTTACAAGTCCTTGAGTGCTGGCTTCATTTGGCAGATTGTATTTTTGTGCAGCTGAGCATCGGGCATTTAACCAAGAGCAAAGCAGGAGTTCAAAACACCAACAAATTGTGTGTGTGTGTGTGTGTGTATATATATATATATATGTGTATTTTGATATAAATAAAAAGAAAAAAAAATTATATATATATATATATATATATATATAGATGTGTGTGTATGTATGTATATATATATATATCTCAAAATACAGTTGGAATAAAAGTGTGTATATATATATATATAATATATATATATATATATATATATATATATATATATACACATAAATATTTATTTTTTATTATTTAAAAAATATATATTTTTCATTAATTATTTTTTATAATATATATATATATATATATATATATATATACACACATACACACACACACACACACACAATATATATATATATATATATATATATAGATGAATGAAAAAAGCCAGCACTCTGGGTCTTGTAAATAAAAACTTCTCAGGTTTTATTCCAACAGTCAACGTTTCAGTTCTTAATGAACTTTCTTCAGGACATAAAAATATATACACGTGTAATAATTCTACTCTAAGTGTATTTTTATATTAATATATGTATATAGTAATTAAAAAATACACTTAGTATGATATATATAAGATATAACTATAATGTAATATGTAAATATAATATGTATATCTGTATCTCATATATACATATATATTTATATATATTTTTTGAATTTATTAAACTTAATTTTTTAATTTTAAAACTTTTTTTCACCAGCAGGGGGACTGGCTGTCAGTTCAGGCAGTCCCCCTGCAGACAACACTATTGACAACTATTGGGGTCATGTGACCGCTCTTTAAGAGTGATCACATGGCCCTTGGGGTCCTATTTTGCAGAGGGGGGACTGTCTGGGTTGTCACAGCGGCGATCGGGTAAGTGAATGGGAATGGAATGAGAGGGAGGGCGAGGGAGGGAGGGAAGGGGCAGGTTAATATATATTTTTAGAATTTATTGTGAATAATTTTAATCTTCACTGAGTGCCTCAACCCCTCGAGGCACTCAGCACAGATTGAGCATACGAAGCACCATGTGAAGCAACCCGGAAGTGAGGTGGGGTATTGCAGGATGCCTCGACATTGAGGCATCACTGCAATACCCTTAGAGTGGCTGGAAGTGATCATGATCGCTTCCAGCGCTCCAATGTGCTGCAGACATATCAGGTACGTCCGAGGTCATTAACAACCAGTTTTTGTCGGACAAACCTGATACGTCTGCGGTTACTGAGGGGTTAAAGGGATATCCTGGACCTGAAAGCACTTTCGCTTGCTGGAATGCAGTATTTGTGAAGAGTGTGTTCTTTTTTTCATTTTACAAAAAGTGCTGATTTCAATAGAAATTGACACTTTGATAAATCTTATGGAATTTGCTGGCACTATATAAATAATAAAATAATAATAATAATAATAATAATAATAATAATTACACCCCCTGGCTTTTGCAGACAAAAGTCCTGTTACTTCCTGGGTTTGTTTAGCTGAGTGTAAGCAGGCAATTACTCACATCACATGCCTTTAAAAACTTTTCATTGAGTTACATTGGGAAATCTGAAGATTGGAGAGCCATAGAAAGCTGGCCTGGGGAAGAAAGGGAGGGCTTGCAAAGGTTGCAGACAAGAAAACTGGAACTTTTGCAAGCTGTTTTAGATGTACTCCAAATGAAAATGCATAATTAAATGCATGGAATTTTTCATGTGGTGTGTATATACTAAACTGTGTTTTTTTGGGGGTTATGGGGTTTGGCAGTGGAAGGTCCCTTTAAGGTGTTAAATTTAAATTTTTTTAAATCACTTTGAAGGGGTGGGATTAGTGAGCATGCAAGAATTATTTGCGTATAGACTCATAATATTGCCCTTGCCAGTGTGATAATCACAGAACCTGAATTACCACCTACTTCCTGTGTTTTCAGCATTTTTAATATAGAGTTTTAGTATTGCTCGTTGAATGCCAGTATGTTAAACGAACGGAATGCAAAATACACAACCTTGTGCTTATGAACTGCATTGTAAAAGCTGTTTAACATGTTAACATTATAAATGGATAGTAGATTAAGCAGCTGGTCAAACAAGGAAAGGTCTCTTCTTGTGAGCATTTACTCATTGCTGTTAGTATGAACTTGCTCTATTAGTTAACAAGCATAAAAACGTTAAGACTAGAGTTGAGTGAACCCAGACTGTAAAGTTCAGGTTCGTACGAACATTACGGTTTTTGGACCCCGGACCCGAGCACGGACATATCACTGTATGTTCGGGTTAGAGTTCGGTGTTCGGCGATTTAATGGCGCATTTTCAAAGGCTGCAGGGCAGCCAATCAATAAGCGTTTGACTCGTGTGCCCTTAGAAGCCATCACAGCCATGCCTACTAATGGCATGGCTGTGATTGGCCATTGCAGCATCTATATATAAGCTGGAGTCGCATAGCGCCTCACGCATATGAGCTCTTATTAGTGTAGGGAGAGGATGCTGAAGCTGTGAGGGACAGCTTAGGAAAGAATTCTGCAAACTAGTACATTAGTGAGGTGCACTTCATATCTCAGAGTCAAATAGAAGTTTCAAATACCGCGGTTACATCGGAATTTTAAAAAGTAAATTTTTTTTGGTGCTAAATAGTACATTAGTGGGATAGTACATTAGTGGTGTGCACTTCATATCTGAGAGTCAAATAGAATCATCAAATACTGCTGTCACGATTAAGCCTGAAATAAGCGATTTAACCACCTGAAACACTCCAACCTTAGCCTCTATCAGGTCACAGTGAGATGGGGAAGAAGACAAAACACCAGGGAACCCCGAGACCGACAGGGGCACGAGACATCGGGGATCTTCTCCTCCGACCTGCACAGGCCCCAAACCAATATGCGCCCCCCCAAAAAAACATGGCGATACGGCCTCGGCCTCCTCCGAGGACCAAGCAATGGACGAGCTGGATGAATTCCCGAGCTCAGGGGGCTTACAACTCCCATCCTCCGATGAAGATAGCGAAGGGGGATATCAAAGCCTTGCTCCCCAACCTCCGCGAAATGTTTGCTGCAGATGTGGCCACACTGCGAGAAGAAATACAAACAGTAGAGGGGCGCGTCAAAACAACAGAGGGAGAAACGGAAGACCTCTCCGCCCGGTGTACACAACTGGAACCCCCAAACACAGAGATGCGGCGCGCTCAGTCTCAACTCACCAGCCGCCTAGACGCACTGGAAGACCAGCACATGAGCAGAAATGTAAAAATCTGGGGTATCCTGGAGACTGTGGCCTCAGGCGACCTGACACACTACGTCGGGACACTGCTCGCCTCCCTGCTCTCAACACAACAAGCACGCCTAACTGAGATAGATGGGACCTACCGCATCCCGAGAGCCGCCACAGCACCAGCAGACACCCCACGGGATGTCATCCTGCAGCTACGAACATGGGCAGCCCAACTGACCCTTATGACTGCCGTGAGAAACAAGGCAAATTACCCATTTGAAAATGCTACCTTATCCTTTTATCAGGACTTGTCCAGGCCCACAGTGATATGGAGAAGCCGGCTCAAGCCACTAACAGCCACGCTCCGTCAACACTCTATCCCATATCGATGGGCATTCCCTAGGAGCCTGGTCATCTCTCATGGGGGGCGCAACAACCCGCCTAACGGACGCAGTGGAAATGGACTCAGTACTGACCGCTCTGGGGCTACCGATGAACCCGGTTAGCACCACCCAAGCCCCGAGACAACAACCCCCTCACATCTGGGACATGGCCAAAGTCCAAGCATTCCAGCCCTCTGGGGCCTCCACCTTGCACTCCACCGCATTTAAAGCACAGAGGGCCGGCCGCCACGCGATGGGTACCTGAGATCCGGAAGGGGGCACGGGAACATCAAGCCAAACAGATTGCCTAACCATAATAACGCCAAGTTCATAGATCTCATCTGAGACTCCCCACTTAAATTTTTTTACTCGTTTAATATATAGCACAGATGCCGGGAAAAGCCAAACACGGTTGCCGCGACCCATCTCAACCCACCAAGCCACAGCACGGCACCAAGCCCCATAGAGACACTAGCGGACTTCTGCACCCCAGGATCGACAACCTACCAGAAGTGGGATTAGGCTAAAACAGCTACAGGCAGATCCCGAGGGGACATGCCCTACTATGGGGACATGAGTTGAACTGTCTTGTAGCTACACCAGAAGCACCTACCTAAATTGCTTTAGCGGTTTTATTGTTATTTTATTGCTTTATTATTTTATTCCTTTAATTAGCTTATTGTTTACCTTAATTTTGCTGTGAAATCAAAAGCATAATGTTTCACCCTGTCATGCCTTGCTGTGCTCGGCGGCCAGGAAAACAATGACCATGGCACCCACACACAGCAACAGTTTTCTCATATATTAACTACACCATGCGAATCGTACCTGGTGGCTAGTAGGATCTCACACTACTCACACCTGCTTCACATGATAGAACGCTGCCTCCACTAGCTTGAGAATTGGTTAATCACGCCACTAGGTTTTTAGGACGTACAGGTCGCACCACATACAAACGACACAATTATAACCTTAAGCTTGACTAGCTTTTCTAAAGGCATACCTACCCTAGCGTGTTATACTACATAAACATTACCTACTAGCCTGTCAACATCATATACATAGATAGGTGGGTTACTTATATATATAATAAATGCGTAGACCAACATGTGACCTAGCCACTTGAATGCTGTTACCGACAAACATGTTGAATCGTACTAAGCTTAATGTTGTCTTAAATGATAAAAACGTGCTAAGTTTAAATAAGCCACGAAAATGTTTTTGAATGTCGTATTTGAAGGCGTCTGTTACGACTATTGTGGCTACGCAGACACTGTTGTAAATTCTTGCACAACAAAAATAAAAAAATAAAGAATTTAAAAAAAATAAAAATAAAAAAAAATACTGCTGTCACATTGCAGTTTTAAAACGTTGGGTGCTAAATAGTACATTTTGGGGCCTGCTCTTCATATCTGAGAGTCAAATAGAAGTGTCTAATAGTCTGCTTACAGCGCAGTGGAAAAAATTATAATATTCTGGGTGCTAATCTGCTAAATAGTACATTTTGGGGCCTGCTCTTCATATCTGAGAGTCAAATAGAAGCATCTAATAGTGTGCTTACAGCGCAGTGGTAAACATTTTAATTGTTTTGCTGCTAATCTGCTAAATAGTACATTTTGTGGCCTGTTCTTCATATCTGAGAGTCAAATAGAAGTGTATAATAGTGTGCTTACAGTGCAGTGGTAAACATTCTAATTGTTTTGCTGCTAATCTGCTAAATAGTAAATTTTGGGGCCTGCTCTTCAAATCTAAGAGTCAAATAGAAGTGTCTAATAGTGTGCTTACTGCGCAGTTGTAAAAATTCTAACTTTCTGGGTGCTAATCTGCTATATAGTACATTTTGGGACCTGCTCTTCATATCTGAGAGTCAAATTGAAGTGTCTAATAGTGTGCTTACTGCGCAGTTGTAAAAATTATAATTTTCTGGGTGCTAATCTGCTAGGGCCATCAGGAGACAGATGCCATACAATTAATGCGGCTGGAGCAGTTTTATGACTACACTCCCGCTGAGGTTAAAGACTGGGTCAGAGAAAGGAAGCCACCGTGGAAGAGGCAGCAAGGCTAGCTGAATTTCACGAGAGCAGACGGCTAGATGGAAATCGAGGGTTCACCGGATCGCGCCCTGCAATTGGCCCTCCACCTACAGCTACCCCGCAGAGGGTAACTCCACAGGTGAGCAACCCTACCACCACTGGATACCAAAAGACCGCCCCAATGTGTTATGGGTGCAAACAAGTGGGACACATTAAACCCAATTGCCCGCAACGTACTGCAGATCGCTGGGAGTGAACACCAGTCCCTCCAACAAAAGCAGCTGCACACTGTGTACAGGAGGATTACAACCCCCCTGCTCAAGGGTCACCCAGTAACAATACTGAAAACTGGTCCACGTTACACGAAGTGAACCCCATACAAGCTGCTGGAGATAACTGGTCTCTCCACCGCCAGTCCATGAAATTAAATGGACAAGAAGCTAGAGGGCTGAGAGACAGCGGAGCTACTATTACCCTGGTACAACCTCACCGGGTCGCACCTTCACAGCACACAGGGCGCACCATTGCTGTAAGGGTAGCCGGAGGGGCAATACATAAACTGCCAATGGCTCGAGTACACATTGATTGGGGTACTGGGGCCAAGTCTGTGGAAGTGGGCATCATGCCAGATTTACCAGCCGAAGTATTGTTGGGAAATGATTTAGGGTGCTTGACGTCCCAATTGATAGCACCCAGCCCAGAAGGAGCATTACCTGTCACCACCCGGCAGCAGTCCAGAGCAATGGAAGCCCCCCCCTCATCCGACGACCAGGTAAGCAATAAACCCCTGACAGTTAACCCTGACCATACATCCTACTGGGGTACCCCTCAAGACTTTGGGCAGGCCCAGCGGGAGGATCCCACACTAAGAGGGTATCGGAGGGAGGCAGACAAACCCCAGGGGGATGTAGATCAGGCAAGGTTTACCTGGGAAAAGGGTTTACTATACCGGGTGACAGAGAAAGTAGCGGCCAAGTTGCCAAAAGACAATTAATAGTACCCCGTAAGTATCGGGCTGAATTATTGCGGATCAGCCATGATATTCCCCTAGCAGGCCACTTAGGAATAAAAAAAAAGATTAGGGACCGGCTCACCCAGTCGTTCTTCTGGCCGGGAGTCACTAGGGAGTTGCAGGATTACTGTCGGACCTGTGAGGTATGCCAAAAGGCGGGAAAGAGGGGGGACCATCCTCGAGCAAAACTGCGCCCTCTACCCATAATCGAGGAACCTTTTTTCAGAGTGGCCGTAGATTTAGTCGGGCCACTCAGCAAACCCAGTCCATCCGGTAAGAAATACATTCTTACTGTGGTGGACTATGCTACCCGCTATCCGGAAGCAATAGCCCTGTACAATATATATGCAGAGACAGTGGCGGAAGCACTGGTTCAGGTATTCACTAGGGTGGGATTCCCTAGGGAGATAGTTTCTGATCAGGGAACCCAATTCACAGCGGTGGTTACCCAACAGCACTGGCAGAGCTGTGGGGTAAAGCCTATACTAAGTTCACCATACCACCCCCCAGATGAATGGCCTCTGTGAGCGTTTCAATGGCACCCTTAAACAAATGCTGATCCCATTCACAGAGACCTGTCGGAATTGGGAAAAGTTCCTCCCCCAGCTGCTTTTTGCATATCGGGAAGTACCTCAGGAGTCTACCGGATTCTCTCCATTTGAACTGCTATACGGGAGACGGGTCCGGGGACCCCTGGACTTAATACGGGAGCATTGGGAAGGAGATATGGGAGACGCAGGTACCCCTGTAGTAACTTTTGTACTGGAGCTGAGGGACCGTCTGCAGGTTCTGACCGAAACGGTTCGGGAGAATCTGCGGGCGGCTCAACAGCGACAAAAGCGCTGGTATGATAAGGGGGCTAGGGACTGTATACTGGAAGTAGGACAAAAGGTCCTGGTGCTAAAGCCCACTAAGACCGACAAGTTGCAAGCCTCCTTGCAGGGTCCCTACACTGTGATAGACAGGATCAATGATACCACTTACATTGTGGCAGACTGTTCAAATGAAAGGATCCAACGATCGTTTCATGTGAATATGCTCAAGCCATATTTCGAGAGACAAGAGGAAGTCTCTGCAGTATGCGCTCCGGCTTATGAGGATAGTGAGGGTATTCCTTTACTCAACTTACTCCCTCAGGAACCTACTGGGGTACAACAAGTACAGTTAGGCCCCGAATTGAACCAAAAAGAGCAAGCTCAGGCTTCCCAACTGTTAAAGGGATTTGGGGGCATGTTTTCAGCGGCCCCAGGCTATACAACCCTGGCATTCCACAGAGTGGAGACCCCAGGCCAGTTACCCCTGCGGCAGGAGCCCTACCGAATTCCCAAAGCAGTACGGGAAAGTATGTTAAAAGAAATCCAGAATATGCTAGAGCTAGGAGTAATAGAGCCGTCTAAAAGCCCGTTGGCTTCTCCGGTGGTCCTGGTTCCCAAAAAAGACAGTACCACACGGTTCTGCGTGGATTATCGCGAATTAAACGACAGGAAAGTCACAGAAGCATAACCCATGCCCAGAGTGGATGAGTTACTTGACCGTATGGGTGGGGGGAATTACTTGACCACTATTGATTTGTGTAAAGGGTATTGGCATTGATTTGTGTAAAGCGTATTTTATGGTCATACCATTTGGGATGAAGAATGCCCCGGCTACTTTCCAAAGGATGGCTGACTGGCTCCGAGAAGGATTTCAGGGCTTCGCGTGTGCTTATCTGGACAATATCGCTATCTTTAATGGCACCTGGGAGACCCACCTGGAACACATCTCAGTAGTGCTCAACCGGATTCAAACTGCAGGGCTCACTTTGAAGCCTGAAAAATGCCACTTTGGCATGGCCGAAGTCCAGTATTTAGGACACAGAGTAGGGTCAGGGAAACAGGCCAGAACCCGCAAAAATTTAGGCCATCACACAGTGGCCCAAACCCCGGACTAAGACACAAGTTATGGCGTTTATAGGCACCGCTGGTTATTATAGAAAATTTGTACAGTGCCCTGGCCAAACCCCTGACTAACCTCACTAAAAAGTCCCTGCCCCGACAAGTAGTCTGGTCCCCTGAGTGCGAGGAGGCTTTCCAGAAACTCAAAGCTGTGTTAAGTGCATCTCCTGTGTTGGTGGCACCTGATCATACTAAAAGGTTTCTCATTCACACAGATCCCTCAATGTTTGGACTGGGAGCGGTATTAAGCCAGGTTGGGGATGATGGCATGGACCACCCGGTGGCATATCTGAGCAGGAAACTTTTACCATGCAAAGTCAGCTATGCCACCGTTGAAAAAGAGTGTCTGGCATTAGTTTGGGCACTTAAGAAATTGCAACCTTACCTTTATGGACGTTCCTTCACAGTAATGACAGACCACAACCCTCTGATTTGGCTTAACAGAGTGGCCGGAGATAACCCCAGACTTCTCAGATGGCGCTTGGCACTACAACCCTATAATTTCCCGATGCAGTATCGCCCTGGGAAGCAGAACGCCAATGCTAGTGGCTTATCATGACAGACTGAACTGGAAAAATAACACTGTCATCCGGACATCCCCTTGCCGACCCGTTAGGATCTAAGCGGGTATGCCGTTCCATGGGACTAAGGGGGAGCTGTGTGATGAAATCCCTGTTTGGACAGACTCAGGGAAACAGCATTTCGTCTAAATATTCGTGTGTTTGGCTATTTCGTGTATTTGTAAAACAGCCGAACAAACTACCGAACCACCCGACCTCCCACCAGGGTCGTGTGCAGCTCATTTACCCCTCAGACCTTGCGGTTAACCGCAAGGTAATTGATGAAAGGTTTGGTGGTCCGCGTTCGGATGCCGAACATGCGGCGGTCGCCATTTTAAATCGTCGACCGCTCAGCGGTAGATGGTCGTCGACCCTCTGGAACTGTTTTCGGACACTTATTTAGCCGCACACCGCTGAAGCGCACCAAGTTCCCGTCCATTCGGTTAATAACTCCTGAACACTTTAACGTTCAGGACTTTCCTATTTTACGAGCTAGACCGACCCCAGGTAGCTGCAATTATGGAACTCTTTTCGGATTCAATCTCCCGAACAACTGATGAACTAAAAACTTTACTCAACAATATTGAGAACGGTGTTTGTAGGATCTGAGCGCTATTCATCTATATTATGCACTCAGATCCAAGCTATCTGGGGGTATGTGGAACATGGAGACTACATTCAGCCAAATATGAGTTATGGATTTTAATACAGTCTTGTGAAAAAGTAAAAAGGACATGTTTTCTCTACCTGGAAATAATTAGGTTCTATCTAACCACTTAAGTTAATTATCTCCAGGATAGAGGGGAGGGGTTGCACTATTACTGTGGGTGTGTTTAATAATTGTATTGTAAACTGATTCTGTATATTTTGTCACAGTTTTCCACGAGGTCCCCTGTGGGAGTTTCCTTGTTGGGAGACCATTATAAAAGGCTGAGTTTGGCCATCACTAAATCAGATCGTTTTACCCCTTCATGAAGTCTCGACTCATGTTTGGGGGAATTGGGAGCTATAATCACTATTTCGTTATTATTCTACTGGGAGTTCAGGAGAAGCTGCAAGGATCGGTACTACAGAGATAACAGGATCCTTTACAGTGTACACAATTATTATTCCTCACTTATTCATCCTTTAAAATATATATTAAAACAAAATGTAACAAATGGTAAAAATATTCAAATACCTTGCTTATTGGTATTCATAAGGACTTTTTAAGACAATACTACCAGGACAGCTTACTAGACATGTGCAATTCGTTTCGGTCCGAATATGAATTCGGACGAATTTCTGGAAATTCAGACATTCGGGTACTTCCGAATGTCCGAATAGCCGAAGTGCCGAATTGCCGAGGTCCTGAAGTTCCGAAATTACTGAATTTCCAAAGTGTCGAAGTGCTGAAGTGCTGAAGTTGCCGAAGTGCCGAAGCACAGTGTTGCCTAAGTACTAATATACTTACCCAGTGGAAGAAGAATGTTACACTGTATACAAGTTTAAATAAAAAGTATACAAACATAGCCAGGATTCAGCTGGAAGACAGGATGAATAAGTAGATAACTCCCTAATTCCCACGGTATTAGGGAGCTATCTACTAAAAGGCTGAAATATCTGAATTGGTCTTTCAGCCAAATTTACTAATACTAAATAAAGATTGCTTTGTATTAGTAAATTATGCCCCTACTCGCTATACTGCGAGTAGGGGCATGTCTATTAAACAGTGAGCAGCCTAACCTGAAGGGGGAACCTATTGCCCCCACCCCTGAACATCGGGTGGGGGCCCTAAAGTAAAATAAGGGGGGACCTATTGTCCTCCCCCCGATCCCCACCCATGAGCGCTGGGTGGGGGCCCTAAATTAGAATAAGGGGGGACCTATTGTCTTCCCCCCGGCCCCCATTCCTGAGCTGCGGGTGGGAGCCCTAAAGTAAAATAATGGGGGGGTGACCTATTGTCCTTCCCCCCCGCCCCCACCCCTGTGTGGCGGGTGGGGGCCCTAAATCAGAATAAGGGGGGACCTAATGTCCTCCCCCATGCCCCCACCCCTGAGCAGTGGGGGCTATAAAAAATACCAATGAGGGGGGTCCTATTGTCCTCCCCCCTGCCTCCCACCCCTGAGCGGTGGGTGGGGGCCCTAAATTAGAATGAGGGGGGACCTAATGTCCTCCCCCCTGGCCCCCACCCCTGAGCGGTGGGTGGGGGCCCTAAATTAATATGAAGGGGGGACCTAATGTCCTCCGCCCTGGCCACCACCCAGGAGCGGTGGGTGGGGGCGCTAAATACTAATTAGGGGGGACCTAATGTCCTCCCTCTGGCCCCCACCCCTGAGCGGTGTATTGGGGCCCTAAATACTAATTGGGGGGGACCCAATGTCCTCCCCCTGGCCCCCACCCCTTGGCGGTGTATTGGGGCCCTAAATACTAATTGGGGGGGGACCTAATGTCCTCCCCCTGGCCCCCAACCCTTGGCGGCGGGTGGGGGCCCTAAATAATGAGGGGGGACCTAATGTCCTCCCCCCTGGGGGTTAGTTTTTTTATTTAGGGCCCCCACACACCGCTCAGGGGTGGGGGCCAGGGGAGAGGACATTAGGTACCCCCTAATTAGTATTTATGGCCCCCACCCATCGATCAGGGGTGGGGTCAGGTGAGAGGACATTAGGTCCCCCCTAATTGGTATTTAGGGCCCCCACCCACCGCTCAGGGGTGGGGGCATTAGGTCCCCCCTCATTCTAATTTATGTCCCCCCTCATTCTAATTTAGGGCCCCCACCCACCGCTCAGGGGTGGGGACCAGGGGGGAGGACATTAGGTCCCCCCATTCTTATTTGGGGCCCCACTCACCGCTCAGGGGTGGGTGCCAGGGGGGAGGACATTAAGTACCCCCAATTAGTATTTAGGGCCCCCACCCACCGCTCAAGGGTGGGGGCCAGGGGGAGGACATTAGGTCCCCCCCTCATTCTAATTTAGGGCCCCCACCCACCGCTCAGGGGTGGGGGCCAGAGGGAGGACAATAGGTCCCCCCCATTATTTTATTTTAGGGCCCCCCACCACTCAGGGGTGGGGGCCGGGGGGGCAATAGTTTTTTTTTTTTTAACAGTGAGCAGCCACAGGTTGCTCACTGTTTAATAGACATGCCCCCACTCGCGGCATAGCGTGTAAGGGCATAATTTACTAATACTAAGTAATCTTTACTTAGTATTAGTAAATTTGGCTGAAAGACCAAGTTAGGTCTTTCAGCCTTTTGGTTGATAACTCCCTAATACTGTGGGAATTAGGGAGTTATCTACCAAGCGGGTGCAAGTGAAGTTCTGAAGTTGCCAAAGTTACCGAAGTTCCGAAGTCCCGAATTTCGGAATACCGAACCGAAATTTTTTCCCATGCACATGCCTACAGCTTACTAAAAATTGCAACATAATCTATAAAGAATGTCTGCATTTGAGCACAATATCTATATACAGTAAATACAATTCAATCATATATTTCTGTAATAAAGATATTTAAACTGCTATAGCACTCTTTATCGGTCTCTGGACTACTAGTGAAATGTTATAGTACATTCACTCCTGCCCCCTCACTGACTGTAGGAATGGTATGGCCTATTGCAACTCCCCTTACTGTTCAGAAGCAGAGGATGGGTAGACATTCTCTGGAAATGTACAGCCATTATATCAGTGACCAGTGACTTCTTACAGAGAAATGTGTTCCTCTACAAGCTGGTAATCCTAACTAGATTATAAATGAGAATGAGACTTTATGGATTTAATTTAATTGTTCAACATGAAAGTAACAATGTATATACTTGATTTAGATAGTGAAGTGGTTAAATGAGCACTTTTACACCCATAACAACTGAACTTACTTAATTTGGCAGGAGAGTTTGGGCAACTGAGAATCTCAGCCCATCAGTGCCTGTCTGCCTATACATTCTTTATACTTCACAGCAGAGAGAATCAGAATCTGGTATGCATGAGTGATGGGCAGTGGAACCCCAACTTTGGGGTTACAACTTTGCCAAATGGTTTAAACTCAGAAGAAAAGAAGTACTCCTTTCCCGACAGCCAAAGTTATGTGAGTTGGATTGTTCCTTTAAGAAATACAATTTATTTTATAAGAAAGATGTTAGGATATTTTTTCTATATAGTAAATATAAACATATTGCCCAGTATAAATATGTTAACTTTATCAATGGCCCAGGCTGCATCTCCTTTATCAGTGTTGGCTGATTTGACATTTTCCAGATTGAAATCCAATTTTGTGATTGACAATTTTAGTCCAAATATAAAACCCATGACACGTCTATTACATTTAAGTGAAATGCAGCACACAGAAGGACTGTGCTGAGAGAACACCAGGAAGGAATCCATAAATTGGCACCAAGTAGCATATTGTAATTTTGTGGCAAAATAAAATGTATTTGGCAATATTCATAAAGCAGAGTAAAATCTCTGGTGAGAAAGCATCAAATAAAAGAGTTATATATAAAAAATAGTTTTGTTTTTTTATTTTAGATAAATAATCTGATATTAGAGCTGGAGGCAATGGTTACATATATGGTACTGTAGTCCTCAGCCACACACTGCATTATTGCTGCACTCTATGTAAAATGTATTGGCAACACTTGCATATTTAAATTGTATATAAAAAAGGCTATATTTTTAAAATTTTAATCTACATGAATTTCCTTTTTTTTCAATTTTTTGTTGTTGTTGTAGATTGGGCATGTGGTGCACCCGTAATGCATGGCTGAAGATAATGGCAAGTAAAGACACCACCTTGCATTACCCCTAGAAACCAGGCTATGTGGTAGTGACTTGTTAAATTTTTAAAGGAACACTCCAAAGCAGTTTTTAGCTTGATGAAGTGTGTTATGCGTGGAGAGTGTGTCCCCCAGCTCTCAATCATACAACCAGTCCTGTTACTTCCTGGTAGTTTACTTGAATGCACATGGCCTGCAAAGACCAATGAGCTGAATTGGGGATTCTGTGATTCGACAGCCATAGAAGGTGTTAGAAGGGAAGGGCTTGCAAAGGCTGCAGACAAATAATCTTCAGTTTTTACAAGCTGTTTTAGATAAACAGTATAGTTAAATGCATGCATGTTTTCATTGGGGTCAAATCTACTAAATTGTGTTTTTTTTATTTGGGCAGTGGAGTGTCCTTTTACATAAATGTTGTGAGCCATATATACGTATCCTTTGTTCCTGTGGTTCTCATATTGAGGTGTATAGGGTTATTGCACCACCTTACATTCTTTTCCCCTTGTGTATATTGGAAAGTTCTGGAGTAACCTGCATCATGGTATTCAAAACACCTATATTTGCTTTGGGTGATTCATAATTCTTTGCACACCATTTATATTTTTATTGTCAATAATTTTTAGAACATTCATTGTAGGATGCATTGCTTTGTAAAAGAACGTCTAATGGCACATCTGGGAATTATATAAATTGCTCCAATACTGAAATACCTTTGTGGTTATTTGTTTAACTCAATATCTTGTAGTACTATGCCTACAGCTACTATACATTTATTTTGTTACAATAATTAAAATTAGAAAGATCCAATGCAACTTTTGCATTATTAACTAAAACAGAATATGTTAAATGGTTTATACATAAGATGTTTTCTGTTTTGTGCTGATGCTAACTTACAATATTAGGAGAAAGGAGAAGCAGATCAATATTTGCTCACTGTGCGTAAGAATGTATATACTTGATTGCCAACTTCATATAATTACATTGTTAAATATTTTCTCTGAGGCTATCTATAATCATTGATCTAACATAAATTCACTTTCTTTCATTAGTTATTGCTCTTTTCTTGGAAAATGAATTTCATTAATTTGCGGACTTGTAAAATAATATTTCTAACCTTAAACTTGAGAAAATCAATAACATGAGATTTCATTATGTAGAAATTAAATGAGATGACAAAGAAATTCATTTACCACTCAATGAAATGCTGTTCTGTTCAACATAGAATGTCCTTTTAAAATAGATGCTGAAGTGACTAGCGTGACATTGTTGGAGAGAGATAATTGAAATGGTGAGTAAAATTAAAATGTGTACAGTCCCAATAAGCATATTATAATATCATTATATAATATATAGTTTATGATATAACGATAACAAAGCCTGGTATTGGAAATAGTAGTAGTATAGTATGCCAAAACAGCAAGTTCATTAGTATCATTTGTTACAATATATTTTAATATTTCTTCAATATTTACAAAGCATTATATTAGACGTTAACAATTGATGAACTTTCTACTGCTTCTTCCTGGACATTTTAATAGTTTTGGATTTGTTCCTTATATATTGTATTTCTTGAATTTATGTTGTTCAACTAAGAATAAACAAACATCCAACTTTCACCATTAAGTTTGATGCTTAAACTGTTCATATAATCTACTTCCTGTGTCTGATGCATATTTTTATATAATTTACTAAGACACAGATGTAGTATTTGAAGGGATTCTATCATTGTACAAAGCTGAGACTCTTATAAGGTTCATTACATTAGATTAAAATTACAATTACAATGACTATAGTCACCAGAACCACTACAGCTTAATGTTGCGGTTCTGGTGTCTATAGCATGTCCCTACAGACTTTTTAATATAAACTCTACCTTTTCAAAGATAAGGCAGTGTTTACATTGCTGGTTAGTTTCACCTCTAGTAGCAGTCACTTAGACAGCCACTAGAGGTGCTTTCTGTGTCAGTGCTGCACAGTGTGCAGTACTGGCATTCAGTGTCTCCACTTCCTGCATGGAGGTGCTGAACATTTCACTATTACACTACACTATTTCAATGCATCTCTATGAAGAGATGTTGATTGGCCAAGGCTTTGTTTCGCCATGCATGCCCAATAGCCTCATAGGAATACATTGAATTGACTGAGATCATCATATTTGCCTGTGCGGCATGTGAGAAAAGGTGAGTTTAAACACTTTATTTCTCCACAGAGGGGGAGGCTCTTTTAACACTATAGTGTCAGAAATACATGTTTGTGTTCCTGACACTAAAGTGTTACTTTAATGTTTAATAAATAACTTTTTTGACTTCTATACATCACTCATAATCCAAAGGATAGTTTTCACGGAAGTGAAACAGACATTTCTATTCAAAAGAAAATATATGTCTTGCCTGTTTATAGTTCAATGACTTTGTTTAATAAACCAAGAAAATAGATTACTCATGCCAATATGAAAACATGGTACATTCGTGCACTGTAGGGGTTATCAAATACATTTTTGTAGTTCTGGATACAGAACACTGTTTTTGCTTTCTGTTTTCAAAACAATACAAAGACCTCAGTCATCACTTTAGTTTGTAGCTGCAGAATTTTATAATACCCCTGATGGCTTGGTTGCCATGGAAACCTTATATGATAATGGGAACGATGAAATGACTTGTGTGAAACATGATTTGTATATTCTGTAGCAGACTACATATTGTACATCCTTTTTCTAGATCAGATGCAGTCTAACACAGATTTTAAACACAAACATTTTATGCCTATGTTGAAAAATGATTTTCACAGTGCTTTGGCAACTCATTTTATTGGAGTTAGTACTTTTGAAATAGATGGGGAATTGTTAACTACATGGAAAATCTCTCGGTATACTGTTTAATCCTCTGTAAAAAAAAAAAAAAAAAAAAAAAAAGAAAACACCATGTATATTTAGCTGATTTGTTGAAATACTCTTGAATCAAGAAACATCGAGACCCTAGCAAAATGTTTGAAGAACATAATACATGCATTTTGAATTAAAGACCAAATTATACTTATTCCAACATAAAAGAAAATTATAAACTAACTCAATATGTATTTAATAGTTTATAAACAGGAGATAATATTAAGGAAGATGTTTTAAAGTTAGAATATTTAAAACAACAGTTACTGTAGTGGTTATGATGGTCAGAGTGTTCCTATATATATATATATATATATTCTAAATGTATTTTGATTTAAATATACATGTATATTAATATCAAAATACAGTTAGAAATTTAAACAGGTATATAATTATTTTAAAATTTAAAATTATTTTTTAATTTTATTTTTTAAATGTATTTATTTTATATATAAAATTATACACACATATTGGAAGGTGGGGCCTAAAGTTGTGGGAGGGACTAAGTCCCTTTAAAAGGAACTCTCCCTCCTACCTAACTTACCTACTGGTCCAGACGTACTTTTGAACTTCCGGTTTCCCTGAATGGTGGCAGTTACAGTGCTCAGCTCACCAGCTGCCTCACTCTGCTGAATCTCTCTGCCGCCCAGCCCGCTCGTTTTTCCACCTAACAGTGAGTGGGCAGACCGGTATCATTGTACCAGTATGCAGCATAGATTTAGCCCGGCCTGCTGACGTCCACGCTACACAGCACACACGAGGGTACAGCAGCCCCCCACGGACCAACACGGAGGTCTAAGTAGCCCAGCACGATCTACACCAGCAGGTTTACCCGGTCAGCGGGCGGCAGACCACACAGTGAGTACAGAAGGGTACAGAGGTACACCATCTGTATCTCACGTTAAAAGAATTAAGATTACTACTCGCCGGGTTTTGGCTCCCCCCCAGTAACAGATACCATGAAGGGCTCATCGTATCCCAACTATCCCCTTCTCAGTAACAGATACCACAATGGGCTCAACGGATTCCAACTCCTGCCCTGCCCCCCCAGTAACAGATACCACAGTGGGCTCAACGGATTCCAACCTCCCCCCTATTTCTCCCCCCACACAGGGGCACGGCAGAGTTACACCAAGCACCCAAACAATACAACTCACACACTATGCTCCTAACAAATTCTTGGTACCTCAAACCTCAGGTCCTCACCGGCATCGTTACGCTGGATCGCAACTCTCATCACCACCAGCGTTGGGGCGGCCAATTTTGTCACAAACGCTCATCCCTGTCATACCTCCCCCCCCACGAAGGGAGTCTAGTGTGTGTTTGAAGGACCCAGAATGTGTAGGAGATCTAGTGAGTGTGTGTATATAAGGATTCAGAGTGTATGAAGGGATCTAGTGTGTGTATATGATCCAGAGTTGGGATCTAATGTGTGTCTGGAACGTAATGTGTTTAGGAGTGCAGTATGTGTGTGAGGGGTGCTGTAGTGTATGATATATATATATATATATATATATATATATAATACCAGCACTCAAGGAATTTCAAAGGTTTACTTCTCAGTGTGCATCTGAGGATTTCACACACTGAGAAGTAAACCTTTGAAATTCCTTGAGTGCCGGTATTCTTTCTTTATCTACTTCTGAGCCACCAGAGCACCAGGTACTGTTAAGTTGGAGTGCAAGGGCCTTTCATATATTATATATATATATATATATATATATATATATATATCACAAAAAGCCAGCACTCAAGGACTATAAAGTTGCAAAAAAGATGAAAAACCTTTTAATCCAGTAGGTCAAGAGGTCAACGTTTCAGTCCATCATTGTGGACTTTCATCAGGACAACGATGGACTGAAACGTTGACCTCTTGACCTACTGGATTAAAAGGTTTTTCATCTTTTTTGCAACTTTATAGTCCTTGAGTGCTGGCTTTTTGTGAACTTTATACATTTGTGCAGCTGAGCACCGGGCAATAACTGAGGAGAGCTGGAGTGCAACTCCCATCATTTTTTGTATATATACACAATACTTCCGAACATATTTATAATATATATATATATATATATATATGTTCGGAAGTATTGTGTGTGTGTGTGTTTGGTGCAGTGTGTATGTGTGAGGGGTGAGTGGGTGTCTGTGAGGGATGTAGTGTGTACGTGAAGGGTGCAGTATGTGTGTGTGTGTGATGGATGCTGTGTTTGAGTGGTGCTGTGTGTGATGTGTGGGGGCTGTGTGTGTGGGTGCTGTGTGTGAGGGTGCTGTTTATAATGGGTGTGAGGGTGCTGTGTGTGATGGTGTGAAGGTGCTGTTTATAATGTGTGTGAGGGTGCTGTGTGTGATGCATGTGAGGGTGCTGTGTGTGATGCATGTGAGAGTGCTATGTATGAGAGTGCTGTGTTTAATGTGTGTGAGAGTGCTGTGTGTGATGGGTGTGAGAGTGCTGTGTGTGATAGGTGTGAGAGTAACGTGTGTGAGAGTGCTGTATATAATGTGTATGAGAATGATGTGTGTGATGTGTGCTGTGTGTGATGGGTGTGAGAGTGTTGTGTGTGATGGGTGTGAGAGTGCTGTGCGAGAGTGCTGTGTGTGATGTGTGTGAGAGTGCTGTGTGTGAGAGTGCTGTGTCTGAATGTTAGAAGGGATTGTGTGTGTGTGGGAGGGGGGTAAAAAATAAAAATAAAATAAGTAAAAAAATGCCATATACTTGGTTTTATGGTATCCCATGACCCAGAGAATTTACCATCACAGGGCACACGATTCCAAGCTTTTCCTACAGTATTCTAACCCGTACAAATACAGGATCAATACTTATTAAGCTTACCAGCAACTAAGTCCAGCCAGAGGGGTCAC
>OW240914.1:152679916-152723005 GCA_933207985.1 Pelobates cultripes | reverse complement strand
GTGATATATATATGATCTAAGTACTTTTTATGTACTTTATAACCTTTTATTTAACTTTTAATAACTTTTTTTTCCAGGCACTAGGGGGACAGCCTGAGAGCTCAGGCAGACCCCCTGCAGGCACTGCACAAGCTGGCTATTCCGGCCATGTGACCGTGCAGCCCCCAGGCAGACCCCAGGATCGCGATTGCCAGCGGGGGATCTCCAGTGATCAGGTAAGTCCCGATCTACTAACCGATACATTCACGGTCTTTAACAACCGTTTTTTGGCGGACGTACCTGGTACGTCACCAGGTCACTAAGGGGTTAAAGATCTATGTAAATAATTTATTATGGTCTTATATCATATATTATTTTTGGACATCCATCAGAACAAAGATGAAATACTCTCAGAATTTTCAATTAAATCAATACTGTTGAGAATTTTACATTTTAAGGCAAATAGCTGAAAACATATGGATCTTGGAGAAATATTCAAATTAAATTAATATGTCCTCAACTTTCAAATTCACTATGAATTCCCGACAATTGACATTTTAGTAAATAACTATTACAAAGTCTGACATAAGTCGGGAGAACAAATTACTATTAAAGTCTTGCTATAAGCACTCTAAAAAAAAACCAAAAAACAATCTTGTACCCAATCTTTAAAAAACAAACAAAAAAAAAACCCCATTGATTTCTTAACAACTTTATTAATATACTTTTCTAAAGAATTACATTGCTTAATTGGCTGTTCAGATTCCTAGTTATTATTGAAAGTTACAACATGCTATTAAATATAGCAGATGTAGATATGTCAATCAAGCCGTCATCTATTGAGAAAAAAAAAATATGTTTAGAGTAACTTATTGACAACAATGCAAAATAAAATCTAGCCACATAGTTATTGGTGTCTTTGTCCCCATACTATTTTTTTCAGATATCAGAAGAATAAATATATTTGCATGAGCTTTCTTCTTTCCATCCAAATCTCTTTTTTGTAATAAATATTATTTTGACTGTCTAGTCTAGGGTCTAATTTTAATATACATGAAACTATCTAGTTAGACACTTACTAACCACCACTGTTTAAAAAAAAATGCTTTTAAAAAAGTCAAAAGGAGATCCTCACCTACTTTGTCATGATGCTGTACAATGTTTTCATGGATCCTAGGTACCAGCAGATGTTCTCATAGAGAAGGAAAATTTTACCAGCCGGAATCTGACAGTCAGCTAATGGTGATAGAGAAGCATTACATCCAATGCTTTACCATCAGTACTGAACGCTACACCATGCATGTCAATGATATGTACTTCATATGCAGCGAGATGAGTGACACATCCCACGTCCCAATCCTGAAGTCTCCAAGGAGTTGAGGGAGATGAAACATGGTTTATATGGCAAGTGAATTGGAATGTGTCCATGTGCACATGGTCCTGAAGGCTTCACAATGCACACTCACAGTGCTGCCAGCAACTGGAGAAATGTATTGCATCTATTGCTAGTATGCAGTGTTGAAAATTTTTATTTTTTATGCACAGAACTGATATTAGTCAGTCCAAAGTAGAGGTCCAAGCTAACTTGGTCATGTCTGCCGCGGTGTAACTACACTCCAGCACAAAGTGAGCAATTTATCTGTAGGCTGCATTTCAAGCTGAAATTCTGCACATAAAGATTGCTTGCACCACGACTGTTCTAAAAGCAGAAACGGACATGGTGATTGGAGGAATCCTTTAATGTCATTTTCATTCATTCAACAAAACTAGAGATATTTTCATAAATTCAAATACTTACATCATTTCTACATGTCTTCCCCATTTTTTCCTTTTCTATCCCAGTCACCTTTGCATTTAAAGGGACACTCCAGGCACCTAGACCACTTCTGCATATTGAAGTGGCCTGGGTGCCAACTCCCACTACTCTTAACCCTGCAAGTGTAATTATTGCAATTTTGTTTATAAACTGCAATAATTACCTTGCAGGGTTAACTCCACCTCTAGTGGCTTTTTTCTAGACAGTCACTAGAGGGCACTTGCTCCTTCATAGGACAGAAAACCTGTGCTAGAGCATCGCTGGACGTCCTCACGCTGTGTGAGGACCTCCAGCGTCGCTCAATTCCTCATAGGAAAGCATTAGGTCTCCCCGGCCGGTGGGCGGGATCAGTCTCGCCCACCGGCCGACGTAATGCAGAGGAGGAGCAGCGGCGGCAGAAGAAGCAGCGACGTGGGACATGTCGCTGCCTCTGGTAAGTCACTGAAGGGGTTTTCACCCCTTCATCAACCGGGGATTGGGCAGTAGGGGTGGAGAGGGGACCTGCAGTGCCAGGAAAACAGATTGTTTTCCTGGCACTGGAGTTTCACTTTAAATAAAAAATGGTAAAACATATCATTTGATAGAATATTTTTCAATGCATCGTTGGCTGAACACTCAACTCAGTCAGAAACACACTCGCTATCTACTTAAGTACAATTTTACCTATTCATTCTTCATTTTTATTGCTATTGCAATATATTACAGTGCATAACAGTTTTCATTCTTTTTTTCCTTCCTGTCACTATCTGATAATGTTACCATGCACTGGCTATACTAGGGAGAGCCATATCACATGAATGATCACACAAGTATATTTCAGCTCAGTGATTCATTCCAATGTCTTGTATTCTCAGCTTGCATAATGTATGAATAATAAACACCCAAACAGAGAACTATATAAAATTGAAAAACACTTTTTCCAGGTATTTGCTGTGTGCTGAAGTTTAACCCTAGGCTCTTCCTGTAAGAGCAGATGCTTGCTCTATTGTACTCCTATTCCTTGATCAATTGTTGCAGTTTTTCCAAAGACAAAACAAAATGAAAGCTGAATATACTTTGTTTGCTTTGGGGTCTTATAAATTACGTCATTGCATTAAAGCGGCACTTTCATGCCGAACTTACCTTTCTCCAATCTCTTCCTCTTCTCCCCCTCTCTCAGGAGCTGTTCTTCTTTTCTTCCTGTCTTCTTTCGTTTTCTTTAAAATCATAAGACAAAGTAGGGACTCTTTGCCTTATGGAGGATTCCTCCGCTTGACCAGCTCTGACCAGCGGAGGAGCAAAGTGTGCTTCATTTCTGCTGGTCAGAGCAATTTTCCCATAATTCTTGCCTTTCCTCTGTGTTCCCGCGATGCTTCCTGTCATTTTACACGAAACTGCCGAATTGCGTTCCAACTGAATGAGAACAGTATGTTCGTTTGTTTTAGAACGTAACTGCTGTGCTCTGTGTCATTTTACACAGCGTGGGAAAATTCCAAAGAACTTTCCCATGCTGTTTAAAATGACACAGAGCACTGTGATTGGATGGCTTGAAATCCATCCAATCGCAGTGCTCTGTGTCATTTTACACAGCGTGGGAAAATTCAAAAGAACTTTCCCATGCTGTGTAAAATGACACAGAGCACTGTGATTGGATGGCTTGAAATCCATCCAATCACAGTGCTCTGTGTCATTTTACACAGCGTGGGAAAGTTCTTTGGAATTTTCCCACGCTGTGTAAAATGACAAAGAGCACTCTGATTGGCTTAAACCCACCAATCAGAGTGTTCTTAATCCTAATTGCAGGGCGGGGCAAGGCTTTATATGCCTTCCCCCGCCCTGCGGAGCTCAGTCTGCGCGGAGCCCTCCATGGGTGAAGATGGATTATTTTTTTTGCGCTGGGGTTTTTTCTTTTTCGTCTGATTTTTTTTTTTGCACTCGGGATTTTTATTTTATTTTAAGTTCGACGGTTATGATGGTTTTTTATTTGGCCTTTTTTGGGGCTGAAAAATGAAGATTTTAGAAAAAAGAAGACATCGAATAGTAAGTTTAATTTTACTTTACAGGTTAGTAATTTTACTCCCCCCTCACTATTTTTTAGGGTGAGGGGATAGGTACGGGACTTTTTACTTGTGTGGGGGGGGGGGTGGGTGACTAGGGGCTTGGGGACCCCTAGTCACCTTTGATGGGGGCGGAATTTGACTTAAGGTCCCCACCCGCCGCCCAGGTGTGGGAGCCGGGGGGGAGGACAGTAGGCCCCCCCATTATCTTTATGGCCCACACCCGCCGCCCAGGGATGGGGGGGAGGACAGTAGGTCCCCCCCCTCATTATCATTTGTTCCCCACCCGCCGCCCATGGGGCCTAGGTGCTTGGGGGGGAGGACAGTAGGTCCCCCCCCTCATTATCATATTGGCCCCCACCCGCCGCCCAGGGGTGGGGAGCTGGGGGGGAGGACAGTAGGTACCCACCCCTCATTATCATCATGGTCCCCACCCGTCGCCCCGGGGTGGGGTCCTGGGGGGGAGGACAGTAGGTCCCCCCCCTCATTATCATCATTGCCCCCACCCGCTGCCCAGGGGTGGGGGCATGGGGTGGAGGACAGTAGGTCCCCCCCTCATTATCATTATTGCCCCCACCCGCCACCCAGGGGTGGGGGCAGGGGGGGAGGTCCCTGTCCCCCCATTGTAATTTAGCTCACTGTTTCGTAGACATGCCCCTACTCACGGTATAGCGAGTAGGGGCATTGGGGAGATTTTAATCTCCCTAATGCTATCATGGGGGTCATATTGACCCCCATAGAGTGAGGGGGGGGCCTGGGGGGCTTAGGAAGTGGCGAGGAGCATTGCTATCTATCTTTACATATTATAAGGAGGGAGCTGTGCACTGGTAGCTCCCTCCTTGTAATAAACTGAACGAACAAACGAACACTGATACACAGTGTTAGTTTGTTCGTCTGACATTTCTATTCATTCATTCGTCTGTCTGATGAATGAATGAATAGATGAAATTCCCGTTCCCATGTCCAGGTGTTTCACTGGGCATGTGCGGGAATCTCAGTGCTATCTAGTGTGGGCAGATGACGTGTCCCACAGGGACTTCCTCTACCCACACAAAGATGGCGGCGCCCTGAATATAGATCGGGGCAGAAAATAAGGATTAAAAAATAGGTAATGTGGTGGACACTATAGTTCTAAAACCACTGCTTACGTCCCCCATTCCCTCGCATTAAAAGGGTGATTTACTCACCCTTTTCCAGAGCTACGCAAGGCTCATCACATCTGGCCCTGTCCCAATACGCCTCCTTGGCTGAAATCATCAGAATTGAAGATCTTAGTCAATCACAATGCTTTACCATAAGGTTGCTGATCTCAGCCAAGAAGTTGTGGTGGGTGAGGAGTCAAATGTCAGCCTGGCCAATCAGCATCTCCTCATTGATTCAATTCATCTCTATCAGGAGAGTTCAGTGCCTCAATGCAGTGCGTGGAGACGCTGAACACCAGTGCTGCACACCCAGGAAGCACCTCCAGTGGCTGTCTGATGAGTGGCCTCTAGAGGTGTTCCTAGGCTGTAATGTAAACATTCTCTGAAAAAGGCAGTGCTTACATTAAAAAGCCTGCAGGAACTGACTAATACTCACCAGAACAACTGCATTAATCTGTAATTGTTCTGATGACTATAGTGCTCCTTTTATCTTTTATGATATGCATTTAAGAGCATTTTCTCAGTCCTATATAAAGGATGACGGTCCCACAATTAAGTGTGGGGCTAGTGGATGGAGACTCATATTTAACAATTAAGAAACCATCAGATAGATACAAGGGACAGACAGAAAGAAAAGTCAATTTTTGAAAGCACATAGTGTTCTTTTTCATTCTGTTTTTTATTGAGTGTATACTGTACTGCAATATTCATACAAAACATTGTACATGTCATAGTCAGAAGGTTGATAATGATGTCATCAAAAGAACCGAGGTTAAGTGATTGTGACAATAAATGAAACAAAGTGCAGCATATCACAGTTTGAAGTATAATAAACAGTAAGCAACAAGAGTAACAGAATACCTTGGCAAAACTAGCAACTAGATGAGGATACTTATTTCAGATACTAAAAGTAAGAAAGGCTTAATAACATTTAGGTATTGGTGATCGTTAACTAAGGGCATTGAGGATATTTCTGACAGTAGGTTGGTTTATGGGTTTGTTGTCCCAAGTTAATGTGCACCTAGAGATTGGTACAAGGGAATTGAGATAATATTGGATACAGCTTTATTGTGTTCTCTTTGTGGTTTCAGAAGGTGTAGGGCCAAAGGTTGCATTAAAAGGGTGACCAAGCAAGGTACTGGTAGAAGGAACTGGTAAAACAATGTGGGGTACACATAAATTATATGCATCAGTGTGGCAGAAACACCGATGGGCAATTGTAATGTGGATCATCGGTTTAGGGATGTAACATTAAACAGAGAATGCAAAGTAAAATTCAATGAAAACTGGTAACAGTAAGGTTGATGCTCATCACGTGATGTCAGTACTCTAGGTCACTGAGTTCTGGGGGCTGTTAGGGACGAATGGTGTGATATTTTGCATGTTCCATTCGTGGCCAGGTGTAGATCTCATGGACACTTGGTGCTGTGAGACCAAGTGCGGTGAGGAAAATTGCAGCATCTGTGGTAATGAGTCCTAAATCTATTTGCAGTCTATGGTTGTTTTTGGTCCATGGTGTTTGTTGTTAATAAGCAAAGTTTTTAGGTTACTCCATAACCACTTTAAAGATTTGAATTGATCAGGGTGCCTTCAGTGTGTATATGCAATGTTTCACTATGAAAAGCTGCAAATACAGAGTATAACTCTTCTGCTGCTGGAGGTGTAACCTCCAGCCATGTCATTGGGGCATCATTAGTAAGCATGAATAAAATGTTCTAGTCTGGCTACTGAAAATTATGTGCAAATTTGGCATTTGATGCCAGCACGCATAGCTGGTTCCAGGAGTCCCTGAAAGAAGTCTGGACATTTTCATAATACTGATATGCAAATGAGAGCAACTACGTGATTAAAGGTATATATTATTGCTTTTTTGTGTGTTTGTAAATGTTATTTGTTTTATATAGTTGATGTATTAATTGCAACTGCTCATTTGCTAATGTTGTATGTATTTGTATTCTTTATGTTTGTCACCACATATTTAAGTGCTAGTGCCCAAAGGCTAATCCTTGTCCAAACATAAGTTTTGTGTGTTAGTTCCTTTTGGAACTGTGTGTCCTTTGTAGGGATGTACATGGGCAAAAAATTTGGTTTGGTTCGGTTTGGAAATTTGGGTAAGTAAAAAAATGTGTCTGCTTTGGCAATTCAGACCTTTGCCAATTCGGACCCTAACCCCTAACCTTAACCACTTGTTTTGACACTTTTCAGAAAACCGAAGCACTTCAAAACTTCAGCAATTCAGTTCGGTTCAGCACTTCGGGAATTCGGCTATGTATTTGTATTTTTAATGTTTGTCACCACATATTTAAGTGCTAGTGCCTAGAGGCTAGTCCTTGTCCAAAATAAAGTTTTGTGTATTAGTTCCTTTTGGAACTGTGTGTCCTTTGTAGGGATGTACATGGGCAAAAAATTTGGTTCGGTCTGGAAATTTGGGTAAGTAAAAAAATGTGTCTGCTTTGGAAATTCGAACCTTCAGCAATTTGGAACATCAGCAAATCGGACCCTAACCCCTAACCCTAACCACTTGTTTTGCCACTTTTCAGAAAACCGAAGCACTTCAGAACTTAAGCAATTCAGTTCGGTTCAGCACTTTGGGAATTTGGCTATTTGAACTTTTGGAACTGTGTGTCCTTTGTAGGGATGTACATGGGCAAAAAAATTGGTTCGGTCTGGAAATTTGGGTAAGTAAAAAAATGTGTCTGCTTCAGAAATCCGAACCTTCAGCAATTTGGAACATCAGCAAATCGGACCCTAACCCCTAACCACTTGTATTGCCACTTTTCAAAAAACCGAAGCACTTCAGAACTTAAGCAATTCAGTTCGGTTCAGCACTTCGGGAATTTGGCTATTCGAACTTCGGACATTTGTTAGCATCCGAATGTATGAATTGCACGAAATTCGTTTAAATGTACATTCAGAATGGAACAAATTGCACATGTCTAGTCCTTTATGGATTTTTAGGGATCCCAGTAACAGAGTCTTTGAACCTTTTGGCTGGCTGCACAATCCCTCTAGCCCTGGGATAAATTAAGATAGCTAGGCCTGAGAGCCACAAGTACCTTTGTAAAGGTAATAGCAATCACTATAAGCAGAGCTGCAGAGGGGGCAGAGGGGATGATACCTGTCTGGGAGGAAAGCAACATAGGAATAGACATAGGGGATGATACTTACCTGGAAAAGAGTCTGGTCAGGTGGAAGAGTTCAGGAGAGACCCCAGTCAAACTTCGGTGACTGGGGCTGAACCGTTTCACGCTCCCTCCCCAACGGCTAAGAAGCGGGCCAGTCAGAGTACAGGAGTTCCGTTACAGGTAGGTTGACCTGTGCAGCTAGGGTTATTCTAACTAAATAGAGATTTTTATGAAACAAAGTTGGAGTAACCTGTAATAAGCTGTGTATTAAAAAGTGCTCCATTGCAAAGGCTGCCTGCAGAAATATAAAAATTAGAAGTCGGAAACACATTGCTTGTCTGTGCTCATTTGCATATTTAGCAAAGTATACTAGAAGGATTGTATAAACATGAACTTGCAGGACTGCTATGCACAAGACATATTTTGTTCAAGGTCTGCCTTGTGACATGTGAGTGAGGCAAAACAGTAAATTTTGAATATATACTTTACACAGATTTACATATTTGTCTGTCTATTAATTTAGTGTGTTGCATAACACTGTGCAACAGAATTAGTTCCTATTGCACAGTGTGATGTCACTTCTGTGCAATATATGTTTTGAATTTATGATCCTGACATGTAAGGATCGTCAGCAAGATATAAGGCAGCAACCTACCAAAGGCAAAGCAAGAAGAAAAATAGACAGTTGTATTACCAGAAAAAAGAAAGGAAGGCAGCGCCACTATAAACCACATAAATTAAAAGAGCACAGAATAGGCAGACTAGAATGCAATATATATGATAGATAATAAGCAAATAGAAGTCTTATGGAAACTTTAATTCTAAAAAAGAGTAAAAAATTATCATTATTAGACGCTGAAATAAAAAAACTTCAGGACAAACTTTTACCATTCACAGAGACACAAGTATTCAAACAAAATTCTATTATCATTCAAAACAAAATAGAAAAAGTAGAGATGGACACTAAACACATTAAAGTAAAAAAATATATCCGAGATAAACATGACTACACAAAGAACCAAGTAAGGACTTACCACCTCAACTATAAGTCCAAATACACATCTCAGACCTTCAATCACCCCTCCACCATCCCTAACCAACAAGATCCCAGAAGACCTATTGTCTCCCACACTCGCCATCACTCCTATTATTCAGATTATCCTCCTCATGCGCCTACACATTACCCCAGCAGACCCCACCCACGCTACATCCATCACAGACAACCTCCTCACGTCCCCTACCACCAAAGGCACCACAACTACCACCAACCACCACCACAGAAGTATCACAGCTCTTCCCACCACATCTCACCCCCAACCATTTCACCCTCCTATTCCAACTATCCTAAACCCAGGCCCACCAAACCTGTCCCACTCATGACTATCCCACAAAGACCTGATCTCACACCCAGACCTCAAAGATTCAGACATACATTCAAACACACCCATCCCAGCACACCCCCTCACCTACCCTCCACACACCATCCTAACAGATACCAAGTGTTATCTACAGATTTGGACACAGATACTGAGGATCATTTTTTAGAACTAGGCCCAAATCCACTTACTGCAACACCTTACCTACCCAGAACAAAAAAGAGAAATCTAAGCCTAGAGGAAGGAGAAGTGGCAGAAGATTTCAAAAGAGAAAGACTAGAGAGACACTAACTAATACAGACAACCCTCATGGAATTTTTAACCTTTCCCAAAAAATTTTAACTACTACCCAAATATCGGTTTTAACTAAGGGCCTCAAATTTGCACCTACCAATCCCTATCAACCATTCCAAGCCTTTTTAGATTTAAATAAGTTTGTTAGGAAAGCTACACTAAAAAGATTTTTTAGCAGCAGAATTGAGAATCAATCTATTAACCAGGGACAGACCAACTATTCCCCCACACCTCCATGTATTAATGACGAGATACCAGTGAAAAACACCACCCTTAAGAATAACTCTAGTTTTTACCCATCAAGTTTCAAATCTGGCCCGATAGAGGTTTTTGAGAATTTGGTAAAGCAAGACTAAGAAAAAATTAATACCTCCAAAAAAAACAACCACAAATATCATAAATATAACCAATATAACTTAAACTTTCAAGAAAGAAAAGCTCTCACAGATCTTAAAAAAGATGACACAATAGTCATCAAACCAGCCGATAAAGGGGGCGGCCTAGTTATACTCTCACAAGAAATGTACATCAAAGAAGCATTTAGACAGCTTAATGACCCCAAAGTATATGACAAGCTACTATCAGACCCAACCCATACCATCCAAAACTCCCTTATATCATTTTTAACCAAAGGCTTAAATTCCAATATCCTCAACAAAAAAGAATTTGCTTATTTAAATATACCTCATCCAAAAATTCCAGTTATATACTTTCTACCAAAGATACACAAGAATGAGACCAATCCACCAGGTAGACCTATTGTCTCCGGGATCAATTCTGTTTTATCAAACTTATCAGAGTATATTGACATTTTACTACAACCATCAGTCAGACTTATGAGGTCATACTTAAAAGATTCCATGTCTCTCTTACGTTTTTTAGAAAATTTTACCTGGCATCCAGATTTTATTCTAGTCACTTGTGATGTCCAGTCTTTGTACACCATAATCCCCCACGAATTAGGGTGTGAAGCAGTTTTAAATAGATTAAAAACGGATAATAAAATTCCAGAAAAACAAATTAATTTTATCTTAGAAGGGATAAAAATTATTTTAACAAATAACTATTTTTGGTTTTTAGACACTTTTTACATTCAAAGACAAGGCACAGCTATGGGTACTAGGTTTGCACCAAGTTATGCCAATCTTTTTATGGACAATTGGGAGTCTAAAGCAATCTGGGGAGATCACCCCTGGAAAGCAAACCTAGTATCCTATTTTAGATACATAGACGACTTGTTTTTTATCTGGAAAGGTCCTGAAACCTCACTTAAACTTTTTTTAAATCATCTAAACAACAACAATAGTGGCATCATTTTAACATCAGAACACAGCAAAGATTTAATACATTTTTTAGACATCCAAATTTTTATCCAGGATGGGAATATTAACACTCAAACTTTTTTTAAAAAAGTGTGCACCAACACAGTCATTGACAGATCAAGCTGCCACTACCAACCATGGTTAGATGGGGTCCCTAAAGGTCAGTTCCTACGTCTTCGCAGGAACTGTTCCCTTAATACAGATTTTGACGAACAAGCTAGAACACTAGAAGCTCAATTTATCAGTAAAAATTACCCAAAAGAAAAGCTAGAAGAATCCCTCAAAGCAGTGAAACAAAAAGAAAGACTCGAGCTTTTAGAATATAATACGAATAAAAATAAAGACCCACCATCCATGCCGATCATCTTTAACTTTGACAATAAGAATAAAATTGTGAAAAAAACTATTCAAAAACACTGGCACATTTTAAAACAAGACGAAATTTTAAAGACACTCATCCCAGATAAACCCCATATCATTTTTAGAGGGGCCCCAAACCTAAAGACAATGCTTACTAAAAATTATACAAAAAAAGCCAATACAAGCAATCCATCATTTTTATCAAATTCTAAAGGTTTTTTCAAATGCAACAGATGCATTGTCTGCAGATCCACTGACCAAAGCAGCACATCAAAGACAACACAATTCACCTCAAACAAAACCGGTATTACATACCCTATCAAAGATTTAATATGCACTACTAAGAATGTTGTATACCTATTGGAGTGCCCATGTGGCCTCCAGTATGTGGGTATGACCACACGATGCTTAAAAATAAGGTTAGCAGAACATTGTAGAAATATTATCAAAGGCTACCCTAATCACTCTGTTTCAAAGCATTTTATTCAACACAACAAAGACCCTAAACTTTTAAAATGTACTGGGATCCAAAGATGTAAATTACCCTGGAGGGGAGGTGACCTCAAAAAATTACTGGGACAAAAAGAAATGCACTGGGTGTTCCTTTTAAAAACCCTTACCCCCGAAGGTCTTAATGTAGAGTTCGACCTGTTTAATTTTTTATAATTTTTTATAATTTTTTATAATTTTTTTTATAACATATTTCTTATATTTTATTATCTTCTATAATTATTTTGTGCATGAAGTACATATTTATACAATGTGACTTATATACGTGACTGTTCTATTTAAATAATATGCAAGGTATTGTGAGTATAAAACCTTGTTTTTAATTTAAATTTTAGACTATCACATGTCTCCAATATAGGTTTGTATTCACTGATACATATAAAGTTTAGCACTTTTGAAAAAAAAAAAAAATGGCAACCGATGATGTGACTGTTGTATCTAAATAGAATATGTAAGGTATTGTGAGTTTAAAACCTCGTTTTTAATTTTAAACTATCACATGTTTCACATATAGGTATGTACTCACTTACACATATAAAATTTAGCACTTTTGAAAAAAAAAAAATTATGACATCGTTTTGGCACCATTTTCTAATATGTTCACTGCCTATATAAACCTGTATGTAACAGGATGTACTTTCTGATCTCCACTTGATAAAGCCTAAGGGCGAAACGCGTTGTGGTTTTTTAAACTATATTGTTTTAAATAAAGGTATTTTGGCCACTTTCTTACTGTGAGTTAGCCATCTTACTTTTTATTACTATTATTATTTTACTTTTTTATTACTACCATCCTTTTATCCGGCACAGAAGTGTTTTTACTTTCCAGTGAGGATATTACTCCCAAGAATCCTAGGTGGGGATTATACCACTCAAGCTGTATTCATTGAACAGTCAGTCTGTTCAACTAAATGTGAGTAACCACTTGGTTTTTTATCTTCTCACCTCTGGCATTTTATACTTTGAGCACCATTGTTGTTCCTGCTTTTATTTTCACATATGGTTCCCTAATCAAGAAAGAATACTAAGACCTCACGTATCCCATAAGTGGGGATTATACCACTGTACGTTATCAACACTAGAGCTAAGTCCATAGCTCTTGAAAACGTGAGTAGGACCATATACTCTTTTATTGCTTCTACCCCTTTCGGGACATACTATACCATCAGTTGTTATTTTCTCATTTCATATGATGTACAAAGACGCATCTACACCACTCTGAAGAATCCCCCACTACAAAAGACTGTATTCACCTCTACAAAGATATTTGTTTGATTCATCTACCAGTCAGACTATTTATTCTGGACTTCTATTTGCTTATTATCTATCATATATATTGCATTCTAGTCTGCCTATTCTGTGCTCTTTTAATTTATGTGGTTTATAGTGGCGCTGCCTTCCTTTCTTTTTTCTGTACCATTTCTGTTGTAAGGCCTGTGAGGGAGCCCTACTTTTTAGGTGTGCTGCCACTTTTTACTTATTTATTATTGTTTCAGTTGTATTTTGTATAGATAGAGAGCGCTGATCCCTTTCTTCAGTTGTATTACCAGACCTTAGATTGGTCAGGCTTAATGCTTAGGAGAGAAATAGGAAGTATCAGAAATAAGCCAATATTGGTTCATACTAGGAGGAGGATAATGTATAAAATCGTATGTAAAAACAGGATCAATAACATAGCCAGCACTGGTGCGCAGGAGGCAGAAATAATAACTCGTAGCCAGGAATTTGCAGGGTCCGTAACACTGGAATCTGTATAGGAACAAATCAAGGTCAATAAACTGGCTAGGTCATGAACAGAAGTCAATCAAGTAAAATGTGCTTAAGGATCACCAGAAACCAAGAAAGAGCATTGGACCAGAGAAAAGCAAGAGTACATATATGAAGGGACCCTGGCGTCAATTTTACGCTATTGACGCATTACACACATCGACAAGCAGAGTTCCAAATAATTAATATATAAAAAGCGCTTAGGTCATGGCTCAAATGTAGCTAGAATGATGTGACTGTTACCTAGTGACAATAATGCTGTGTCCAGAATGATGTGGCTGTGCTCAAGAATTTGACGCAACATGGTTGTGTTAAGTTAAAGTAGGAAGCCAAAGACCATGTTCGAATTGACATGGATTTGACATTTTCAGAACAAAGGCCCTGAGTTGACTGATATTCGTAAATTTTAGAACAAAGGCTCCTGGCAGACACAGACAGCCAATATTGGAACAGGTGCACTGTAACCATGACAGAATAAAAACAGATGCGTCAAAATTGGTTGGTTCCCTCCACTAAAATACTTGCCTAAATTTATTAAATTTAGGAGTACTGAAAAAAGCAAGATGACTAATCACAGGGGGTGCCATGCCAACAGGGGGCGCCATGCTGCCGACAAAGCTTGCACATGCCCCAGGTGAAAAGTGTGAGGGAGTGCATAGCACACCCCTATAAAGCAGGTCAGACTACCCAGGTGGAGTATTTTATTATTCTTTACCCAGGACTATCAAAGAACCCAACAGGCAGTGGGGGGCGGAGCTTCACGAGGGACAGTGGGACTAAAAGTACCCGCTGCCTGTAACCTTTGCATACTAAGAGGGAAGCAGGAAGGAGTCAACTACCAGGCACTGCAGTGCCTCCACTCTTCACTCCAGCCCATAATGGAAAGCAGTAACTGTGTATGTGTGTGTGACTGACTGTAACTGTGTGTGTATATATGTGACTGTCTGCCTGTAACTGTGTGTGTGTGACTGTCTGTAACAGTATGTGTGTGTGAGAAAGCACCAGGAGGGGTGTGAATTGTGTCCAGGGCTTCACTAATTTTTTTCGGGGTTGGCTTCCTTGGTGGTCTCTCCCATGTTCAGCATCTGCAGGTAGTGCTGCTGTCAGGTTTTGGATTTTCTGTATTTCTTGTCATTCCTCTTTTTTGTAATGTTTATATAATTGAAACAATACAGCATACATGAGGACTGCTGTCTCAGTGTCATGCCATATTTATTTATATTTTCTATTTAAATAAATGTGCATTTTTCCACAATTTTTTTCTTGTGTACTGTTGGGGATTACTCACGAGTGGAGTGCGGATCAACAATTTGCTTTGTGTGTGACTGTCTACCTGTAACTTTGTGTGTTTGTGATTGTCTGTAACTGTATGTGTGTATGTGTGACTGTCTGACTGTCTGTCTGTAACTGTGTGTCACTCTTTAAGTGTTTGTGTGTGTGTGTGACTGTTATTAACTGAATGTGTGTGTGTGTGTGAGACTGTTTGCCTGTAATTGTGTGTGTTACTGTCTGTAACTGTAAGTGTGTGTGACAGTCTGTCTGTAACTGTGTGTGTGTGACTGTAATTGTATGTGTACAGCATACATGAGGACTGCTGTCTCGGTGTCATGCCACATATATTTATATTTTCTATTTAAGTAAATGTGCATTTTTCCACAATGTTTTTCTTGTGTGCTGTTGGGGATTACTCATGAGTGCGGATCAGCAATTTGCTTTGTGTGTGACTGTCTGCCTGTAACTGTGTGTGTTTGTGATTGTCATGCTCCCTTGTTCGGCCACAAGGATGAAGTGTGAATGTACTGAATGTGGTGTGTGTCATGGATACAGTGTGTATAGTGGATGCAGATGGTACGTTTGTGTAGTGGATGAAGTGTGTGTATAGTGAATGCAGAGTGTGTTTGTATAGTGGATGTAGTGTGTATAGTGATTACAGAGTGTGTATAGTGACTGTAGAGTGTTTGTTTTTGTAGTGAATTTAGAGTGTGTATAGTGAAAGCAGAATGTGTTTGTACAGTGAATGTAGTTTGTGTATAGTGAATGCAGAGTGTGTGTTTGTATAGTGGATGTAGTGCATGTATAGTGAATATAGTGTGTGTGTGTTTGTATAGCAGATGCAATGCAGAGTGTTTGCTTGTATAGTTGTAACAGAATCACCCGTACTCCAACCGAGTACCTTCCGTTGACGGACGCTTCCAAGCTTGCGCAGAGGACCACAAGCATCGCACTGGACACCACAACCACGCAGACTCCACAACCGCCGTAGCTTAACTGGAGTCTCACCGTCTTCCTTTCACCCTGGATCAGCTTCTGTCCTCCAGGACCGTGTGGGAAAGACCTCTCCTCCAGGAGAGCGTATCAGGAACAGCTCTTACAAGAGCTAAGTGATTAGAGCTCAGGGGAGTATACAAGTATAGCAATCCCCAGTGTGAATAAAGCTGTCCCCTCCAATCACGAGACAAGACTACGTGTTGAGGGTCAAGAAGATCTCTTTTAATCAGCACCAAAGGGCTTTCTTTTATGCAGGTTTTACACATACAGTACCGCCCACAGGGTTTCGTGGAACAGCCAATCAAACACGCATAATACAGTAAAACACTCCCATTCATTCCCACAAAATCCTCCCCTCTGTCTGTGATATAATTACTGTACACAATGGGTTAATGTAATTATCACAGGCAGGAAAAATATACTTTTATCACATTTACTATAACTTTAAAACTATGCATCCAATCTCCATATTATTACTCAGCATACTTCAAATACAAACATACTCAAAATTCAGGCAATTCCTTCCAGGGGTTAAAAAGTTAGCTGGAAGTCCTTTGTGACCGACCGCAAGCATGCTTTCCTGCCCAAAAGAGTTCCATAGATTTGGGCAGTGTGGTCAGTCAATTTCACTCAAAGTCCCATTTACATGCATGAACGGGGCACCGTGCGAACAGGACTTAGACGCTGTGGCTGAAAATTAAGTGGAGGGGAAGGTAAGGGTCAGCAGTGTTCGTGCCGTTTTGTAGCTGATTTTAGTTCCAGAGATTGGGCTGCAAACACCGCTGACCGCGTTCCCCTGAATAAAGATGGCCACTGCCACGTGTTCGTTTGTACGAACGGCGGCCACCCAGCGGTTGGCAATTTACCGACAGCAACCTCCCAGCCTGAGAGGTAAATTAGCCACACGCTTCCACTTCTGTGTGGTCCGCCTGCGCAGGAAATGGTTCGGTAAGCCCCAATTACCGAACCATATGAGAAAAAGCCATGTACAAGTTATTTTCAGTCTGGGGACTCTGGGGACACAGTTTTAAAGGGGCATTCTTCCAATTTTCCCTATGTCCCAAAAATGTGCCATTAGCGATAATAGCTAGATATATGTGCACATAGGGAATGTGGGGACTCCCAGAGCAGTCCAGGCCCCCCAGGACTGCCGGGCCCATGGCAACCTTCATGGTTGTCATGCCCTGATGGCTGCCCTGGTAACAGTCTGTGACTATGTGTGTGTGTATGTGACAGTCTGCCTGTAACTGTTTGTGTGTATATCTTTCTGCCTGTATCTGTGGATGTGCCTGTAACTGTGTGTGTGTGTGTCTGTCTGTCTGCTTGTAACTGTATTTGTGTGACTGTCTGCTTGTAATGGTGTGACTGTCTGTAACTGTGTGTGTGACAATCTGTTGCTTTATGTGTGTGACAATCAGTAACTGTGTGTGTGTGTGACTATCTGCCTACAACTGTGTGTGTATCTGTTTACCTGTAATGGTGTGTGTACGTGTCTGTAACTATCTACCAATAACTGTTTGTGTGTGACTGTCTGCCTGTACCTGTGTATGTATGTGACTGTGTGTGATTGCCTGTAACTGTGTCTGTGACTGTGTGCATGGGACTGTGTGCAGGTGGCTGTATCTGACAGTGTATATGTATATCTATGTGCATCTGACTTTGGTACTCTGTACATGTGTCATTCATACGTGCATATTTTTATCTGAATGAAATATCCAATAGCACAAATGTCTCAATGTTCTCAGCCAAGGACTTGTACCAGAATTGCAGAGACTGGTGTTGCGATAGAGGAAGGTAAGTAAAAGTACTTTTTTCCCTGCAAGTGGGAGCTGATTAGCTAAATGGTCAACTGGGCGCTAATTTGCATTCCTAACGCTATAGTGTTCCTTTAAGTAATATATAAGAAATCATAAATAATAGCTGTTAGCCTGGTATTATAAATGTTGCTGCTGTGCAGAAACATTAAATATCAGGAGAAGCAAAAAAAAATTTTAAACTGCCTTCCTTTTTTCTTTATTAATACAGTGTTTAGCAAAATAATGAAAATATAGAGAAGAGTCTCTATCCTTGAATGCTCTTAGCTTTTACAATAATTTTGTATGCAAAAGAACCAGATCAAGCCTGTTGATTACCATATGTTTAGTAAGGTTTTCTATGGCTAAGCAATGTAGAACTGTATTCTTCTTTCTCATACCTCACAAACAACGTGGAGAAAAACGGAAATTGTAATACGGAAGTTATCAGACAGCAATGAGAGAAGTGAAACTGAGATTGAGATAAATTCTTTTGTGTTGTGCTTCAAGAGATAGTTCTTTTATATTAGTACAAATTGCCTTTGTAATATCCACTACTTGCTCTCTATGGGAACATTAAGTGAAATACAACAAAATGATTTTATGTAAATTATGGAGTACCCTAGAAAACAATATGACATCCACTTTGCTGAATGTGTATTGATAAAATGTCTTGCTGTTTCAGAAAACAAATACCACATTCACTCTTTTGTCCATTTCTGTTACACTTGTATTTTCATTAGAACATTCGCACAGTCCTTAAGACATGCAGGTGCACTGCACAATAAACACATTAGGGTTTTTCATTTGCTTGAAAGGGAAGTATAGTGAATATGAAATAAAACAGCTATAACCCCCCCACCCCCTGTCCCCCCCAAAAAAACCCTCTCTGCCAGTTTAATGACTGTCCACTGAAATGCACAATGTTAGGTAATTACTACTCTAAGAAGAAAACAGATCACAAAGGTAATAGAAAAGAAAATATTCAGTTGGAGTAACATAATTATCTTTAAACAACAACAGATCTACCTATATATAACCCCTTAAAGACACATGACATGTGTGACATGTCACGATTCCCTTTTATTCCAGAAGTTTGGTCCTTAAGGGGTTAAAAGAGCAATTTTTAAAAATTTATAATACCGAGTAAGCTTTATTTGACCCAGATTATATTACAGCCGAGAAAGTTTTAAGGGAAGTGCAGCATGTAAGGAGGTACTATGATAATTAGTTAAAAGCAAAGTGGAGTGGGCATATTAGAGACAGACACTAGACTTACTACAGCCCCTATTATCCCCTGCACTCTTTACAGCACCTATTACTCCCTTCACACACTACAGGCCTTAGTTTCCCCTGCACCCACTACAGGTCCTATTACCCCCTATATCCACTACAGCCCCTATGCTCTCTATATTTACTACAGTCCCTTGCACCCACTACAGCCCCTATGCTCTCTATATTTACTACAGTCCCTTGCACCCACTACAGCCCCTATGCTCTCTATATTTACTACAGTCCCTTGCACCCACTACAGCCCTATGCTCTCTATATTTACTACAGTCCCTTGCACCCACTACAGTCCCTATGCTCTCTATATTTACTACAGTCCCTTGCACCCACTACAGCCCCTATCCCACTCCTGCACCCACTAATGCCCATAATACCCCTTGCACCCACTACAGGCTCTTTAACCACCTAAACCCACTAGAGCCCCTAACACTCCTCTACACACAGCCTTGCAACCACTACTATGATTTAAGGGTGGAAATTATTTGTACCCCCAGGTTTTAACTGTGGTATCATTGTGCCTCCCCCCTTGTATTGTCCCTAGAGGTTATGAGTCCTTCAAACATTACAAAAGGCACCTACTTCACTATTTTACCAAGCAATAGTTGGATATGTGGTTTTTAAATTAGCTACTACAACACCTGCAACAGCAAGACCATGGCACATTCTCGTCAGTCCATAGAAATCACTTATTAGGAAAAAAATTCACTGCTCACTGTTCACTACTATGCTGAGAATTATACCAATATTATTATTAGTGTCTTTAAAAGCTGTTATGCTGGATTTCAGTTGAATTCTAAATAGCACAAATGATTAGAGCATATAAATTATTGTATGATAAAACATAATGAATCTTCTCAAATTTGTTTTAGAAACCAGTCCTCTCAATTTCCTTCTACGCAACATACAATTGTATAATTGACAATGATGAAACCAAATTAAACTAAATGGGTCTAAGCTATTTTCAAAAGAAAAATAGGGTTTGAGGGGTGAAAATGTATGCATGGTTATGGTATGATATTACAGTAAGGGGGGAGGGGGGGTACGGGGCAGGGGGTCTGGATGCAGTTGTATAATTGGTCTTGTTTTGCAGAGGATTAACCTGTGGTTTGTATAAAAAGAATTTAATTTTAAAAAGTCAATACATTTGGTTGCCATAAGTTTGCAACTCAGCTGTTTGTCAATAGTTTAATTAGCAAACTTATTTAGAGTTTTCGCTGATGATGTCATCTTCTTGAATGGCAGCCGAATAGTGTGTCTTAAATAACCAAATTTTAATTTTGTGAGCAGCTGAATGGGATTCACACTGCAAGTGTTCAATAGTAGCAGCCAAATCTGTTCAAACAAATGCCATGCAGCTGCTGTTCAGAATTGCGATGCACCACAATTAACTGTCTGGTGAATTAACCCTGTTCTGTTTTTTTTAATATGTTATGAATCACATAACTGTATACTTTAATTGACTTTTATTAACATTATTTTGAGACAATTTGGTGAATATCCAAAAAATACCCCAAAATATTCAATAATTTCCCTAAAGTTGCCACTGGTTATCAGTCTTGTATATATCACCACATCATTCAAACATTACGACGGGCACATACTTTACTATATAACCAAGCAATAGTTAGATATGTGGTTTTAAAAATAGCTACTACAACACATGCAAAAGCAAGATCATGGCACATTCTCAACAGCCCATATAAATCACTTCGTAGAAAAAAAATTCACTGTTCACTACTGTGTGTGTGAGTTACACCAGTACTATTTATTATTATTGTTATTTATTTTAAAGTTGTTTTGCTGGATTTCAATTTAATTCTGATTATCAGAAACATAAACATAAACAGAACATATATATTATTGTATGATAAAACATATAGGGATCGTTTTACTAAGTGCCAAATTTGTTTTAGAAAACAGTCCTCTCAATACAATCATCTGTTCTTTAGCAGGTCTTATAGATAAATGCAGCCTCAGATGAACAACACATGACATTACACTGTATCATGATTTATAAAACAAAAAGAGAGCCAAAATAGAGAAACCAGGTGTGAAAACAAGTGCACCCTTAACCCCTTAAGGACTGGACTGTTTTTGCGATGTTGTACATTTGCGACCAGGAATATTTTTACACTTTTCTGGTGTTTGTGTTTAGCTGTAATTTTCCGCTCTCTCATTTACTGTTCCCATACAAATTATATATTGTTTTTTTCAGGACAAAAGGGGCTTTCTTTACATACCATTATTTATATAAACTCATGTATTTTAATTTAAAAAAAATAAAAAAATATGATGAAAAATTGAAAAAAATACATGTTTTTTACTTTTACTTGAAAAATCTTTTACTCATCTACAAAAGCGAATGAAAAAAACAGCTAAATAGATTCAAAATTTTGTCCTGAGTTTAAAAATACCCAGTGTTTACGTGCTTTTTTGCTTTTTTTTGCAAGTTATAGGGCTATAGGTACAAGTAGGATATGGCGGTTTCAAAACAAACATTTTTAAAATGTATCAATAGTGACATTGTAACACTATTATCTGTCATAAATCTCTGGAAAACACTCCACATGTATATATATTTTTTAAAGTAGACAACCCAGGGTATTCATCTAAGGATATTTTGACACTTTCTATGCAGCCATTTTACCACAAGTCTTTGCCAAACTTTGCATAGATAGTTGTTTTTTTTTTCACATACATTGCAATTCAGGTATAAACTTACAGATCCTGTTATGTCTTGCTGCCAAAAAACACACTAATATATGTTCAGCAATATCTCCCGAGTACAGTGATACCACTCATGCATAGGCTTGTTGGATTGTTTGGGGGCTAAAAGGCCACATTTGGCAGGTGCGCATATCCATTTTTCAACTTGGAATTTTGACATGTAGTCAACCTGCGCACATGTCCTATTTGGGACATTTGTAAAGCCGGCCAATGTATTTTACCCCCACCAAACCATATATTTTTGGAAAGTAGACACCCTAGGGTATTTCAAATGGTGGTTTTTTAACACTTTCCATGCACTAATTCTACCACCAGACTTTGTCAAACATTTAGGTAGTCATTTTTTGTGTGTTTTTTTCACACACATTGTACTTTAGGCATGAATTAACAAATCGTGTTATGTGTCACTGCCAAACAACATGCCAATATGTGTTCAGCAACATCTCCTGAGTACAGTGATACCACCCATGCATAGGCTTGTCGGATTGTTTGGGGGCTAAAAGGCCACATTTGGCAGGTGCGCATATCCATTTTTCAACTTGGAATTTTGACATGTAGTCAACCTGCGCACATGTCCTATTTGGGACATTTGTAAGGCCGGCCAATGTATTTTACCCCCACCAAACCATATATTTTTGGAAAGTAGACACCCTAGGGTATTTCAAATGGTGGTTTTTTAACACTTTCCATGCACTAATTCTACCACCAGACTTTGTCAAACATTTAGGTAGTCATTTTTTGTGTGTTTTTTTTCACACACATTGTACTTTAGGCATGAATTAACAAATCGTGTTATGTGTCACTGCCAAACAACACACCAATATGTGTTCAGCAACATCTCCTGAGTACAGTGATACCACCCATGCATAGGCTTGTCGGATTGTTTGGGGGCTAAAAGGCCACATTTGGCAGGTGCGCATATCCATTTTTCAACTTGGAATTTTGACATGTAGTCAACCTGCGCACATGTCCTATTTGGGACATTTGTAAGGCCGGCCAATGTATTTTACCCCCACCAAACCATATATTTTTGGAAAGTAGACACCCTAGGGTATTTCAAATGGTGGTTTTTTAACACTTTCAATGCACTAATTCTACCACCAGACTTTGTCAAACATTTAGGTAGTCATTTTTTGTGTGTTTTTTTTCACACACAATGTACTTTAGGAATGAATTAACAAATCGTGTTATGTGTCACTGCCAAACAACATGCCAATATGTGTTCAGCAACATCTCCTGAGTACAGTGATACCACCCATGCATAGGCTTGTCGGATTGTTTGGGGGCTAAAAGGCCACATTTGGCAGGTGCGCATATCCATTTTTCAACTTGGAATTTTGACATGTAGTAAACCAGCGCCCCTGTCCTATTTGGGCCAATGTATTTTACCCCCATCAAACCATATATTTTTGAAAAGTAGACAACTCAGGGTATTTTAAATGGTGGTAGTTTAATACTTTTCATGCAATAATTCTACCACCAGCCTTTGGCAAACTTTTGGGTAGTAATTTTCTTCATGTTTTTTTACACATACATTGTACTTTAGGCATGAATTAACAGATCCTGTTATGTATCACTGCCAAACAACACCCCAATATGTGTTCAGCAACATCTCCTGAGTACAGTGACATCACCCATGCATAGGTTTGCTGGGTTGTTTGGGGGCTAAAAGGCCACATTCAAGACTTGTACATATCAGTTTTTCAACTTGATATATAGGTATGCTTGGCCTATCTTCAGTTTGGCATATTTTTGCATCCCCCCGTTAATGTTAACATCATGAAAGTTTATATTTTTATAAAGTAGACATTCCAGAGTATTGTATATGAGGTGTTTTCACATCCTTCCCCCAACCATTGTGCTAAACAAATTTCAGAGAACGTGCATGGTGGTAAATTTTTAATTCTGCTTTTTATGCACACGCCATCTGGTTTTGGCCAGCCAGTTATATGTTACTACCATAAAACTTTTTTAACCAAATGTGCAGGTATCAAATGCACCTTTAGCAGCATTCTCTAAACTAACTCCTGCAAAAAGAATCTAATTGGAGATTTGGGGGGAAGGAAACTGACTAACTAACATTTGCTGCTTTCAAAAGAAAAAAAAACAGTGCAAAGGGGTGTCTGTCCTTTTCCTTTTTTTATAACAGACCCAGCAACATTTCAGGGGATTTGCTTTTTTTTTTGCAGTTGGCGGTATCTTAAAAATAAAATGTCTGGACTCCTTTGGCACCGTTGTTGGAACTTGACCATCTCCATAAATTATTGTGGAAATCAGCTTGAACTAAAATTGGAGAAAGGTGGTTCTTTCTGGATTCATTTTTTTTTAAAGAGTAAAAATTAATTATGTGTTGCTACTTGCATCAGGTAGATAGCCACCTTTTTATACCAGGCTTTTGTCTTTCTTAAGATAAGATATGGCTGCATCAGCTGATCAGCCAAATCAACACCCCCTATGTGCCTGTTATAAGCCCTGATGCACACCGGTTTTGTCTGTACCCTGCCTCGGACAGTGACGTCTGACATGCCCTCATTATGGATGGTTGTTAGCATGTGAACATCCTTCCTGTCCTTAAATTTTATTGCAAGCACTTTAGCTTTGTGCAGACCTTTACATTCACTTTTTTTTTTTTTTGGCCTCTATAAAAGGTCTGGGGAAATCCTTGGCATATCTTCTCACACTGCCACAGGCCAGTATCTAGAAACCCTAAAGAGTTTGAAACAAACGGACAATGCTATAAAAATTGTCCACATAAAGGTGGTAACCCTTATTGAACAAGGGGATCAGTAAGTCAAAAACAAGTTTCCCGCTTGTCCCCAGAGAGTCAGTACAGCCAGGAGGGTCCAGTTGACCATCTTTCCCCTCATATATACGAAAGGCAAATGTATAGCCACTTTCGCTCTCGCACAGTTTGTAGAATTTTACGCCATACCTAAAGCGCTTTGAGAGGATGTATTGTTTGAATCCTAATCTCCCTTTATATTTCATTAACGATTCATCAATAGATACATTTTTTTGAGGAGTATAAACTTCAGTAAATTTGTGCTGAAGATGGTCTACCAGTGGGTGTATTTTATGAAGCCTATCATATTGGGTGTGATCTCTGGGGTGACAGAGGGTATTGTCATTGAAATGTAAGTATCTCAGCAGCAGCTCAAATCTTGTTCTAGACATGGTTTGAGAGTACACTCGACTAGAACAGATTGGGTTGGTGCTCCAGTAAGAGCAAATTGATGGCTTCTTTATAATCCCCATGAGAATTGTAAGAGCCCAGAATTTTTAAGTTCAGCGACATCTGTGGGATGCCAAGCACACTCCTCCCTGACTGCATAGCTATCTGGATTGGTATCAATAAATTGGGTAGCATATAAATTAGTCTGGGGAGCAATCTCCTCCCACATGGTATCCCCTAAAAATAGCTCCATATATTGTATAGGGGAGAAGTCAACCACATTCACATTAATGTCTGCGTTGGCAGTAAAAGGGGGGATGTTGGGCTCAGCTAACTGTGGAGGTACCCAGTCCTCCTCCACATTCAGCGTAGCAGGGGAAGCACAGCTTCTTTTAGCAGCTGGCTCACACACAGATGACATGTCACTAGACGTGCCGCTAAGCTGACCTGGGTCAAAATCGGACGCAGTGTCAGTGGCGTCAGAGTCTGACGCCAAGAAGGCATATGCCTCCTCCAAGCTGTACATGCGCTGCATGTTTCACACTAACAGACTAAACTAACAAAATACTAAACACAATTTTTTTAAATTTTTTTTTAAAACACTAAAACAGACTAAAACAGACTAAAACAGTAATCCCTAAACTAACTCCTGTTAGAAGAATCTAATGGAGATTTGGAGGAAGGAAACTGACTGACTACGACAGACTATGACAGACTAAAACAGACTACGACAGACTACGACAGTCTAAGACAGTCTAAGACAGTCTAAGACAGTCTAGGACAGTCTAGGACAGTCTAAGAAACAGATTTTTTAAAATAAAGTTAACCCTTAAGGGCAAAAAAAAAATACAGACAGTACAAATGCACTGTCTGTAACAGATCTGGCAGGGAAGGGGTTAAAAGGGATTTTTTATTAACTGCAGACACTTTATATTTTTCACAGGAACAGCTGCTGCAACAAACTATCGGGATCTCTGTCTCTCTCCTCTCACAAAACGCTACAGAGAGGAGAGAGGCAGAGATCAGTGTCAAAGTGAGTGTTTGTAACACCCACTTTGACACCAGCCAATTGTGAGCGATCGCGGATCGCTCATATGCCGTAATTGGCTGTTACTATCTGCCTGGGATAGTAACAACGGGATTTCGGTGGAAGCGATCTCTGATCGCTCCCGCCGCCCATTTTCCGTTAGGACGGTTCAGGAACGTCATCGGTCAGCAACGCAAAAATGCCGAGGACGGTCCTGAACCGTCCTGCGTCCTTAAGGGGTTAAGGATTCCATAGGAATTAAGAGGCTAATTAGTAGACAGGTGCTGCTAATAAAATGCCCTTAATGAATTGATCATCTGCAAGTGTGACCACCTCTATAAAAGCTGAACTTGTAGCAGTTTGCTGGTCTGAAGCATTCAGGTGTGTGATAAAACAATCAGCAGGGATCTTTGAGAAGCAATTGTTGCTGCTCATCAAAGTGGGAAGGGTTATAAAGCTATTCCCAAACAATTTACAGTCCAGCATTCTACAGTGAGAAAAATTATTCAGAAGTAGAAAACATTCAGATAGTTGACAATTTTCTCAAGAGTGGACGTCCCTGTAACGGAACTCCCCGTACTCCGACTGAGTACCTTCCATTGATGGACGCTTCCTAGCTTGAGCAAAGGACCACAAGCACCGCAGACTCCACAACAGCCGTAGCTTAACTGGAGTCTCGCCGTCTTCTGTCCACCCTGGATCAGCTTCTGACCGTGTGGGGAAGACCTCTCCTCCAGGAGAGCATATCAGGAACAAGCTCTTAAAAGAGCTAAGTGATTAAAGCTCAGAGCATAGCAATCCCCAGTGTGAGTATAGCTGTCCCCTCCAATCATGAGACAAGACTACGTGTTGAGGGTCAAGAAGATCTGAGAGGGTAGTGGATGCATGGAATAGCCTTCCAGCTGAAGTGGTAGAGGTTAACACAGTAAAGGAGTTTAAGCATGCGTGGGATAGGCATAAGGCTATCCTAACTATACGATAAGGCTAGGGACTAATGAAAGTATTTAGAAAATTGGGCAGACAAGATGGCCCGAATGGTTCTTATCTGCCGTCACATTCTATGTTTCTATGTAACTGATTTACTTGGCACCAAAGGGCCTTCTTTTATGCAGGTTTTACAGATACAGTAACGCCCACAGGGTTTTGTAAAATAACCAATAAAGCACGTAACATACATTAAAACAACACCCATTCACTCCCACAAAATCCGCAGGAAAAATATACTTTTTACACATACACTGTAACTTTAAAAATATACATCCAATCTTCACAAAACATTTTCAGAACCAGCATACTTTAAATGTAAACATAACCAAAATTCAGCCAAATCTGTCCAGTACTTAAAAAGTTAGCTGGAAGTCCTTTATGAGCGACCGCAAGCAAATTTACCTGCCCAAAACAGTTCAATAGATTTGGGCTGTGCGGTCGGTCTATTTTACAAAGAAAAATGACTAAGTCCCATTCGAATGCACGAACGTGATAGATGACTTAGATGACTTTAAGTAGCATTGTAGGATTTAGAACTGTATTTGTTTTTGGACAGTCTGTATTTTGTATATATTTTGATCTTCATAGCATCACCGCTGCTGCATATTCTGCGTGTGCTCCAATTCCTTTTTCTGTGCTATAACTATAAACCTAGTTAACATTTTTAAAATATTATCAAAATGAACTGAGAATACTTCCTTAGATTTTCTCAAGTTGCATTAATAACTTCTTCAGCCTTGGAAATGATGGATTCAGTTAAAGGACCACTATAGGCACCCAGACCACTTCAGCTTAATGAACTGGTCTGGGTGCCAGGTCCAGCTAGGGTTAACCCTTTTTTTTTAATAAACATAGCAGTTTCAGAGAAACTGCTATGTTTATAAATGGGTTAATCCAGCCTCTAGTGGCTGTCTCATTGACAGCCGCTAGAGGGCTTCCGCGCTTCTCACTGTGATTTTCACAGTGAGAAGACGCCATCGTCCATAGGAAAACATTGTAAATGCTTTCCTATGGACTGGCTGAATGCGCGCGCAGCTCTTGACGCACATGCGCATTCAGCCGAAGAGGACGAGAGGAGGCGGAGAGGAGGAGGAGAGCTCCCCGCGCTGGAGAAAGAGGTAAGTTTAACCCCTTCCTCTCCAACCAGCCCGGTGGGAGGGGGTCCCTGAGGGTGGGGGCACACTCAGGGCACTATAGTGCCAGGAAAACGAGTATGTTTTCCTGGCACAATAGTGTTCCTTTAATGTAATTGTGCAGCAAACAATGCATAATATTGTCTCTCAACCTTATTGGGAAATGCCCACTTGGGATAATTTCAAAGGTTTTTCTGCTTGGGTAGTTACAATACATGATGAACTAACAAAAAGTAATAGAGATAATTGAACCCTACACATGACACAAATACAGGGAGTGCAGAATTATTAGGCAAATGAGTATTTTGACCACATCATCCTCTTTATGCATGTTGTCTTACTCCAAGCTGTATAGGCTCGAAAGCCTACTACCAATTAAGCATATTAGGTGATGTGCATCTCTGTAATGAGAAGGGGTGTGGTCTAATGACATCAACACCCTATATCAGGTGTGCATAATTATTAGGCAACGTCCTTTCCTTTGGCAAAATGGGTCAAAAGAAGGACTTGACAGGCTCAGAAAAGTCAAAAAGAGTGAGATATCTTGCAGAGGGATGCAGCACTCTTAAAATTGCAAAGCTTCTGAAGCGTGATCATCGAACAATCAAGCGTTTCATTCAAAATAGTCAACAGGGTCGCAAGAAGCGTGTGGAAAAACCAAGGCGCAAAATAACTGCCCATGAACTGAGAAAAGTCAAGCGTGCAGCTGCCACGATGCCACTTGCCACCAGTTTGGCCATATTTCAGAGCTGCAACATCACTGGAGTGCCCAAAAGCACAAGGTGTGCAATACTCAGAGACATGTCCAAGGTAAGAAAGGCTGAAAGACGACCACCACTGAACAAGACACACAAGCTGAAACGTCAAGACTGGGCCAAGAAATATCTCAAGACTGATTTTTCTAAGGTTTTATGGACTGATGAAATGAGAGTGAGTCTTGATGGGCCAGATGGATGGGCCCGTGGCTGGATTGGTAAAGGGCAGAGAGCTCCAGTCCGACTCAGACGCCAGCAAGGTGGAGGTGGAGTACTGGTTTGGGCTGGTATCATCAAAGATGAGCTTGTGGGGCCTTTTCGGGTTGAGGATGGAGTCAAGCTCAACTCCCAGTCCTACTGCCAGTTCCTGGAAGACACCTTCTTCAAGCAGTGGTACAGGAAGAAGTCTGCATCCTTCAAGAAAAACATGATTTTCATGCAGGACAATGCTCCATCACACGCGTCCAAGTACTCCACAGCGTGGCTGGCAAGAAAGGGTATAAAAGAAGAAAATCTAATGACATGGCCTCCTTGTTCACCTGATCTGAACCCCATTGAGAACCTGTGGTCCATCATCAAATGTGAGATTTACAAGGAGGGAAAACAGTACACCTCTCTGAACAGTGTCTGGGAGGCTGTGGTTGCTGCTGCACGCAATGTTGATGGTGAACAGATCAAAACACTGACAGAATCCATGGATGGCAGGCTTTTGAGTGTCCTTGCAAAGAAAGGTGGCTATATTGGTCACTGATTTGTTTTTGTTTTGTTTTTGAATGTCAGAAATGTATATTTGTGAATGTTGAGATGTTATATTGGTTTCACTGGTAATAATAAATAATTGAAATGGGTATATATTTGTTTTTTGTTAAGTTGCCTAATAATTATGCACAGTAATAGTCACCTGCACACACAGATATCCCCCTAACATAGCTATAACTAAAAACAAACTAAAAACTACTTCCAAAAATATTCAGCTTTGATATTAATGAGTTTTTTGGGTTCATTGAGAACATGGTTGTTGTTCAATAATAAAATTAATCCTCAAAAATACAACTTGCCTAATAATTCTGCACTCCCTGTACAGTTTTGCAAGGTAAGTTCTTTGTGCAGGAGAGATACAACTACAAGTACATATTTAATTCTTTAATATAAGGATTCACTTCTCTTTTTTCCCCAGCTTATATATATATCAGCACAGGGTAATGTTGTGAGATTTGGGGCACCAGAGAGAAAAACATGTAATCTTGCAGGGATCAGAATACTGAGAATGTTCAACCCTATGACCATTCATCAGTGTTCTCTAAACACGTCTAGAATAAGAAAACTCTTAGGACTAATCTAGTCTTATGCTACTGCAATATGAGCTTTAGGCTAAAAAATTATATATATATATGTAGTAAGGCAATTTGCCTGCATTTGTGGGAGGTGCTGGTTTTCCACCCCTAGCCTACTTAAGGCACTCCCCTTGCCTGGCTCCTTACCGTTCGAGGTCAGTGTTGAATGAGGATCCACTTCCGGGTTCTCTCAGACGCCATCTTGGTTTCAGTATCCAGGAGGTTTCACCACGTTAAGCTGTGTCCAGGAATCCTGTTCAGGCCTTTCCGCCCGTCCAGCTTCTTCTGACTCCGTTCTCCGTCGTAGATCGCGTCCCAGGGACTCCTAAACCGTAAGTCAGACCTTCCTGTCACGCCAGGACTGGTTCCCACGGCGTACGGTACAGCACGGGTCCTCGCTTTACGGCTTTTCCCTGGTTATGACACGAATGTTTTCAAGCCATTCGCGGGCTTTTCATTCGTACGGTCATTCGGCTGAACATGTTTTAAATCGTTCAATAGTCATTTCGCATATCCTATTCATGTTATTTAAACGAATGTTCATTCGGTTGTTTTGCCGTTCGGCAAATTTTACATACGCTCATACACGCTTTGGTTCGCATAAATCATACGGTTAAACTATTCTAACTTCTGTGTTCCCCTCACATTTGCTTTCGGCTGTTCTGTGTGTTCACGTATAATCCTTTCATGAATTATATTCACCATTTCATGTGTATATAACATTCGGTTAAAGTATTGCTTGCTTAAATAGATTATTGTTGATTACTTTTAACAAATTGTCAGTATTGTATTACGTCCACAAATCAAGTCCACTTCTCTGTGTATACCATTTGACTCCCACGCTTTCAGGGGTCTGCATTACTTATCCATTTATACGAATGGACTCAGCCATGTTACAAGCCTCATTTCTGGGTTATTAATACAACACATACAAGGATAGGTTCATTTAAGCAATAATTCTCGGGTTGATACGTCTTTGCTATACATACATATCATAGATATACATCACTTTACATCATGTTAAATCATTTTGGGGTATCCCTGCCTTTGGTCTTTCTGCTACATATCATACATAACGCTGTGTTAATTAGGCCATGACCTCATCCATGTCCCTTTCTATAAAACCAGTTACATTTCGGTACAGATCATTGAACTCCCACGCCAGGAGTTTTATAACTATCCATTTCATTTCAATTTACTCAGCCTACATTACAGGCCTCATTTCTCTGTCATGACGATGACACATAAGGCTCACATCCTTTTGCATGCATACTCGGGTTGAATCACACGTACTGATCCAACCAATCATACGTCCCCTATACAGTCATATACATATGTATATAACCTACGTTTCATGTTTTCCTTTACACACCATTATCACATAACACATAGATTGTTTGTACATAGGCCACGGCCTCCCTCAGATGTCTTATTCAAACATGCAAACATTTCTGAGCCACTCATAGCTATTCCCATGGTATCAACATAATTTTATACATTGCTGCTACAGACTATAAGTCTGGTTCTTTTTACACCCCACACTCATCGTACTACTCTCTTTTACCCATTTTTAGGCTGTCGAGCTTATATAATTGCTCCACACGGTTTATTCCTGTGATTTATCATACTACCAGGTACGTACACCTGCTCATATGGTATTCTACCATACATTTCATTTCATCCCCCTAGTTTAGAGTACTGGCAATAGGGTCACAGGATTCCCAATAGATATTTACCCCATCTTGGCTGTCGCCATTAGTTAGTGGTCCCGCGAGGCCAACACCCCGCCTCAAACGTTTCGGAGGCAAACACCCATCGGGCCACACGTTAGCTAGCCGCCTCGCATGTTGCAAAGAGAGGGCCTCACCTGTCACTCCCTTCCCCTGTTTTCTGTCGTACAGTCACCGAGAGGCCTAAAACTCCTGCCACTACGTCAAGTGGCCTCAATAACCCCTCGCGCCAACGCATAGATAGAGCCTCTCAAGCCGCTTGGCAATTAGTAGGGCCTCACCTGTCACCAAACAAGCATAATACTTTCGCCATCCGGCCTAGCTAGCCTGCCAGTACAATTTGGTGGTTCTATATACTAATTATTGTTTTATTTATAGTATGTCTCAGGAAGGGGTAGAGGATTTCTCCCTGCCTAGCACCCCGGCTAGAGCTGTCACTCCCACACAAGGAGGAGAGCTAGCTAGTCCAGCATCAATTAGATCCTGGACAATCCCGCGCATAACCACGGAATTAAGGAGACGACAAATCCCCTACCCCGCTACAGCAAGGAAGGCAGAACTTTTCAAACTGCTACGCACATCAACCAATAACATGGAAGCCGGGGAAGGATCTAGCCAGTCCAACCCAGGGGACATACAGGCCATGTTATCCTCACTCATGGCATCCATGGGCAAGGTCAACTCCAGGCTGGAGAAACTTGAGTCGGTCACCACGGCCCTCACTCTAGCAGGGCCACCCGCGGCTGCGGTACAAACACCAGCCTTGCCATTAGTCGCTCCAGCCAGCCCCCTGGATGACCAGGAAGTTAGCCCAGCCCACATGATACCTGAGCATATCAAAAGGGATATCCTGGAAGGTAAAGACGTCAACCTGGCTTCCCTGTTGATTGCCTCCCAGGACATTGTGGAACATAAGACGTATGCTTATGATGATGTTTCTGTTATTGTCAGATCTAGGGATGCCCGCCTGAACAGGAAACTGACTATCCCTGAATTTGTACTAGCGTTTGGTATTTACAGGGATGTCGTCTGTGCGGTTTATCCCAACAGAAGAGAGGAGTTCGATCTCTATATGCACAAGCTGGTAGACCTGGGCAACAAATATGGTGGTTCAGCATTCTATGACTACCATAGGTCTTTTTCTGCAAAAGTGGCTGGAGGCTTCTCCAAGTACGGTACACGGTCCAACTGGGGAAGGATTGATACCGTCTTATTCTGCAGACACTTTGCAGGTCTAAGAACACCAGCTTGTGCATACTGCTCCTCCACAGCCCATACTACTAATTTTTGTCCCAACACGGCAGACGGACATGCCTCCACACAAGGAACTAGTTCCTCTGGGGATCCAGGGAAACTATCCAAAGACAAATTGGGACGCCCAATCAAGTTTCTGGGCAAGTCCCAGATATGTAATAATTTCAATGTTGGGTCTTGTAATTACAGTGGATGTAGACTATTGCATGTCTGTTCAAAATGTTTTAGGGCACATGCTAAGACCATGTGTCCAAATAAAATGTATTCTAAGCCTTACCTTACGTCCATTAATATGCCAGTATTCACAGCATTGATGTCTCAGCACCCATCTAGACACCTGGTAGATTTTCTTATTTCTGGTTTAACAGAAGGCTTCCACACAGGTATCCTACACATACCAGCTGGCACTCTGGAATGCCCAAACCTACAATCCGCCCAACACAACCCCACAGTGGTTGACACCCTCATAAACCAAGAAGTGGAGGAGGGCTTTGTATTGGGGCCTTTTAGAACTCCCCCATTCACAGAATGGCGCACCAACCCTATTGGTATTGTCACAGGGAAATCTTCCCAAAAACAGAGACTCATCATTGACTTATCGGCTCCCCACTCATCGGCCAACCCAGTCTTAATTCCCTCATACCCTCTGAGGAATTCTCTCTGCAATACACCACCATAGATCACGCCATTACAGCTATCATACAAGCAGGGGTTGGAGCCTGGCTCAGTAAGACCGACATTACTAACGCCTTCAAATTACTCCCTATCCACCCCACACTGTGGCACCTGCATGGCATCAAGTGGTCCGAGAACTACTATTTTTTCTCCCGGTTAACTTTTGGGTCCAAAAGTAGCCCAGCTATTTTCGACACATTTGCCGAAGCACTATGCTGGTTACTATTGAACATAGCCGGATGCCCTACAGTATTACATTACTTGGACGATTTCCTACTGGTCGAGGAGAATACTGCACCTCCCACTAGCCTCAAAGCTACCACTAAGCTGTTTGAGCAACTAGGTGTACCCATCTCCCCAAAGAAAACAGAAGGGCCAGACACGGTTATCACTTTTCTGGGTATCCAGTTAGACTCTGCCACAATGCAAGCAAGCCTACCTTACGAAAAGATAGACAATATTCTCACTTACATAAACAACTACCTACAGCTCGGCACTTGCAACCGCAAAGAACTACAGTCCCTGCTGGGGTCACTAAATTTTGCAATGCGCATCATACCTCAAGGCCGCTCCTTTATTTCACGACTATTGCATCTTTTCCCACTTTTTCTACATGACACGCACAGGTTGTCCTTAGATGCCCAAGCTACGGCAGATCTAAACATGTGGAAGAGGTTTTTAACCACTTGGAATGGTAAAAGTATGTTCCTCCCTCAATTGACTGAATCATCTCCTACCATTTGGTCAGATGCGGCATCTACCACTGGTTTTGCAGCAATTTTTGGGAACGAATGGCTTTGGGGCAGCTGGCCTTCAGCAGTTCTGGATTTGGAAGGTTTTTCCACTACCTCAGCTCTTTTTGAGATCTACCCCATAGTGGCGGCTGCCGTAGCGTGGGGTCATTTATGGGCTAATACGCCAGTGCGTTGTTACTCAGACAACCAGGCGACCTGTCACATCATCAACAAAGGTCGTTCCAAATCTCTTACGATTATGAGATTTCTGAGGAAACTCACTTGGTTGGCAGCTTGTCATAATTTCTTCCTATGTTGTTTCCATGTGCCAGGTGTATACAACACAGCTGCTGACAGTTTGTCTCGCTTTAAATTTCAGGAGTTTCATCAAGCACTCCCGTCAGCAGCACCCACAGCCACCATCACTCCAACATTTCAACAACTCATACTGGACTAGACGTCATCATGCAGCATAGCAGGACATTGTCTCAGTTGGCACTTTCACACAATACAAACAAAACATACAACAGGGCTTTCACACTATTCAAACGATTCCTTCTGGAACATAACATCATACAACCGTTTGTTATGACATCTTTTTTGGGGTTTGCTTCCTTTTGCCACCTTAAACTCAAATTGTCATATAACACCATCAAACTCTATCTCACTGGCATTCAACACCACATGCTCATCTTACACCCAAATAACAACAGTTTCATGGCCTCTCACCAAATTAAGACCATACTCAGAGGTATTCAAAAATCAGAACCCACACATTTGGCCCAGAGGCTACCCATAGATAACCATATCTTCAAAGCTTTATCTAACCTACTCGACCTGAAACCATTTGACACTAATACGAATTCTATCATCAAAACAGCAATATACATCGCTTTCTATGGATTTCTACGACCCAGAGAATTCACTACGACCTCCACGACCCAAACCACTCCATTCCTCCTCTATTCCCACTTGACAAAACATATGGATCATTACATCCTGTCTTTACCTCACTCCAAAACCAGCCAGCACATACCTGTAAACATTCCGTACTACCCCACGCACAACAGATGGTGTCCCGTAAAAGTTCTTGATGCCTACATACAGCACCATCACTTACTGCCCTCGCAACCGTTATTACAACTACAAGGTGCAGTACTCACCACTACAACCTTCATGACCTACGTCAGGTCCTTGCTCACACAACTGGGCCTCAACGCAAACAATTACTCAGGACACTCCTTTCGTATAGGAGCCGCGTCCACAGCCTCCAGTTTCAACGTCCCAACTCATGTTATCAAAACACTGGGGCGCTGGAAGTCATCCGCTTACTCACGGTACATACCGAACCCAGTACAAGAGTTAAGAGATGCTTTCATAAACATGTCTGGTTGATAAATGTATATGTATTGGTTGTCTGTTAATAAATTGGATTACTTAATTTTTGCCCTCTTCTTTCTCAGGCCTACCTCATCGTCGGTTTCGGCACACCACAACCGACTTGCTCCTTTTATCATCCTACGCTTATTCATGGTATTTCACACTGTACTATCTTAAGCACCTAACACAAGTATTAAGGCAATTTGCCTGCATTTGTGGGAGGTGCTGGTTTTCTACCCCTAGCCTACTTAAGGCACTCCCCTTGCCTGGCTCCTTACCGTTCGAGGTCAGCGTTGAATGACCCTCCCACCACACCACTTTTAACATTTATTTTCCTTTCTATTTCTTTTCCTGGGTGGGCCCTCTTCTTTCTCAGGCCTACCTCATCGTCGGTTTCGGCACACCACAACCGACTTGCTCCTTTTATCATCCTACGCTTATTCATGGTATTTCACACTGTACTATCTTAAGCACCTAACACAAATATATATATATATAATTTCTTAAAACTGGAAATTATTTAGTTGCAATTTATTTTTTAACTTTCCTATAAGTTGGTCTCAAAATATGTCAATGTAATTAGTGAAGCATGTTTGTCTCACTTTATTAGTAAGTCCTACCATTTAAATATACATTATATATATATATATATATATATATATATATATATATATATACTAACATTGTAAACCCTAAAAGTGTAATAAAAAAGTTGGAATAATGATTGTTCTGCCTAATTGTCTGTGCTTGTGCTCTGATTGCCATACATCTATGCAGTGAATACAGTTATTTTATTCTCATGCATGTGAGAGTATTAAAAAAAATAATTGGAGAGATAATTGACACAAAAACAAATGCTATTCTTGGGCAAAGTGCTACTTAAGGAAACACAATGGAAACCAATATAATGTCTCAAAATTTTCCATTTTTCCTATGCACTTGTTTTAGCTTGATACATATTGTTATATAGTATTTACAAGGTAAGGTCAACCAATGTTTTAATATTGTTCTATTTTATATATATATATATTTGAATGGTTATGATATTTAGTTAGTGTTGATCTCTACTTGAAGATTGAAGCACACTCCCCATTTAACGCCTTCATCATCAGAAACATCCCCTTGAGGACTTACGACAGTTCTGAACCATCATAACGGTAATATTTACTTACCTAATCGCCAACGTTCCCCCGCTGGCCATCTGCGTCGCTCCTGGTCAGGTGAATTAGGACCCCGCGGCCATGTGATCGCTCTAACAGAGCGGTTACATGGCCGCAATAGGTGCCGGTGTATCTGCCTGCAGGGGGACTGCCTGAACTGACAGGAAGTCTCCCTGCATGTGTAAAATAAAAAAAAATGTTAATAAATAAAAATATAACAAAAAAGAAAACACACCTCTTGGCCACAGATGTAAGGAAACTTACTCTGTTGCCAGGGGTAGGTTACAGAAGTAATAATGGCTTAACCCTAATTATACAAATAGACAAAGAATACAACTAATGAGGTCAGATGGCTCCCCAGAAAAAGGGAGGCGCTGTACCCCACCGGAATTACCTCTAGATTAAAAGATCATCTTATGGGTAATGAACTTTATTATAAATTAACATACAAAATAAGTGCAACAAAAAGTGAAAAGTGATAATCACAATCAATTAAAAAGGAGGGGAAATCTACATAGCTCAGTGTCAATTGTAGTAACAAATGGAAACAGTGTGAGCTACTAAAATGAAATTTTAGCTATACCCCAGATTGGTATGTATCAAAACGAACAAGATATCAAATTCAAGTGAGTGGGATATAGTATTAAAAGGGAGAAGCACTACACATTTAAATCAGTCCACCTCCACAGGTTTACAAGGAAATCCTGTTGGAAAGTACTCAAGCCCTCAGGGGTTAAATTGAGTAAGTAGGTGTAATTACAAGACTCTTGTTTATGTAGGAAAATCCTGTGGCTATAATTTGTTGCAAAGCTGGAGGAGATAGAGAAAAAATAAACTAATTAATTAATTAACTGAAGTAAATTCTATCAATCTCCACAATACTGAGGTAAATACTGTGGTTTATACAGGAAAAGTCCTTACGATAACTCCAAAACCGATACTGGTGCTGAATGGGTTAAGTTTAACCCTAAGGCGGCCCTAGGTGCTAATAGTTCACAATTTATTGGTCGAAGTATTACTTCATATGGAAGATTTGTGTAAACTCAATATTAGATGCAGTAGTAAAAACAAAATACCTAAACATAAATCAATGTGAAATAGTCCTAGTGTGGCTATAATTAGTTGCACAGCTGATATAGATAGAAAAAGAGCAACTGAAATAAATGTTATCAATACCCACAATACTGAGGTGGATTCTGTGGTTTATACAGGAAAAGTCCTGAGGTTACCTCCAAACACGATACTGGTGCTGAATGGGTAAAGTATAATCCTTATGATGCCCTGAGTATTAATATCTCACAATTGATTGGTTTACATATTACTTCAGATAGAGCATTTATTTAAACTCAATGTTAGATGCAAGGGTATAACAAAATGCTTAAACATAAATAAAGTGATATAGTCATAATGGATAATTCCAAACAGCACAGAGACAGAGCACAAAGGCAGTATCTGGGAAGGAAGGGGGGAAGTAATAACACAGCTAGGGTGTAGGTATATATTCCTATAAATAATACATCAAGCTGGAGCAAAACTACTTTATCCAGACCTATCTATCCTAGAGTACAGCTGCTTTGAGGCAGCCACCCCCCTTTATTAAGGTTAAATCCAGACTAAGTAGATCATAGTCCCATGAAAAAAAATGGTAGTATCTCTCAACCTTATAAGTAAATAACCTCCATCCTTAGACAAACAAACAAGTTATAAAATCAAGTAAATCTCATATTAGTGCATCAGCGCGTTTCGGTGTAATCTGCCTTTATCAAGAGCTGAATTGCTACTGCATTGTGCCCACATTTAAAAGGGGTATTGTACCTTCCCCTCTATGGGGTTCACCAATCAGCATGATATGACATTACTCTAAAGATCTCCCAATCTTTTAGTTAGGGAATATTAGCTTAAAAGAATGATTATTGGGAAGTTTGGCATGGAGCTCATGCAAAACGCGTCTGTCCAGTATGGCTGTCAAGCTCCTCGCATCATGGGAGGTGTGGTCCAAAACATCTGGAATGCCAAAGGTTGCCTATGCCTGTCCTATATGGTATGCTGTAACAGCCTTCTTGGTACTCTTTTTAAAGCATACAACCCCTTTTTTTCATTTTTATTTTATCTTTATTATATAATTTAATTTTACAGATATTTAACTGTACTCTCATACCTTTTCTCAGCTCTCTATTTTATATTGTATTATATCAAAGTTTTATGTTAATTCAATGTTGGTCTGATAATTGATGACATCACCCTACCATTTTTTTTTAGGTGAAGCTATTTAAACAGGACAGGTCCATAATTCTTTAGCACTTTGAAAAAGTCTTATTGTGGCAAAACGTGTTTTATTAGTAAGATGGAGTAGCAGAAGCTAAAGTCAGCTCCATTTCCTGTGTCAGAGAAACTACACACCATTCTCTTTGACTCAGGAAATGGAGCTGACTTAATTTCCACCTTTGGTCAAAGAAGGTCAAACATAGGAAAAAGAATACCTATTTTGTCTTATGTTTTAAAGAAAACTATATAAAAATTCATGAAAAGAAGAACAGATTCTGAGAGAAAAAGAGAAAAGTAAACAATAGAAGAAAGGTAAATTCAGTGTGACAGTGTTGCTTTAACCCAACCCTAATTCTAAACCAAATCCTTATCCCAAATCTAACCCTAAATCGAATAATAAACTTTACCTTAATCCTAACCCATACCCTAATGCTATACCCAACCCTAATAATAACCTTAGTCCTAATCTCAGTCCTAACCCTATAGTGTTAGAAGGAATCCTCTGTTGATGTCAGGACAAGAATTCCCTTGTGGATATTAGCAGAAGAATTCCCTTGCTGGCTCTATCCCTAATTAAAACCCTAATCCGAACCCTAAAATGAAACCTAATCCTAATCCTAAAATGTATTCTAAACCCATTTTAAATCTAAACCTGATAATAAACCAAATACTAAACCTAATATTCATTTTAAACTTAATCTTAATCCCTAAAATTAATCCTTAATTTAATCTTAATCCCAAAGGTTGCCTTCTGCTAATTTCAGTGCTAATATTACCAAAGGGAAATCTAAAATAATACTGAGTGGTATGTTGCTGCCATCTACTGGCTGATTTCTGTATGACAGTTTCCTATCTTTTTCATTGATTATAGTTAATATATGATCAAAATGCCACTGTTCAGACCTTGGGGTCTCCCAATTACCAGATCCAGTGATAGAATTACTTTGGCTGAGCTTGATTTTTCAGCTGCAGTGTTCTCTATGGAGTGAAAGGGCCATATACAGTGATAAGTTTTAGCACTGCATGCAGCTCATCAAATTGTCTGAGGCCCATAAATATGGCCCCAGTTGACAGAGGAGAGGCCCAGGTATCTATTATACTTGGGTTTCCTGGTATGAGCAGGAATTTAACTCTGTTCACACTATATTGCACTCCATGGGGAGTGCAATATAGTGCATGCAGCTCACTAGTGATAAAACAGTAAAAAACACACCCTAATCAAATATAAAGGGAGACCAATAGTGCAGACTAGAAAAATAAAAAAAAACATCAAACCATAAAAAATATGAAAAATACACTCACAAACAAAGATATTAGTAGGCAGGATATAAATAGTCTTCTTAAAGTGCTTCGTCTCTTCTTAGTGTAGAAAATGCTTAAAACAGAGCACAAAGACAGACCATAGTGTGTAACTGTATAATATTAAAAATATAGCTTTTATTGGATACACTTACAAAGTGACAGTAGTTATCAGGCTCTTCACATCATATATCAAAGTCTTCCATCAAAATAATAACCCTCAGGATACACAGAAGAGTGGAGACAGAGAAGATGGAGAGGTCCACAGTAAAAACAATGAATAAAAGCTTGCCACCCTACGCGTTTCGTCAAAATGACTTCATCAGGGGCTTATAGCAGCATAAAATAAAATACAACAAAGTACACAATAAATATCCTGCCTTTAAAAGTCTGTGACCAATCCTGGCGATGTCTTCAGTCAAGCGCATCTGTAATTAGTCTCCTCCACCGGGTTTCAATCTTCTTTTCGCGCTTTCGGAGGCACGTGCGCTCCAAGCCTCGTTCTCGCGTGAAACCGGAAATGCGTACATCTATATCCGGAACGCAAATGCGTTCCACTTCTGTCCGGAACCGGAAGGATAAAATCAAAAATAGGGCGCAGTCTTTACCCTTCCTTCCGAAGTCAAAAGAAAACCAGTATAGGAAAAAAGGTTCCATTTGTGACACATAGGGAACACTCACCAGGAAAAAAAAGAAAATATATCAGAAAACAAACAACAAAGATAAAATGATTAAAATAAAACGAATATATTATCAATAAAAATAATAAATATAGAGAATAAACTATAAAAAACATGCCATATCAAAATCTACATTCATACCCTCTGGTTGCATTGTTTTTAAGGTATGAATCCAGAAACCTTCTCTTTGTTTTAATTTTAGTACCAAATCTCCCCCTCTTGCATCTAAAGACACCTTTTCAATCCCTACACATGAAAAAGTGCTTGGATTAAAATTTTGACATCTAATGCAGTGAACAGGAACTGAATGGGTTAATACTTGGTTTTTAATATTATTAAAATGTTCTAAAAATCTTTTTTTCACAGGTCTAATAGTTCGCCCAACATATTGGGTTCCACACCCACATGTAAGGAGATAAACTACATGTGTAGAATTACATGGGATATGTTCTTTGATTTTAAAATTCTTTTTTGTTTTTGAACTACAAAAATTATAAAACTTTTGGTTCTTAAAATGACAACTTTTACACAAACCACAAGTATAAAACCCCTCAGATTTTTTTGTATTTTCTTTATTCCCATTTTTGAAAGTGCTTGGTGCCAAAACATTTTTAAAACTTTTCCCTTTCCTAAAAATAATTTGTGGGACAAGGGGGAGTTCAGTTTTTAAAATATCATCTTCTAATAAAAGAGGCCAGTGTTTATTTAATATTTTCTTAATTTCTTTAGCATGAGTATTATATTGAGTATTAAAAGAGAAGGCAAATTTATTATTAACCGTCGTGACTTGTTTTTCCTTATTAATTAATAGATCTCCTCTTTCTTTATTATAGGAATGCATAATCTCCTTGTTTATAAAATTGTTCGCATATCCCTTTTCTAAAAACTTATTTTTAAGGAAAGAGGCCTGATCTAAAAAGGTTTTTTCATCCGTACAATTTCGCCTAATCCTAGTGAATTGACTTCGCGGAACACCACGAAGCCAATTGGGATGATGGTTACTCTCTGTGTTAATAAAACTATTTGCATCTGTAGGTTTAAAAAATGTTTTTGTCTTAATCTTTTCATCTTCTATAAAAATGGTCAAGTCTAAAAAATTGATCTCATTCTGGCTAAAAACTGGGGAAAAAATTAAATTCACTTGATTAGAATTAATATAGTTAATAAAATCCAATAGATTACTTTCAGAGCCATTCCATATAAACAGAATATCGTCTATGTATCTTCTCCAGAATACCAAGTTCGCGTCGAATGGATTGTTCGTCCAAATAAAATTCTTTTCCCAAAAATCTAAAAAAATATTGGCATAACTCGGCGCGAACTTGGTACCCATAGCTGTTCCTTGCAATTGTAAGTAAAACTCTTCATTAAAAGAGAAAAAATTATGCGAAAGAATAAAATGAATACTGTCTAATAAGAAACTATTAAAACCATGAGTAATTTCCACATCTTGATCTAATGCAGCTTTAATTGCCAAAAGTCCTAAATCATGTTTAATGATGGTGTATAATGAGGTAACATCCACTGTTACCCAAAAAAAGCCTTTTTTCCACTCGAGACACTCTAATTCTTGTAGGAGACTTTTTGTATCTTTCAAATAAGATTTAGCCCCCTGGGCATATTTTTGAAGATAAAAATCTATAAATTCTGATAGTTTAGATGTTAGGGAATCTATTCCACTAATAATGGGTCTACCTGG
>OW240914.1:152656774-152675495 GCA_933207985.1 Pelobates cultripes | reverse complement strand
TTCTAATGTGCAACAAACTAGGAACAAATTTATTTGTGACCCAAGAATTGCAGTCACATCTCTCCTTGGATCAAAAAGATGTTACCCCACATATTAAAATGATATCCCTGAATACTATGTTTTTGCCAGTCTATCCATTATCTAACCCATCCATTCGTCCTACCACCTGCCTGTTACCCCATCTGCCTGTTCATCTATCCATCCAAATAGATGCAGATAAATGATTACTAGTATAAGAAATAAATCATTATATATCTATATTTTACTATTCATGAATGAAAAATATTTTACATGAATTTAGTTTATCCTAGACTAGTTGCAATCAAGACTCCATTTCATTTTCCATATATATTATGCATTAAATGCTTTAATTTGATTCTTCCTAATCATTTCTGTTTGTGTTCGTACATGTGCTCTATAAAAGTGATAAGAACTAGAAAACTATATTTGTAAGTATGTACCCAAAGGCTTAATGCAAAGGCTATTAATAACTATGTCAAAGTTTTATTTTAAAATATTTATGATTAATTTAAATTGGTTAAAAATAGCCAGTGTGGCTTTTTTTTTTTTTTCCTCTGAAAGGGTGTTGTTTTTGCCATCAATCTTACAATATGACAAATATCCATTTGTCAAAATAGTGTATTCCATTTCTCTCCCAACGAAAACATTATGATTGATGCAATGGTTTACATTCATTGACAAGGCATTTTGTAAGGGGGGAGTTGGAGAGGTATTACCTAAATGATAACACTTACTGTCACATGTAATTGATGGGAAAAGAGTTTATGGATTTGAAGATTTGTTGGTTAAATAGAAAAGTGAAAGCCCATTTTTTAAAATTAAGGTATAATCTTAATGTAAATCACTGCGGTACTGTTCGAAGTCCTGTTTTTAAGCTAAGGTCTCCTGTGACTTCTGCTGATCTTGCTCTGATTGCTTCCTTGTATAAAACTCTTGTAAATGCAATACTAAAAGTGGAAAAGGCAGGACATTTGATAAATGTAATGGTTTACGAGAAACTCTTGTAAAGATTTATATGAGACAATTCATGAAAGTCAAAAGAATTGCACATGAATTCATAAAGATACACCAGAAGTAGCTATAAATATTCACACTTTCCAGTAATATTTTATCATAGCATAATTTGTGAATCAGATAATTTTTTTATACACTGTTATTTATTAATATATTAATATATGTTATTTGAATGATTCCAAAGAATTAGGCATTGCAAAATAAATGAGGCAAGCAACATAACAAGATCTATAATGAAAGACAAAAAGAATACACAAGCAGTAGATTGTAAGGTAGTAGAATGTATGTGAAGATTTGTTTCTGTCCAAACTGCAATTAATCTGAATTTGGGTTGATCGGGCGATAAGTTGATTGGGTTGATCGGGTGATAAGATCGGGTTGATCGGGTGATAATTCCCAAAATCCAAGCCAAAATGTAACCCAAATCATAAACCAGTTAAATGTGCACTAATCAAGCATGTCCAATTTAGTTTGTAATTCTGAATTCTGCCGGTGCTACCCAAAAAACAGGTGGTTGATTGGACAGCCACTAAATGTTGATTTTATTTACAGATCAATTGAGAAGTGACGAATAGATGGAGAAAAATATTTGTTTGTTTTTGTTACTTTTCTCAACTTGATCTGCAAACCAAGAGAGGAAGACTAGAGCAATATATATTCATTGTTAATTCATGTACTTATAATACAATGTATTTTAAGACGTTTACCCACATGGTTTCCACAAGTTTTTTCTGACAGGTGATGAATCACAGACAAATCCCAAGATTTGGAAATTAATTATAGAGTCTATAATTTATTTGTTTGTACCCATAATGTAATAAGTTAAAGAACAGACATTTCTAACGACACTTAATTAAAGGTGGAAATTAGCTAGACAATTTTCTACTTTGGCCTTCATTTGATTGAGAGTTCAGCTCATAAAGTTACTCCAATCAACAGGACCACTTCTGCTTTTAGAATTGGTCATGGTGATAAGAGTATGCATGTGCAGTGTAGAGTAATGAGCACCTGGAAAACGTGACCTAACAGAACAGAGCTCCAGGCTGCCTGTTGTCAGTTCTGTGGAAAAAGTTAATCTTTTGTCAGTGCTCACAGCATGCTGGCAAGAGACATAATGAGCTTCTGTCTTCCCTCCCTCCCTTTTTGTGCTTTCTCCCCGTCTCTCTACATAGATAGTAATTTCTGGGTGTTTTTTAATTCCATTCCTCTCCTTTTTACCATCTCTTTCCTCCTCCCCTGTCCGACACAGAGTGTGAGCATGTGTTTTGAGCTGGTAAAACAGTCTATGGTAAATGTTTGAGTGGACCACGAGCGAGCAGCAGTGACATTGACATGAAAACCAGTGCAGGGAGCTTTGCCAGTACTGGATTGCAGGTAAGTTTATTCTTTTTTTGCAGGATTATAAGGGGGGACCTCCTAGTGTAAACGTAAAAATATATTAGACAAAGCATTAGAGTAACCCTTTAAGTTTACATAATTCAGTTGCATTTCTGATATGCAAGAGTTGAGAAGCCAAGTTAACTTTGCTCAGTCTCTGGCCTAATTTGTAATAGACTCTTGCTCGGATATAAATGCCAAATTTATTCTTGTGACAATTTAAATATTTGAATTACTGCTGTTATAATGAAACACATTTATTGTCTTCTATCTTTGCTGCTGGGGCCAATTAATACAACATACAAGATGCACTCGCTCACTTACTGAACACCAATTTTAAAACTCACAAAAAGTTACATATTGGATTGGATTGAGATCTGGGGAAATTGGAGGCCAAAGCAACACCTTAAATTCTTTGTCATGTTCCTCAAACCATTCCTGAACAATTCTTGCAGTGTGGCAGTGTGCATTATCCTGCTAAAATCAGAGAATATCACTGCCATGAAGAGGTGTATGTGGTGAGCAACAATCTCTAGGTAGTTGGTATGTGTCAAAGTAACTAGCATGAATTAATGAAACATGAATGCCAGAACCCAAGGTTTCCTAGCAGAACATTGCCCAAATCATATTACTGCCTCTGCCAGCCTGCCTTCTTTCCATGATGCATCCTGCTATTATCTCTTCCACATGTAAAAAATGTACATGCACTTGGCCATCTGCCAGATCTAAAAGAAAATGTGATTCATCAGACCAAGCATCCCTCTTCCATCACTCCATGATCCAGTTCTGATGCTCATGTCCCTATTAAAAGTGCTTTCAGCGGTGGACAAGGATCCTCATGGGCTCTGACACAGTCTACACAGCCCCATATGCAGCAAACTGTGATGCACTGTGTATTCTGACACCTTCCTATCCATGATCCACATTAAGTCTTCCAGCAATCTGAGCTACAGAAGTTCTTCTGTGTGATCCGACCAGATGGGCTTGCCTTTATTCCGCACTTGCATCAGTGAGCGTTGTGTCCCTATGACCCTGGTGCCAGTTGTTTTTCCTTGCACCACTTTTGGTAGGTACTAACCTATGCATACCAGGAACACCCAATAAAACTTGCCATTTTGGAGATGCTCTGACCCAGTCGTCTAGATATTACTATTTGGTCCTTGTCAAAGTCACTCAGATCTTTTGCTTGACCATTTTTCCTGCTTCCAATACATGAAATTTAATAACTGACTGTTTTCTTGCTGCCTAATATATCCCATCCCTTGACAGGTGCCATTGTATCAATGTTATTCAGTTCACTTGTCAGTGGTTTAAATGTTGTGGCTGATCAGTATAAAAGAATAATATGACATCTGAAGATAGAGACACTGAATATATGTTTCAACATTTCATCATAAAAAATGCTATGTTTCATATTAAATTATATTTGGTATAACTTAAAACATTCTGAACTTAGGACAATCACACAGTTTTGACAAAGGTGCACTATTCCCTGGCCTGCACCTCTATCTGTCCAATAAAATGTATACATAAATTATATAGTCTACTAAAATGGCTCTATAAATCAATCAGATCATTTCTGTTATAGACATATCATAGAACTTCAAGTCCATATCTTCGGTGTACTCAACTATATAACTTTTAATTTTACGTTTAATCATGAAAATTTATTCCAGATCAGCAAAAAACCAAAAAAGGCACATACATACTTTCTTAATGGCAAATACTGCATCTTTTTCATGATACATAAGAGTAATGTAATATCTGATGATAAAGATAGCAGATGTATGTAGGCATTTCAACATATCATCGCAACAGTTAATTTACCTTGTAAAAACATTGTTTGTTTTGGAAAAATAGCCATTATAATTTAGGATTAAGGAGATTTTCTTAACAACTTAGAGTTCAGTGATACAGAAATAAAATACAGTCATTAAAAATGTTCAGTTCTTATGAAACATGGAAAGCTGCTGGTTTTACATACTGCAAGGTAATTTTGGAAAGGTCATACTTATAATTATGCATAGTAAAGTGTGCACTGCATATATTTTTATAACAAAATGCATTTAGTCTTGAATGTATTAGTAAAAAATTTTTCAAGTTACAAGACGTAAAGGAATATTTTTTTTCAATATCTTGTTTTTGTTAAGATTGTTTTGTTTTAAACAGAAGGAAAGATCACACAACATAACAGCCATCACAATACAGTGCATGAGTGCAAATCAGTTGAAGATTACAGGATTATGTAACATTCCATATGGTATACATTTATACTGTGCTGAAATTTAGTCTTTCAGTTATTGGCCTACAGAATACATACATCGCAACAATATAACACATAGAAGTACTACAAAAAAATATCAGACGTGCCAAACAAGCTCCACACGGTGAGGCTTCATATGTCCTATCTCGTGTGGGTTACAAAATGGATGCTTGAGATGAAAATAGTGGTATCATCACTAACATACACTGCACTTGTTTGATCAGTCCAATATTTCCAATGGAGACGAGTAACAAAACAATAACCAAAGCGTTTAGGACAGAGAAGTTAGAGAGGAAGAAAACGAAAAAGAAAAGTAAGAGAAGGTTACCCAGGGTCCAGATATTAGGCAGTGGGATTTCCATGCCTCTCATAATTACATCAGTCATATATGTACACTTATATTTCACTTGCATTAATACCCAAAGTACAACACACATACATATCACCTTTTTGTTGTGTGCTTGTTTTTTCTTTTCTTGTTTATAACATTGCTCATTAGTAGGTTTAGGAATGGTACAAATTTGTCCAACCCTTCAAATGTTTACTGTGGGCAATTTTCCTGTCTCTTAGTTTATAAGCCATTTTTTCCTGTGATATGTAGAATCCACTCCTGTGAGCACCTCATCTATATTGGGGGAGTATTCACTTTTCCAGTGTCTGGCTATGGTAATTTTAGCAGCGAGGAGTACTTGATTAATCCCTATACAATGTTGGTCTGCGTGTAGGGTTGGCATTATGTGTAGGAGGTAACATTCTGGCTAAAATGGCATTGACCTGTTTGTCAATTTGCATAATATGACCTCTACTTGCTGCGTGATATGGCCTGAACTTGCTACTTTAGGACATTTATTATCTCACAATAAAAGCCCATAAGTATAGTCAAAATATTTTTTGAAAAGATTTCTGTAACACTTATGTTGGTAGTGGTACTGCTTATAAGTGTAAAACCAATACACTCAACATTAACACTAACTACAGTATTTATACATTATAATTTAAAATGTATATATGCATATATCAAAAAATAAACAAAGAAAGAAATTCACAAAATCAATTTGAGTGAAATTTGAATCAGAATTTCAAAAATAGAAAAAAATGTAAACAAAATGCTTTGAAACACCAATGTCATGATGATAACTTTAGAGATTGTGTACACTTGACAAATATTATTATGAGATAACAACATTATGCACTTTATTAGGGTTATGAAGGATATAGCATTAAATATGTAAATATTATTATTTTGTATGGTATGAATATAGTTTTATTTAAGCAGATTCAAGAAATAATTTGTGATTTGATGGACTCGGATTGTTGATATATAGCGGTGAAAAGCACAGAAGTGCGATATGAACTTCAAACAGGAAATACACACCAGGGTACAAGATGTCCCGAGGTTGACACGCAAGTGAACAAAGATGGCGCCAGTCACCCGCAAAACTCCTAAAAGAATCGAGAACCACTGAATCACCATCTTGGTCTCCTGCGCACTGTCTGTGCTAAGAGAGACTATGAAACGGATCCCGGAGAAGCACTTTGATATTCACCCAAGTGATAAGCACTATGTTTCCCCTTTGTAATTCATAGTGAGTTAAAAGGACAAGATGCATTGACAAAGGGCTTTGCCTGAAACGTTTATATAGATGCTTGTTCTTCAATTAAAGCTGTAGCACTTGCTGCACACACTTGTGGTTGTGCTTCCCTCCTTTTTTCAGAATTTTGTTTGCATACATCACTGTAGGAGCTACAGTGAGGTGGGATAGCAGCACCTGTACCTTGCTATTTTACTGCCTATTTGGAGTACTGGTAACTGGTAACTCCAGCCTCTATCTTTTTTCATAAATGGAGGTCATTTAGTTGCTCCAATGGCCACTGGAGGGAATGCCCACCTGCCAACGTCAAGGCAGACCCCCCAAAGCGGGTCCTAACTCTGACCCTTCAGCCTGCTTCCTTGAGCTTCTGGCAAATATATCTCTAATGAGACAGAGAGGGGTATTTTTTATATACACCCCTATATACTTATTAACCCTTAATAGGGAACACATGGGATGGGCGGCAGCATTGTAACAAGGCTGTGTGATACAAAGTAAATACAAATACAAAAAGAGAAGTCCTGCACTCACTCCCATCACTACTGGGCCAGCAGCAATGACTACAGTACACATCAGCACTCCTTCAAAAAAATCGTTAAAAACTCACTTCTTCATAAAAGCGTTTCAATTAAACTGTTAATAGCTCCTGACTGATTCCTCTTTGCAACTGTCATTAGTCTAATACTATCCTTACCTTTCTGTGTCATTTTACCCCACTCCGTCTAGCATGTAAGCTCATTGAGCAGGGCCCTCAACCCCTCTGTTCCTGTGTGTCCAACTTGTCTGGTTACAACTACATGTCTGTTCGTCCACCTATTGTAAAGCGCTGTGGAATTTTATGGAGGTCATTTAGTTGCTCCAATGGCCATTGGAAGGAATGACCGCCTGCCAACGTCAAGGCAGACCCCCCTAAGCGGGTCCTAACACTGACCCTTCAGCCTGCTTCCTTGAGCTTCTGGTAAAGATATCTCTAATGAGACAGAGAGGGGTATTTTTTCTATACACCCCTATATACTTATTAATCCTTAATAGGGAACACATGGGATGACAGCATAGCACAGCTCAATTTAAACATTTAAAATGAACACCAGGGATAGTTCACAAGAAAAGATGAAATGTAAAACATATGGCATGATCATATTGGTCTTAATTCTTGAAATTACTTGAACTTAATGTTTTTGCATTCTTTTACTTGACTCCTTAGTCTCATAAATGCTTATCTCTTGTAGAAAGCAAACATCTCTAAAACATTTTTTTGCATTTTTGCTGCTTTTGTACAATGTAGGTTTGATTAAGAAAACAGCACAATGTATACATATGCGGAGAATTATCAGAATTTTAGAGTAATGTGGCCCAGTTGTTACAGTGCCTTGCAAAAATATTCACCCCCTTTGACTTTTTACCTATTTTTTTTCATTACAGCCTTAAGTTCAATGTTTTATTAATCTGAATTTTATGTGATGATGAAGTGAAATGAGAAAAATATATACATAAAACAATTTTTTAGAAATAGAAAACTGAAAATTGGCATGTGCGTATGTATTCACCCCCTTTGTTATGAAGCCCATAAAAAGCTCTGGTGCAACCAATTACCTTCGGAAGTCACATAATTAGTGAAATGATGTCCACCTGTGTGCAATCTAAGTGTCACATGGTCTGTCATTACATATACATACCTTTTTTGAAAGGCCCCAGAGGCTGCAACACCTAAGCAAAAGGCACCACTAACCAAACACTGCCATGAAGACCAAGGAACTAACCAAACAAGTAAGGGACAATGTTGTTGAGAAGTACAAGTCAGGGTTAGGTTATAAAAAATACCCAAATCTTTGATGATCCCCAGGAGCACCATCAAATCTATCATAACCAAATGGAAAGAACATGGCACAACAGCAAACCTGCCAAGAGATGGCCGCCCACCAAAACTCACGGACCAGGCAAGGAGGGCATTAATCATAGAGGCAGCACAGAGACCTAAGGTAACCCTGGAGGAGCTGCAGAGTTCCACAGCAGAGACTGGAGTATCTGTATGTCATGTTTTTTTCTTTAACAAATGCAAAACAAAAAAATAAGACCCACTCACTTTTTATTTGGAGGCAGTTTCAGCACGGCAAACTGATGTGGCAGTAAAGCAGAGAGATAAACTGGCAGTCCTTGAAAATAGAAGTTTAGGTGCCGTGTCCAGGGTTAGTCCATAAGCAATGTCCTTTATCCAGTCCGAGGTCGTTCAATAGGAGATCAAGCAGTATTGAAGGAAATTCCAAAAGCAGAGTCAAGGCCAGTCCGAATTAGTTAACCAGGTAATCAAAGATATAGGGGTATGAAGAGGAGATTCAGAAAAGGGGTCTGGTGATGGAACACACGATCTCTCTAGGAGTGATCCAAATGATTAGGAAGCAAGTTGATGCAATCAATCCGATTAACACATTAATTGAGGTATTGGAGATTGGAGTTTAAATAACTAAAGGGGTGTGTACTGTCATGCGGTCTTAAAGGGCCAATAATAAACAAATAAAATTCCTGACACTGTAGATAGGACGACAAACAGCTGTACGCTCCATAGAGTTGGGCTTTATGGCAGAGTGGCCAGAAGAAAGCCATTACTTTCAGCAAAAAACAAAATGGCACTTTTTAAGTTTGCAAAAAGGCATATGGGAGACTCCCAAAATGTATGGAGGAAGGTGCTCTGGGCTAATGAGACTAAAATTGAACTTTTCAGCCATCAAAGAAAACGCTATGTCTGGCGCAAACCCAACACATCACATCACCTAAAGAACACCATCCCCACAGTGAAACATGGTGGTGGCAGCATCATGCTGTGCGGATGTTTTTCAGCAGCCGGGACTAGGAAACTAGTCAGAGTTGATGGAAAGATGGATGGTGCTAAATACAGGGATATTCTTGAGCAAAACCTGTACCACTCTGTGCGTGATTTGAGGCTATTACGGAAGTTCACCTTCCAGCAGGACAATGACCCGAAACACACTGCTAAAGCAACACTTGAGTGGTTTAAGTGGAAACATGTAAATGTGTTGGAATGGCCTAGTCAAAGCCCAGACCTTATTCCAAAAGAAAATCTGGCGTCAGACTTAAAGATTGCTGTTCACAAGTGCAAACCATGCAACTTGAGGGAGCTGGAGCAGTTTTGCAAGGAAGAATGGGCAAATATCCGAGTGGTAAGATGTGGCAAGCTCATAGAGACTTATCCAAAGTGACGTGGAGCTGTGATTGCTGCAAAAGGTAGCCCTACAAAGTATTGACTTTAGGGGGGGTGAATAGTTATGCACATTGACTTTTTCTCTTCTTTTGTCCTATTTGGTGTTTGCGTCACAATAAAAAAAAAAAAAATCACTTCTTCATAAAAGCGTATCAATTAAACTGTTAATAGCTCCTGACTGATTCCTCTTCTGCAACTGTCATTAGTCTAATACTATCCTTACCTTTTTGTGTCATTTTACCCCACTCCGTCTAGCATGTAAGCTCATTGAGAAGGTGGCTCTACAAAGTATTGACTTTAGGGGGGTGAATAGTTATGCACATTGACTTTTTCTGTTCTTTTGTCCTATTTGGTGTTTGCGTCACAATAAAAAAAAAAAAACATCTTCAAAGTTATGGGCATGTTCTGTAAATTAAATGATGCAAATCCTCAAACAATCCATGTCAATTTCAGGTTGTGAGGCAACAAAACACGAAAAATGCCAAGGGGAGTGAATACTTTTGCAAGGCACTGTATGATGTTTCACAGAGTTGATCTGGAACTGTGTAGATTTATTTTAATACTGAAGAGTGAATTACTCAAGAGTAGCATAATTGCATTTCATAATTTTAAATTAAACAACACTTTAGTGTTATTAATACAAAGATGCATTTCTAATACTAAAGTGTCCCTCTGCCCCTCTGCCCACCACCCCCCTTCTATCCATAAATGGGTTAAAAACCCTTTCAGTCACTTACCTGATCCCAGCATCAATGTACCTCGGCACCAGGTCATGCTCTTCCTCCACTGACATCAGTCGATGGGGGGAACTGAATGTGCATGTGTGGTGAGTGCAGCATGCGCATTAGGCCTCTCCATAGGAAAGCATTGACTCAAGGCTTTCCTATGGGAATTTAGAGGATGCAGGAAATCCTCAAGAGTGTGGGTGTTCAGAGTCATCCATAAAACTACAGGAAGTGCCTTGAGTGGCTTTCTGATAGACAGCATTAGAGGCAGTCTTAGCATTGCATTTCTCTAAAACATTCAGTTGCAGGGTTAAAGAGTGTGAGGATATTTATGGGGTGATAAATATTAAAAATAATATATTCATAAAAAATATCAAAAACTAATTTAATAATTTTTATTATATTAAAAACTGATTTCTTTGAACTAGTAATGTTTTGTTAATTTTTTTAGAAAGTAAAATTAATTACTTAGTGTTATCTGTTATTTGGTGTCTGTCTGGTTTTCTTGTCTTGTTTACATAAGTTGCATTCCTTAGCTCACACTTGAATGAATAGAGTGATAGAGAGAGAAATCTTGTGTCTGTCTTAGCCTTGTAATACAAAATGGAGTCACCTCTTTTCTGAGGGTGACTGGTAGTATACACTTTTAATTTCTGTCTTAAAGGACCACTATAGTGCCAGGAAAACATACTCGTACTATACTATACTATAGTGCCCTGAGGGTGCCCTATGGTGCCCTGAGGGTGCCCCCACCCTCAGGGTCCCCCTCCCGCCCGGCTCTGGAAAGGGGAAAGGGGTTAAAACTTACCTTTTTCCAGTGCTGGGCGGGGAGCTCTCCTCCTCCGATCCTCCTCTTCTCCTCCCTGTCGGCTGAATGCGCACGTGCGGCAAGAGCTGCGCACGCATTCAGCCGGTCACATAGGAAAGCATTCATAATGCTTTCCTATGGACGCTGGCGTGCTCTCACTGTGAAAATCACAGTGAGAAGCACGCAAGCGCCTCTAGCGGCTGTCAATGAGGCAGCCGCTATAGGAAATAGGGGAAGGCTTAACCCATTCAGGAACATAGCAGTTTCTATGAAACTGCTATGTTTATGAAAAAATGGGTTAACCCTAGCTGGACCAGGCACCCAGACCACTTCATTAAGCTGAAGTGGTCTGGGTGCCTAGAGTGGTCCTTTAACACAAAATGTCTGCCAGTATAAATATACTGACAAGACAGGGAGACTGCACCCAGACCACTTCAATGAGATGAAGTGGTCTGGGTGCCTACATATTTGTAAAATATTTATGTTACAATATGTTTGGCAGTTTTTTGGCTGTCAGGAGGATCAACAGAATTATCCATTTGAGAGAGGGTTGGAGTGCAGGGTATTCTCTTTCGTTGTTCAAACTGAGCTCAACTCCTGATGCATGGAGAAAAGGCCTTCACAAGTCTCTGCTATTGTGTAAATAATTTATACTAAGTGACCCATAGGTTGAGGAGGCGGTGACCATGGCGGTGTAGGTGGAAGCGGCAGTGGAGAAGGAGGAGGTAGCCAACACTGCTTTTTATTTTTTAATTTGTAAAAAAAAATTAATTGGGGTAGCCCCCAAAATCTTGGGACATAGAAAAAAATAAACTTTTGCGGCCTGCGGTGCATTTCTTGCAGTCCAATAACGCCATCAGGTTTTTAAAACTGTCCGTCTCCACCAGACGGAATGACAGCATTTCAAAGGCCACGACTTTTGAAATGCTGGTATTCAGGGCCAGGGATCGCGGGTGGCTAGGGGGGTACTTCCTCTTTCTCGCCAGTGTTTGGGAGATGGACAGCTGAATGCTTCCATGGGACAGTGTGGAGATGCTGGACAATTGTGTACCTGGCCTATGCTGGTGCAGGAACCCACCCTCCAAGCCACTTGTGAATGACTGGCCTGATAACCATGGAAATTACCCCTCTTCCTCCTCCTCTTCCTCCTGTGCCACATCCTCTTCCATCATCGCCCGAAGCATTTTTTCAAGGAGACATAGAAGTGGGACAATAAGGCTGAGAACGGTGTGATGTATCACCAAATTAATATATATATTACACAAGGTTCGTCTACATTAAAAGTTATTTATTAAAAGGCAACAACACAATACTATTAATGTATCACAAACACACAGCCCAGACCCACGGAGCAACAACCCTTTTTAAATCTATCTATCTATATAGTAACCCCTTCCCCACACGCTTGATCTCACCCACGGTTAGGCCTTCACATCTAGTAATGGCTCACTGCTGCAAGTTCAACATCACATCCACCAAGGAAGAAAAGGAAGCAACAGAGTGTAACATGGTTCACCATGCTAGCACATGGCGTCTGCACATCTGCTCTGCAGCACAGCCAAGAAGGAACAGAGAGGAATGGAGAAAGGGGGGAGTGGTTATCTCTTTCCTGACTTGTAAAGGTATTAAATTACCCAGTTACCATTTCAAAAGGTAAAGCTTATCCCACTGTACATGAGCTTGGTCACGTGATCCCTGGTCACCATATTAGTTTAATGACAGAATGTCACCACAAACGGCGTCAACGGCACTGGCCATGTTGGTGGAGTACTTGAAACAGCGCAACATGGCACATAGGTCTCGCATGGAGGACCACTCGTTGGTGGTGAAGTGGTGCTGTTCCGCAGAGCGACTGACACGTGCGTGCTGCAGCTGAAACTCCACTATCGCCTGCTGCTGCTCGCACAGTCTCTCCAGCATGTGCAAGGTGGAGTTCCACCTTGTGGGCACGTTGCATATGAGACGGTGAGCGGGAAGGCCAAGTTACGCTGCAGCGCAGACAGGCAAGCAGCAGCAGGGTGAGAACGCCAAAAGCGCGCACAGCTGCTACAGTGAATGTCACATCCTGTTTCAAGTTGCAGATCAGTCTGGTGATGACTTCTGGTATCCAGTACTCTTTTTACTGAAGCTGCATCAGGGTCCTGGTATGTGGCCGCACAAACGCTGGTGCTCAACACCAGGGGGCGTGCGGTTATCCTGCACCAGACCCTACTAATCCATTCCACACTGTGACTCTTAACTTCAACATCAGACATACTGGGTCCCGGTCGTCCGACCGCCGCCCAGACAGTGTCTGGGTCCTGGTCACAGAAATGTTGCCCTCAATGTGAAACTTCGAATGGCTCGTTAAATCTGGTACGAACCCAAACTTTGCAGTTCGGGTTCGCTCAACTCTATTATGGATCTTTTGATCACTCCATCTGTTACTTGGATAACTGTGGTAATTCTTGAGCTAATACATGCTGACGAGCACCAGGGGACGGCCGCTCCGCTTTTGCACCCTGCTCCCTCTTATGCTGTGCTGGTGCCTCCGTACGACCAGCACCTCTTCCTCCAAAATGCACACATCACTCGCATGACCTTGATTCCATGTGGGGTCTAGGACCTCATCATCCTCCACATCATCTTCCACCCACTGCACAGTGCAGAAAGCCACAGCAGTTGGCACCTGTGTTTTTCCAGCATGTAAACTCTGCAAAGGACATATGGAAATTGTTTTAGAATTGTATCCAGGCAACAGTTTTCCCTATAAACTGACCTCTCAGTTTGACTTGTGAGGGTATTGCCACCGAATTACAATATTGTTATATTGGTATTTGACGGTTCTATTTGACTGTCAGATATGAAGTGCAAGCCGCAAATGTACTATTTAGCACCCCAAAAAATTATAATTTTTAAAAGTGCGGTTCTATTTGACTCTCAGATATGAAGTACACCGCAGGACACAAATGTACTATTTAGCACTAGCACTCAAAACAATTAGAATTTTTAAAAGTGCGCTGTAAGTACAGTATTTGACGGGTTTATTTGACTCTCAGATATGAAGTGCACACCCCAAATGTACTATTTAGCACCCAAAACAATTTGCATTTTTAAAAGTGCGCTGTAAGCACAGTGTTTGACGGTTCTGTTTGACTCCCAGATATGAAGTGCACCGCAGGACGCAAATGTGCTATTTAGCATTAGCACCCAAAACAATTTGAATTTTTAAAAGTGCGCTGTATGCACAATGTTTGATGGTTCTATTTGACTCTTCGATATGAAGTGCACCACAGGATGCAAATGTACTATTTAGCACAAAAAAGTGTGATTTTTTTAAAACCAACAATGTAACAGTGGTATTTAAGAGTTTTATTAGACTGCAAGAAATGCAGTTTGCAAATGTACCATCTAGCACCCAAAAAATTGCAGTATTTAAAAATGCCTAGATGTTGCCCACTGAGCTACCAGAACAAGATTAAAGTCATGTGCCTGGCACATATGCAGTTGCAAGAGCACTGCACTCTCTGTGGCACTGGGCTCAGGGCAGGGTACAAAAATGTAGTATAGCACCCACTAAAATAATCGCTGTAGTTTGAATAATTGCTGTAGTTTGCAGATTCAACACCAGAATTCTTTCCTAAGCTGTCCCTCACAACTGCAGCATCCTGTCCCTACATTAATAAGAGCTCATGTGACGTGCGGCGCTACGCGACTCCAGCTTATATATAGAGGATGGGTCAAATGCTGCACTGGTCAATCACAGCCATGCCATTAGTAGGCATGGCTGTGATGGCTTCTAAGGGCAAACGAGTCAAACACTTGTTGATTGGCTGCCCTGCAGCCTTTCAAAACGCGCCATTAAATCGCCGAACACCGAACTCCAACCCGAACATACACTGAAATGTCCGTGTTCGGGTCCGGTGTCCAAAAACCGTAATGTTCGGTACGAACCCGAACTTTGCGGTTCGGGTTCGCTCAACTCTACATATGAGTGATCACAGAGGATCAAAATGTTTTTCCTATTCTCTGTATTCTTTGAATTTTCATGTTCTTCAGTTTACCAGTGACATGTACTTTGCTCTGAGTCTACTGTTATCTGGCCAACTACTGCTCAGCCTAACATGCCTACTACTGTTTTGAGCGTTCTTTGTTCAACAGCAGCAAGCACATTACACTGCCAGATAAAAAAAGGGATATTTTCTAAAAAAAATCAATATACTTCATTGAAAGAAAATTATTTTTATTAAATGTAATAAACTTAAAAAACACAAGAAGTGAAACTCTGATGACAGTTAACACCTTTTTAATACCTACAATGTTTTAATTGAAAAAAATAAATTAGCATAACATGTATTTTGACATATAAACCTATCACACAACCATTTTGTGTTTATACTTTGTTGCAGACAAATGTAAAAAATATTATGTAAATTGAAACAATTTTTAGTTTTCATAAAACATATTTGGAAAATGTAATGCTTTAGACAGTATACAGTATCCTTTATCTTGCAATATTTTACACATAGTCTGAAATATTAGTCTAAAAGCAAAAATGCAATTTCACACACATACAGTAGATGTTACAAAAATAGAAATATACAATGACAAATAATTTTCTTATAGGTATTTATAAGGACTCTGAATTCATTATTAGAAGCGCAGCTTACTAAAATGTCAACATAACATAATAAGAATGTCTATATTTGAGCCTTATGCCTATATACAGTATACACAGGTAAATCATACATTTCTAAAGCAAAGGTACCGGTATTTAAAATGCTATCTTAATCAAACTCTGGGAACACAGTGATATGTGTTATGTTAATCAAATATTTTATGCACTATTCATGTAGAAATTACTCTATCAGCTTTATTTTATGCAAGCATGTTTGAAAATATATAGAAGGCAAACCACAGAAAAAGACAATAAAATATTTATCGACTTATTATTTATTACACTTGTTATACATACTATGAATTGTCATGAAAATCCAGAAGGATGTGTTTTATTGCTTTCTACACAATTCTTGGCTATTATACATTATTTTTCACATTACTTGGATCTGCTAGGCATAATGTGTCCATGCTGGACATAGATCCTGCGTAATTTTTGAGACACAGCATCACCCTTGCATTAATGTTGATGCCTGTCCTCACTCACTCCTTAGTGACTGTTGTTCTGGCATTGATATTGATGTGGAATGCTTCTCTCCATGCTCTACATATAGGGTCTAAAGACCTGAAAGATAATTTGATGCCAAGCCAATCTGCATCAATCAAACGTCATGGGTTGCGCACATTCTGGCATCATTTCTTTTTATGCAGACCTCCTGAGCATTTATAAACCTTTTTTCATTGACACTCTTTGCCCTCTTGTAGTTTCTTTATATCCTAGAGTACATTCATATTGTTTTGACTATTCTGTTTATTGACCCCACTTTGCCTGACTATTCTTTCTCTCTGTAATGGTTACTTTGGCTTTTCCCTGTGATCCTCTGTTATCCTTGACCTTGGCTTGTTAAATATTTCCCCTTTGTCTGCTTGTGACATTCTGTTTGTTAGTCTCTGCTGCTAGCCCGGCCACTCTAAAGATTGGTACGAGTCTCAGTTTTGTCTCTCTTAAGTGTGCAGGATGACATTAATGTCAGGATAAGGAATGGTAGTAAGAAATGCAATATGAAGGTGTTCTTTAATTGGTCTTCCTCGACCCACTACTTGATCAATGCGGATTGGTTCAGTGTCAAAATATGATGCAGGTCATGGGATCTATAAGTAGAGCATGGAGATAGTGACGCTACTCATCTCTACTAATGCCAGGATTATGCTTGGCATCCCTAACATTGTGTAACTAATGATGGGCTTCAATATCAAAGGATGGGCCTTAATATCAATAAAAAGCTGATGCAGGATTGAAGCCCAGCATGGACGCCATGTGGCCAGATCCAGGTAATGTGACACAGTGTCATGTCTCTTTTTCCATAACATGCATACTGTATATCCAGAAAATAAATATCCTATTAAAATTAACATTTTAAAATTCACACTGGGCATTTGTTTTATTATTCTCTTACATCTTTTTGCATCAATTTTTTAGCCATTGCATATGATATTAAAACTGTTTGTCTACTGACAGGCCTAAACTCATTTGGTCATGAGTTTTTATTCTGGAACCCCCCATTCCAGAGTACTCACAACATTAGTTATCATAAGTAAATTTTGGTCAAGTAAGATTATTTGCAAGTCCGGCTTTAAAAATCAAGCTAACAATTCATTGTAAATCTTTTAAATCTTTACTGCAGTCTTTTTTTTTGAGTGCAACAAATGAAATATATAAAACCAATGAAAAATAACAAAAAACAAAAAAAAATGCAAACCAGTAGAACTATGATTAAATTTAAATGAGTATAAATATACATACATCTAAACAAAGCAGAATTTGAAGAAGTAGAGATTTTGGAATGTGTGACTTGTGTTCAATGTCACTATTTAAACAGAAATTTGATGGAGGAAAATCAGATTTAAAAAAAAATATTCTGTGAGTATTTCAATGGAAAGAATGTCAATGAGAATCATGCCGAGCTTGGAAATATATTAAAACTGCACGGTCGCTTTTTAGTTTTCCATAAAGAAAAACTCACAAAGAATGTATTGGAATTTCATTAACAAACTGTAGCAATAGGCATTTCAGCAGCAGAACACATAGCTATTATTTGCTATGATGACATTTAAAGGGATGATCTGGGCACCTAAGAAGCAATAGCGCATCTGAAAAAAAGTATATCGACAAACTCCCCCAAAAAGTGCGAACAAAACAAGCCTGTGCAATTTATCTTCAACCTATTGTCCTCTAAGTTGAAGTGAAAGTTGAGAGATATCTAGAAAATACATCTACACTTTCTCCAAGAAACCCTACTGTTGCAGGTTATATGAGAAAGGTACAGCTCTCTTATGGCTTCCTTTGAATTTCATTCATGCTCTTTGCAAAATATAAGTTTGTTTCAAATTCCAACTGCACTTAGCTAGCTCTGGTCTGTTTTCAGTGCAATTCTGAGATCTCCCTTTTATTGCACAATAAAGGTTTATGGAAAGAATGTAGTACTGTGGAGTACTGGGACTGACTGATTTCCTTTCTGTTTCAATGTGAAAGTTTATTGAGAGTTCTACAAGGAAATAAAAACACAGTATTGACAATTAATACAACAGTCTCACCACATTCTCATGACACTGTTTAGAAGGCTAAAAGCCTTAAGGAATTAAATATAATTAAGGTAGGATCTTAAAGAGGGTGACTTAAAGGGATACGTTGGGCACCAAAGCATAAGCTCAATGAAGTGGTTTTGGTGTAAAGATCTTGCCTCTGCAGTCTCACTGCCCAATTATCTGCCATTTAAGGATTAAACCAGTTTGTGTATGCAGTCCTGGACACACCTCACATTTAAACCTAAGAGGGAACCAAGGCACAAGTTGTTGAGGTTTGTCCAAGCTTTTGCCCTCTCTCATATTCTTTGTTTTTGCTGATATTTTATCAGCCTTGTGCTATGCACCCATCCAATTTATGAAGCCCTTTTGGTATAAAATATGCATATTTGCAGTTAAACTCCCCGCTGTCAATTATATTATGACAAGAATAGCCTGCAGTGGTATATTGCGTGAGAAAAAAATGGCAAGTATCTAAAAAATATATATATCGTAGTATAATTGTTTATAAAATCAGATCATGTA
>OW240914.1:152644454-152656674 GCA_933207985.1 Pelobates cultripes | reverse complement strand
CAAGAAGCCAAGATAATTTTAAGAAATATCTGGCTAGGATTGATAGGAACCTTCTATGCCTCTTGGGTAAATTGAATTCTTAAAAAAAAATGTCACAAATAATGATAACTATGTTGTGTGTCCATAAAATATTAGGCTTCAGGTACTGTGCCAATTTTACTAATTTACCTTAATGACTTATAGGAATGGTGTGATGAAATGGTGGAACAGGCAAAAGAGTGTAAATGTTGATGCTGTGCAAGAAGTTGCACTCTCATAAATGTAAAACAAGGTGTGATAAAAGGTGGCACCAATAGTGTGGATTGGTAACAGGAAGCTGTGATGCAGGACAATCTAAATATTCATATAATAATTTACTAATTGTCACACTTTGCATAAAAATTTGTTTATATAGTTATTATTAATCTTAATTTATTTACATGTTTTGGAGTGCACAGTTTGTTCAGTTGATTTAATTTTTTTAAATAAATGCTATTTTACTTTAAATGGTCTTTAATATTCAAGAGATTAAGGCTGTATATTTTTGCTGAAAGTAACAAATAGCTAAAAAAAAATATACCAATGACACTATCATTCAGAAGACCTTGGCAACATGTTGTATACAGGCTTTGCTTCTTAAGCATGACCGTGGAATATATCTCTATTCTGTCTTCACAGTCTTCAGGTATCAGGAGATTACAGTTAAAGTCTCTAATACTTATACACACTTTAGAAAAACACACAATCAGTCAATGCAGGCCATTTAAAGGATTTAAAATAAAAGTCACCTTGTTCATAAAACCTATTCAATACAAATAGGTTGTTAAGAACATGCCAACAAAGTGTTTTCAAGATCAAACTTTAATGTTAACATAATATAACTTTTCTTAGACTAAGTTTTTTTTTTTTATCAATCAAGATTAAAAGTCATTGAATGATATGAAGTTACAATGATGAATGTAATAGCATAGTAAAATAAATGTATCCTAAGGGGGACAACTGTCAATATGCCTGTTTTAAAATACTTAAAACTCATATTCCAATAGAAAATGTATGATAGTGTCTTCTTTCTGCAGCGCTGATCCCAGTATATCCAAGCAATCTCCTTATTCATTATTTATTTTGTTTTTTTGAACGTACTAGCAGGGACAGGGATATGATAAAGATTGGTTCTGATGTAATTGATACATTTATCAGCCTAAGTGTTGTTATTGAAGTATGACTATTTCAAATCTGTGCATTGTGGATTATCTAAAATGTTTCCATGTTAGCTTTTGTTCCTAACATTTATAATATAGACAGTTCAAATGGCAATATCACTTTTGAAGTTTTATCAAAAGAGAAATTTACATTGAAATTCTAACACCACCAGAAGATATACATAAGACAATGTAAAGACTATGCGGCAATAGGCAGTACTCCATCACCTTATATCACTATTGCATCTCATTGCGAATTTAACCTATAGCATCTCATTGAACATGTAGTATGATTCTTGTTTGGTCTTCCATAGGTCCGTTAGTTTTATTTTTGTACATGTGTACATAGATTTGTTATTTTTATCTTTGTACAATGAACCAACAGGACCCGAATACTAAGCTGATGTGAAACATATCTGGGTGTGCCATGAAAATAGAGGTTTAACTATGTATATCTCTACTTTCCTCTTCTTCTCCTGGTTGTTGTCATGGAAGCAGACATGCAAACCTCTGTCAAGTAACAGTTCTGCTTTAATGTGTAAAAAGAGCAATAACGAGTTTTAAACAGCATTTAAACTGCTTTTAAGCTGAAAGCTGAAAACACCTGACGTCAATATTCGTATCTTACAAATTAACCATTAGATTAAACTGTGAAAAGGTTCATGAATACATATATAAATGTTTCCATACATAGAACTACATACATGGAAAGTGGAATAAAACAGACAGACTAAGATTGCTAGGCAGAATGCACACTTTCACAATTGTCCTATCACTAGCATGTAGAAAGTTTGGTATAAACTGTGAAATAATAATTAGAAATAAAATTCTTAGTATAGTTAGATAACTTTAATTGGTTGCAAATGTAGCATGCCCATTTTATGGTTCTAAAAAGGAAAAATTCATTGATATCCAAGTGTAAATAAGTACCTGGAGGTTGCATTAGTCTGTTCCGGCAATGCTTTAAACTATATTAACCTGAGATACTTATAACCAACATTAAGCTACCTGTAAAACACACATTCTTTAATATATGTATTTATGTTGTTATTTTCTGCTTTTATGACTTTTGCTATCTCAAACTCTGGCTAGCCTTATTGTTTCTGACACCTTGGCTATGCAATATTATAAGCTCACTGATCTCTGGGCTTTCAACCATTTGGACTCCATATGGCTTCCTGTTAAGTCACTCTAAGGACTAGTACTATGTCTAACTTTTCCTTGTCTATTGCTAGAATAGATCTACATCTAGCGAGAATAGTATTTACACTATTTGATACATAATTATATATTTTCATGGTATTGGATGGTTGATATTAACCTAGTGTCACAGTTCTCCCCGTAGCCACTGCATAAGTGCCCAACCAATTTGAACCTGGGTCCTTCATGTCCTGGGCCTGCTATACTGCCTCTAAGCCACAGCAGATTCTGTTAGTTAGAGTAATTCTATCCTGGTTATACCTGACTATGTCTGCAGCACTGGGGGCTGGACTTCTTCTGTGGCTATTACCTGTGCTTCACCTGAGGCAGATCACTCATCAGCCGGGTATTTAAGCACTGCCTCGCCCTGGGAACTTTGTCAGTTCTTTGACTCTGGTGATCATATATAGTTCCTGTTTTCTTGTCTCCTGAACTTGTTCTCCAGATTGACCCCGGTTTCTCACCTTGGCTCCACTCTCCATTTATTCCTCTGACTATGGCTATTCCTCGACAATTCTTAAGCATGTGTCCTTGCCTGTACTGCGTATTGGAGCACCTTTCCTGCACAGCTACCATGCACAGATTCACAGTCCAGGTGACTTTTTCCCTGGTCACTTTGGACCGTTTTTATCTGCAATGGTGAGCGAACATATCTGGACTACAGACTCCAACCAATGTAAGTGACGCCTATTAAGGAATGTTTAGCATGCCTACATATGCACATTGCCACTAAGTTTTCATGTGTCAAGCCTCTAGATCTGTTTTTACTCCTTACCTGTAAAATTCTCTGCATTAAAGTATAGACATTTATATTTTTTGTTTTGCATACAAAATTATCACTTAAAGGACTACAATAGTGCCAGGAAAACAAACACGTTTTCCTGGCACTATAGTGCCCTGAGGGTGCCCCCACTCTCAGGGTCCCACTCCCGCCGGGCTCAAGGGGGAGGAAGGGGTTAAACACTCACCTTTCTCCAGCGCAGGCTCCCTCGGCGCTGGGGACTCTCCTCCTCCTTCCGATGTCATCGGCTGAATGCGCATGCGCGGCAAGAGCTGCGCGCGCATTCAGCCAGTCCATAGGAAAGCATTATCAATGCTTTCCTATAGACGCTGGTGTCTTCTCACTGTGAAAATCACAGTGAGAAGCGCGGAAGCGCCTCTAGCGGCTGTCAATGAGACATCCACTAGAGGCTGGATTAACCCATATGTAAACATAGCAGTTTCTCTGAAACTGCTATGTTTACAGCAGGCAGGGTTAATCCTATATGGACCTGGCACCCAGACCACTTCATTGAAAGTGGTCTGGGTGCCTATAGTGGTCCTTTAAAAAAAAGAGTAATGATGGGTTGTGCTTTTATGTTTACATGCCAAATAGCTCATGGGAAATAACCTTTTCTAAAATTTATTTCTACAGCTATTTAATCATAAATCAATATTTGTGTCCAGTAATATCAGATTATATGTTTTCCTCAGTACAGACAACAAAGACCATCACTGCTGGAATTATATCTGGAAAATAAAGATTGGTGTGTAGAGAAATAAGAAAACTATACTGGCTGCTAGCAAAGAACAAGCTACTTGTGCCCTTTATTGTGGTGATTATACATGATTGTTCTGCCATATTTAGTGGAAATATTCACATTTGACCTTTATCCCAAGATGCCTAGGCTCATCCTCAACTGCCCTTACAAAAAGCAAATGATATATTAGGAAGGCTGTTTATTCCATACAACACATACTAGAACACTTATCAGAACATGAAAAGGGGAACAAATTACTTGGTTTCTTAGATATTTCATTCTATAGCCCTTTAGCTCTCCTTGGCCATGTCTATGACTTACAATTCCCTTGCTCAACAGGGTTTGACGAGCTAATGTGCTTTCAATAATTCAATAAAAATACAATATGGAACAATTAGTAAACAGTAAGTTTACTAAGACCAGTAAGTAAAACAAACAGCTGAATAGCAAGTCTACAACATAGTTTTTTCACTCTTTTCAATGTTCAGCCTGGATCAAGTACTATTTCTATGAAATCCAATGAGAAATACGTCCACATTACTGACTTATATGTGATGAGAATAACTTTATTGAATGAGAACAATTATAAGGGCAACTTGGTTTGTTTCAGAAAGTCTTGTACATTGCAGTGTTTTTACAAGACAAATTTCCGATAGTGACAAATTAAAATACCACTAACGGGATGATCTGGGCACCCAGAGTACTTCATTTCAAGGAAATGGTCTAGGTCCCACTCATTGTAACCCTGCAGTGTAAAACATTGCAATTCTGCAGGAGTGACAATGCTTACAATGCAGAAATTAAATGCCTCCAGTGGCAGTCACTCTGACAGCCACCAGAGGCGCTTAAAACAAAATAGCCAAGTAAAACTCTACTATTTCAATTAGTGCAGTGTGGCATTGTGCATTAACCTTCCCATGTGAAAGCATTGGATTGGTTGAGATTACCAAGAATGCTTATCTCAGCCAGGGAGGTGGGGCCAGCTGTGGAGAGAGCAACAGTGCATGGGAGAAAAGACCTTTTTTTTTTTTTTCTTTTATCTTGTGGGGGCAGGGGGAGTCAGACGCCAAAACAGTGAGCAAGTCCCTGCAGCATTAGCAATCTTCATTTGTATTCCTAACGCTATTGTGTTTCTTTAATAAAAATATGTAAAGAGCCCGTGAGAAACCAAATGCACAAGGGCTGACATTTATGGCCACTCATAGATTAAATATAACATATAGCATAACATTTAGCTAAAATCGCTTGAAATCCTGAAAATGCATTTTAAATACGAGAAATAAAAAATAAATTGAAAAATTCTGTGGCAACAAATATACCATGCTAAAGATTTCCATTCTAAAATTAGATGTTACTTTGAAGGGAGAGAAGACTTATTTTCATGAAAGAAGGGACATTCATCCTTCATCCTTTTTCATGTCAAGTGCAGCTTTAAGCAACTGAGTCTTAACATTACTGTGAGGAGAGATATTAATGTCTATGAAAATGTACTTTATGTTCTCTAGTTTTTTTTCTTTGAGACCATGACCCTTTCAGACTGCGAGATTGGCACTATGATTACCTGAATCCAGTCACCTGGAAAGTTTTCACTTTAAAACACTTTATTGAAAATCACACAGAGCTAAGCCATCATTTGTCATAGCCCATACATTATTATGTCAGATGGAAACCATTACTTTTGCACCAAGCAAACTGCCGTCTTCATCAGCTAAACAACAAACGAGGCTTAATCTCATGGCAAGAGTGTACTATACACTCTATTTCACAATACTTAGTTACATAGTTACACACTTAAAATACCATACCAGCAAAATAAATGAATAAACCTCACTATGTTATATCTCACAGCAAAATACTATCAAAACATTATTTCACCATATCTAATGTCTATGCTATATTATAGAAAGAACAGCAAGAACTGTGCCAGAGTAAATATAAATGATAAAAGTATATATCATCCAAGGATAAACAGATGATTTATTCAAGCAATATAAAACAATGAAGTAGTCCAAAAAGTATATGTAAAAAGTACCTATAAGGTATTAGTACGTACAGATAAGTAGCTGGGTCAAATAGTAAGTGCTAAGTCAGGCAGAGAGTTCTTGTTGAGAAGCTATGGTATTGTTCAAAATTTCTTGTTGAAGTCCATGCAGAAAGAAACTCTCATTTAGTTGAGCTATAGACAGCTCTGGCATGTAGGGCGTTCAGTGGTACAATCACAATTAATAGAATTTTATGTAGGTGTCCTCAATAGGAGAAGTGTCAGCAACCCAAAATTAGAAGAATACAAGTACAACAAGTCCTGTATGCTCACTAATGTTTGAATCCTTTCAAAGTCAGGGGTGTGCTACTCACATTTCTTTGCAATGTGTAGGCCATATCTCCTGTAGTCCTGAAGTTAAACTAATGAAATAAAACACATCATGAGGTGGCTTAGCAGAGAGAGGAGGTGGAATCAAATTCTGTGGGTAGAACCTGGAAACCACCATCTTAAAACTTCATCAACTTCCACTTCTTAAAGATAACCATAATCTAGTCTCACCTATTTTCCAATAGCTATTTGTATCAGAAAAGGGGGACCTAAATTACCAGTTGCTACTTAATGCAAATAGTGGATGTTAAATATGCACCATTTACACAAGCAGAGACTGGAAACAGCTACCAAAAAGCCAATTATTCCCCATAAGATCAATCTTGCATCTGGATCCAACTCTGTCTCTATGTTCACAACTGTTGCAACTAAGCCTCAAAATGGACTAATTGATAATGTGTGTAATTTCATTGTTGGTGCAGGAGCAATGGCAGGTGAACATGGGGCTTGTCCAGGTGTATCAATATTATCACTACTTTGGACGAGGACATTTATGACACCAGAGCAAATGTGCTTCTTACTAATACCATGACTCAAAGTAATAAATCTCATAGATCTTTTAAAAAAAATACAAGCATAAATGTTTTATGTTCACTAATAAATCAAGCTGCAAATGTTCAATAACATAGTTTGAGAATCTACAAGTTTGCCTGTGCTTTCTTTTGACAGATGTCTTTCAATGTATTCATTAAATCCTGAATAATTAATATCACATTTTATTCTGTTAGTGCCAAATACCAATTTTATTTTATTGGCTGTCAATGTATATTTTTTAAAGCATGTTTTGAACTAGTAAAATAGTATTCCAGATTCTATTTCATAGCAAGTGAATTGACATTACAACTTACATTAAATCATCTCAAAAGGTCCTGAAACATTACTTTTTCCTATCGACGCCAGCATTTAAGAATGACAGTGTACCATCTGTTAGTGTTCACGTGGAGAGGAAGATCAGCCAGGGGTAACGGGTAACAGCATGATGCCACAAGTGTTGATCTCTCTAATAACCATGAACTAAACTCCGTGGACCGCAAAAAAAAAATCATACTTTCCTAGTTCTTCCATTTTAAACTAAAGCTTTTATCAGTGATTGTAGAAATTATGGAAGTAATATTCATTTTGTCAGCGTGAAACACACAGTGGGCTACTTTTGTAAGCATAACATTTGCATAAACTAATTCATATAAACATTTAGACCTGCAATTTTCTACAAGGCTTAACAACTTTTGTTGCTGTGTTTATCTCCAACGAATATTGAGAAAAAATGTCTAAACAAAAATAAAAGAATGCATATTGAGTTAATTTGTCTAAGTTAAAAATTTATTTGTAGTGATGACAGAGATGACAGAGTAGAAAAGAATGTGGAAAAAAAAAATCATATTTCAAACTTCATAGCAGGACTTTTCTTTCAGGACTTTACAAGTTTTTTCTTTGTTTGTTTCAAGTGTCCTAAAACGGAATAACATTTCATGAAACAAAAGTTAAAGCATTAGTTATGGTTATATTTATTTTCCTCTACCAGTCTGGGTTTAAGATAGTCATGTTGGTGCAGATGGCCAATACTGATTGCTACAGCATTCCAGTCTCTAACAATTTTTGTTGTTGTCTATTTTTCTACACCATCAGAATATTCTTTAATATGTTCTGTATTTTAGTTGCAATGAGGTTATCTACATATTGGGCAACAAATCCACTTCTTTCAACTTTGCCTTACATGAAGTCTTATTGACTTGGCCCTGATACCCTGGACCTGAAAATTTGCCTATTTAAAAATATTTCTAGTTTCCTAATAACCAAGGTGACATCAGCATGATTTTATTACTGATGGCTAGAGCAGTGCTAATGTCCATCATATTCTACACCATGCAATTGTTTCTACATTAGAACATTGCTAACATAACTGCCTAGAGACGGGAATACTTAGGTAAGTGTCTCTGGGCAAGACACCTAAGGGGATATATCTGCCTACCTCAAATCCTGATAGTTTGTAAGCTTATCTGAACACTACCTTTACTTTTCATTTTCCACCTAGTGTTGCTTACTTTGTTTTATTTCTGATTATTTGGGGGAGTCACCCCATTAGTTTTAGAGATGACTGTTCATGCATTGTGTTCTTTCTGATTTATTTGAAAATGATTTGTTTATTATTTCACTCCAACACACCTTATATGACCATTTGGAATATTGTGTCATCTTTTGCTTATATAACTTCCTTTATTTACATTTGTTTTGACAGTGTGTGGATATTTCATTAACATATTAATTTTAAACTATTGTTATGAGATTAAATAGCATCTTACTACATATACTGTGTTTTTTTTTTCTTCGTTTTATAGTAAACTGAGTTTTGATTGCATCTGTATCTCTTTAAACTGTTGGACCCTTGGCAGTAATATATCAAATAAAATATTATTTTTAAAAGATTCTGGACCCCTTGTAACTGGTCCTATGAGTCTTCATGGCATGATGAGCATCTTCCAATATAATGCACTCTACCAATTTTATCCTTACAGAGCATACCTAAGGATAAGTTAGGAGACCTAGCTGTGCCTCTTAAGACCCATCACAGATGTTTCACATATATTGCTGTGTGTGGTAGACATTAGAATTTATGGAACTATATTCCACCAAACAAACAGAGCCAAATACAAATAAAGTAAGTGATGAAGGCTAGCTCCAAACCAGGCCTCTTTAGTTCTCACACTACCCTCAAAGTATGAGAGGAAAAATGATGATTCATTGGAACAGGTTGATAAAAACATGGGTAAATGTAGTAAGACCATTTGGGGAAAATAGAATTAAATGTAACTGGAGAGATAGTGAGTGACATATGGAGAGACACAAATGTTAGCAGTGGGGCAAAAATAGGACTGAGAGATAAGGTTTGGATTGAAGATTAGGTTAAGGCTGAGAAAGGTATGGTACTAGTCTAATGAGGATGGGATAATGCAGGGGATCAGAATCATGGAGCTGGTATGGTTATAGTGTGATTATAAATGTGACTATGAACAAGGACATAACAATGTACTGTGACTAAAGCTTTAGCTTTGAACGAGACAAGTGTCTCATTCTGCAGGGTAAAAAAAGTAGGGAAATATAAGTTTTATTCAAATTTACCTACTTCTTCTTCCTTACACTTTCCACGCCCACCCCAGTGGGGACACTGATCTAACCAATCAGAGTCCAATCCCTTGGTATACTGGTAAAGTGCATTGTGCATGTGTGATGGAGTCGCTTGATCTTGCAATTTCATCAGATCTCTAGTACGAGCGCCAGCCATAAAAGTACAGTCAGGTCTGAGCAGAACCACTGGAATGACCTTAGTCAGTCAATACTTCATGTAGCTGTCAGGCTTTTCACTACCTGTATTAAAGCAATCCTTAAACTATGTAAATAATGGCAAATAGATGGTCAGGCTCATAACGTCTCAATAATTTGTCTCTGTAGTTCATTCAACACCATTAGCCTTTACTTCCTGTAAGAATAGACATTATAAACTCAGTGCACCCAATATAGTTCTTCTATTCTCATATTTCATGATGGCAAGGCATATAAATTCATGTATACTGTCTAAAAAGCCCAGTTAATAATCCATTTCCACTTATCCTCTTAATTATTTGCTCACTTTTGCTTTCATTTCTCATGGTATTGCTCTGAAATGACCATGATATAAACCCTTCGCTGCCAAGTGTTTTTTCTTTGGTAATGTTATTTGAAAAATGTAATAAATATGGTTACATGAAGGGTATTTGATTTGATATTTGTCATGAACAAATGCAAAAATATTTTTCCCTTATATTTCCTTTCCTTGAATCTTTATCCCTCTTACAATATATATTTGCTCTGGTGCAGTAATATTCATGTTGGCAAAACAACCTAAACACCAGTCTTGCTCTACATTAATGGAGGATTGCTCTGTGAATTATAAATCCCCATCAGTTTGTTTGGCTACAAATCCAGCTTGTGACACTTCATGTAGCGTGGCTGCATGGATCACTGTATCTTTAGTATCTTCTACCCGGTCTGGCAGGACGTGCTCACTGAGAGCAACAAATAGTTTCTTGGGGAAAGAAAGAGACACCCACAGAGGCTGGGTGAAGAAAGAGACACACAGAGGGGCTTGGGGAACAAAGAGACACACTGAGGGCCTTGGAGGACAATGATACAAACATAGGGGCTGGGGGGACAAAGACACAGAGGGGCTTGGGGGAGAATGTGACACACAGAAGGGCTGCGGGGCAAAAAAGAGGGACTAGGGGAGAAAGAGACACTTAAAGGGGCTGGAGGAAAAAAGAGACACACAGAGGTGTGTGAGAAAAAGGGAAGAAGAGGCACAAGTTGGAGCTTGGAAATGGGTAGACAGAGAAACACGGAGGGGCTGGTTTGGGTAGACAAAATGTGCTAGGGAAAAAGATCTACAGAGGAGCTGGGGGGAAAGAGACACACAAAGGGGCTGGAGGAAGTTAGAGATACACAAAGGGGGGAGTAAAAGATACACAAGTGATGGTTGTACGAGACACACAATGGGGGTGTAAGACACACAAAAGTGAAAAATGGGGGATAAAATACACTAAAGTGGGTAAGATAATTGAAATAGAGGATATGAAATACAAAAAGGGTAGCAAATGCAAAAGAGGGTTAGGAAAAACACAGGTGAATATGCACTTTTTGCATATGAGTCCTACACTAACAATTCACCTGGTTGTCTTCAGCTACAAGGCAAAATCTCTAATGAGACATAGAGGGATATTTTTCTAAACCCCTACATACTTCTTAATCCTTAATAGGGAACACATGGGGTGGACGGTTTTACTGTAACATGGCTGTGTAATACCAGAGCATGTATTTCCTACTTAGGGTGTGTGCATGCATATACACGTGTAAAAGTATGTGAGTACAAAAGTATGTTTGTGCATATGTGTATAGTATATGCAGTAAATCAGTATGCCATTGTAGTTTCCTTACTCTTAGCATTCTTTGTGCTGAGTTTCGCATGTATGGCTAGTGTTATAACACTTAAATGGGTGGATTAGTAGGTAAGTGAAAGGTGGGTAAGAGACAGACAAAGCAAACTAGCAAAGTTTATAAACCTTTATTACATACTTCTCAGCCTTGCTTTATTTTAGTTTGTATATTTGTGTAAAAGTTTTTGCTTGCTGATTGAAAAAAAAATAAATAAAAACAAATTGTCCAGTAATGCATGTCCCTTAAATAATCTTGACTGGTAAGTACATCTTTGAAAATCATTACATGGCAAACCACTTAAGTTTGAAATATATAAAAAAATTTCCTCTCCAGACTCTCTTTTGCAGCACAGATCAAAACGTGTTTCTCTAGAAATATTGTGGTTTTATAATTATTTATATTTATGTTATATTTGTGTTTTTTCTTACCTTACAAATATTGGTGCTTACAAAAAACAAAAAAAACCCCATAAAATTCAAGACTCAAGATGAGGTTGATGTGTTTATTAAGCACATAGGAATGAGCAACTAAAATAAAGCACTATTTCATAGGAACATATTAAATATTTTTTAGAAAAGGTAGAAAAAGAAAACGAATGTTTAAAACCCCCCCCCCAAAAATGGCATTTTGACTTTAGAGAAATTGCGCTCCTTTATCACATCCCAAGCATACTTCACACTTAAAACTCTGAAGAGAAATGTGTAGCTAATAACACCTATTATCTTGAATCAAATAAATATCTGCAACTGACATTGACAGCTTTCAAAACTGTAGCTCAGGGCCTATTCATTTGCTATCATTAGAGTTGTTTAAATGGATATTCATAATTTAAATATTCGTCGGTAGAACGTACTAGATAATTTATTAAAGTTTGATATCTAAGGTGCCTATATGAATTGCAATTTAAGAGAAATTATTTTATATCTCTGCTGGAAATTCACCTTAATTTCTTAGTGTAAAACTGCACTTGTATAGATGCTATGGAA
>OW240914.1:152631001-152644354 GCA_933207985.1 Pelobates cultripes | reverse complement strand
AATAACACATAAACATATGTAAATGTAACAACAGAGAGCACTGGAATGTCTTTATTACTTTTTAAGTTATTTTAGGGAAATAGCACAAAGTATTGTGTTATGAATTACTTCTTTATAATGAGAAGTGACATACAAAATAACATTCAAATAATGATACAAAATAAACACAACAAATCGTTTGCTGCATATCAGTTCAAACTAATCCATGTTTTTTGCATTAATCCATGTTTATGTAAGTACTGGAATTCCTTGTATACCGAGATCTCATACACCTGGAAGATGTCAAGTAAACCTACAGGCAATCCATGGTTATTGTTGTGATCTCCCTGATACGCCGTCTTTTTTCCATGACATCACACCCATGGATAAAAGGAGCTTAAAGTTCTAGGCATAGCTGAGGAAGGACTTGGGGCAGCACAGAGGGTGGGACATGCCACCATTAGTTGTGTATTGCCAACATACTATGCGTGCTGACAGTGGACAGAATTAACATCCTTGAACGCTTAAGTTAATTATGCCATTTTGTGCAATGTCTCTTACAGAAATTCTGCACAAACAGTTTTTAAGCATAACTGCTTCAAAACACTAAAGTCGTGATTTACTAGGTGCTGCTAAAATATGCATTTATATGTAGTCAGCTTAACCCCTTAAGGACCAAACTTCTGGAATAAAAGGGAATCATGACATGTCACACATGTCATGTGTCCTTAAGGGGTTAAATGGACATGCATCACTTGAAAAACATTTTTTTTTTAACCAGCAAGCAAATACTTTTAAACAAATATACAAGGCAAAAAACAAAAACAAACTGAAAAGCATTGAAAAGTATGTAATAAGCATTTATAAACTATAAACTTGTTCAGTTTACATTGTTGGGCACGCCTCTCAGCTAAGGGAGTTTCCTCGGCCTCCACTTCCCTCTAACTCACTCATCTCAGTTTTAGACCAGTCCACTAATGACAGAAACAGGGAATCACTGTGCAGCAGGAGAGAGAAATTTGACACCAGGCCTGCTCCACATGAGCACACTGATAAGACTCTCTCTTCTCTCCCTGTCAGGATGTTTCAAAAGTGAAGAGTCCTTCTACCTGCATATGTTTAAATCTCTCAGGCCTTCTCAATGTCTCACACTGTTTTGGGCTGCCTTGGCACTGGACTGAGTAGTCAGCTCCTACCCTTGCACACAGCACTGGGAGTACACCAGCAAGGGAAAGCTTCAATGTCATCTCAACACTGGGGTCTGCTCTACATGAGCACACTGATAAGACTCTCTCTCTTCTCCCCTGTCAGGATGTTGCAAGGTGAAGAGTTCTATCAGGCATTGTTTAAATAGTTTTAAATGCATATGTTTAAATCTCTCAGGAATTCAAAATGTCCAAACGTATAGTTGTTAGGTTGCGCCACATAAAAAGTCAAAATTATGTATACTAATATATTACAAAGTGTACTTACAGTAAGAAGCCAAACAGAATAGTTATAGTCCAAAATTATAAATAATAATAAGTCCAATATTTGAGGTACTTGTGAAGGTCTTGAGATAGTGTTGTCTCTGGATCCGGTTAGGATATAAAAAGGAAAATAACTCAAATGGGGAAGTACGTCACAGGCACGTTAGGAAGTGTGGAATATGTTTAGATTTTCTCACCTATTTTAGAGCTAGTACAAGCTCAGGTATGATTTGCATTCAGCGGCGTTGATCCCCCACTGGTAGGATATTGGTTGATGGTATATTTCCGTGTATTCCTCAGGGTAGAGATGTACTGGTAAAAGAGAGTGATAAGGCAGAAATAGTGCTCTCTGTCTGAGAAAGCCCCGTGTTGGTGAAACACGTTTTGGCTTTTTTTATACTTTCAGTTTGTATTAATAAAGGAATATTGGCCTCTTTACCCTTCCTATGCCATATATTCTCTTTACTTTTTTATGCAATTTTTTAATTTTATTTTATTTTAACCTGATCATCAAGATGCCACATGGATCTTCTCGCTAAAGAATCCCAGGCGGGGATTATAGCTTCCTGCTCACTTAAATATGAGTATAAGACCTTTTTATTATACTTTTAAAAAAAGTTTTTATACAGAGCGCACTATTTCTGCCTTATTTCTCTCCCTTACCAGTACATCTCTACCCTAAGGAATCAACGGAAATATACCATCACCTATATCCTACCAGTGGGGGAACAACGCCACTGAATGCAAATCATACCTGAGCTTGTACTAGCTCTAAAATAGGGGAGTGCAATCTAAACATATTCCACACTTCCTAACGTGCCTGTGACATACTTCACCATTTGAGATATTTTCCTTTGTATGTCCTAGGTTTTTGCTGCCTATCTCGTAAATATCTTTATTTATTACTGGTATTTATAAAGCCCCAACAGATTCCGTAGTGCTGTACAATTGGTAGAGAACATACAATATACACAGACAAATACAAAAGGTAGAGAGGGTCCTGCCCGTAAGCTGAAATCTTGCCATTTAAGCTCTCTTATACAAAGTGCATAGGTAGATGGCTCATGAGCTTACAATCTAAAGGATACTGTGGGGATTTGAGACAAGAGGTGGCAGGTGAAATTTAGAAGTGATGGCTAAATAAGTAAACAGGGAGTTGCAGCTATTGGTAGAATATAGAGGGAATGAAGAGGTAAGTGAGTGAGGATTTTAAACAGCTGGATGAGCATGCTAAAAATTTAGGAGGGACCTGGGTGGGAGGGAGGAGGGGTGGGTGGGTTGAGCCGAGTAGAATTTTAAAGGCTTACAGTAAAGATAGTATGGGAAATGGGCCTAGGGAGGGAGTAGAGATAAACAGTTATATCAAGGTATATACAGCTAGGAGTGGCAAGCATGGAGGGAGGAGTGGGAGGAGACATGAAACGTCTGGAAAACTTCCGCACCTAAGAACCCTGAGAGGACAGGTCTTAGGTGTGATGGATACGTCCTCTAGTAATAACCAAAATAGATTTCTCCTTGATATTATGGCCCTTTGCAACAAGAAAAGCTTTTCATGCAAAGCCCTGATGGACTCAGGTGCGGCAGGAAACTTAATTGACATACATTTTGTTAAAAAACATTCAAAACCTATCAAGGAGAGATAATCACCTCTGGCCATTGAGGCTATTGACAGGAGATCTCTCTCTCAACCCTTGATTACCCACGAAAACTTGCCTATTAACATTTCCATATGAGCTTTACACAAGCAAAACATAACATTCCAGATAATTGATTCTCCTTCTTGTCCCACTATATTAGGATTTCCTTGGCTCATTAAGCACAATCCTCATATTGACTGGGCAAAGGGGGAAATACTGGAGTGGGGTAAAGACTGTATAGAGAGATGTGTGTTACCCATTACCAAAAGAGTAGACCTCATTACTTTGCCCAATACTACACCTCAGGCCTCCGAAATTCCCATACAATACTGGGAGGTTAAGGAGGTATTGGGTAAGAGTCAGACTGATATTCTACCTCCTCACAGACCTTATGATTGCTCCATAAATCTGTTACCTGGTGCTATGCCCCCTAAGGGGGCAATGTATGCCTTATCTCCCCAAGAGAGTAGAATCATCGATGAGTACATCAAGGATTCCCTAAGTAAGGGCCACATATAAATCATCCTCGCCTGCTGGTGCAGGGTTCTTTTTTGTATCTAAAAAAGATGACAAATGATGCCCATGCAGTGATTACAGGGCATTAAACAAGATCACCATAAAAAATGCCTATCCCATTTCCCTTATCTCCGAATTGTTTGACAGACTTCAGGTAGAAGAGCCTCAAAATTGGCAGCACTCTCATCAGATGAGCCTTTCATCTCATTCCAACAGGATAAGGTGATTCTGAGACCAGTTCCAGAGTTCAGTCCTAAAGTAGTTTCATCATTTCATATGAACCAAGAGATCATCTTGCCTGCTTTCTTCCCATCTCCGTCTTCCTTGGAGGAACGTTTGTCTTACACCACGGATGTGGTTTGCTGTTTATCGATCTACCTCGATAGAACTGGCAGCTGGAGGAGATCCTCTAGGCTTTTTATCCTCCCTCAAGGGCATAATAACGGCCTGCAAGCATCTCATAAGTCCATCTCTAAGTGGCTGGTCTCGGCCATTACTAAGGCTTACGAGGCTAAACGGATTCTGGTTCCTGGAGTAGTGCTGAGTGCGCTAGATCTTGCGTATTGTATAAATTGGCCCCCAGCAGCACCCCATTTATGCATGTTCAGGTGAGTGCAATTTATATATATATCTATATATCTATATATCTCTCAATTTCATAGATCACTTTTTCACAAACTATTAAAATGTAATAGTAGATTTGAGCATTTCAGCAGGCATTGTTTTAGACAATTTCAGACAGCTTTTTATGTTGTAGCATCTAACAAGCAGTAACCCAATGATTAAAGCTTAGTTATTTTCATGATCTGGGAAAAATAAGTTCCAGCACATTTTTTAGAGGCACATCTAACAATTATTGAACAAATTCCACAATTTAGATAAAGATGTGACTGAATTAAAAGGTTAAAATAATGTGAGGCATTCTGGATAAGAAAATTGGATGCCCTACAGTACATTCGTTTGCAATCAATCTTTTATGTGGTAAATATTTTATGATATTTTACATATGCATTGTAATCTTCTGCTTAATTTTTGCAGTTCTGTTATTTTATTTTGGTCATATTGTAATGTGCTTTCCGATATGGAATGCGGTTTGCATATTTTCACTTTGCTACCATATGGAAAGTGGTGAACAGACAAATATTCCAGTCTGGTATTTCACATTTGTTCAGGATTTATTTACTTGTTTAGAAATGATACATTTCTCAACATGATTTTTCACACTGTTTAATTGATATGAAACAAGTTAGCATATCACTTTTTACATGATCAGCTTGTTTGGAATAAGTATTTAAAATGTTTTGCATTTTTCATTCATTTTTTAAATTTTCATATGTATTACATTGTTACTTTATAATATTGGCTTTGTTAATCTAATAGACTGTACTTTTACTATTTATTATTCATTTTAGAGGTTTGACACAGATTATTGTGTAATGTCTGAAATATAGAAAACTGTGTGTAATGAAGGCACTTGGACAAATATATAAATTATAACAAATGTCATGCTGCTCTTACACTCTCGTGGGTATCTCCCTTCACCTCTCATTAACGTGAAGAAAAGTGAAAACAGCCTTTGGATGAACAAACAGCCTTTAGCCTTTCAGAGTGGAGTGTTATATAAAAGTAATATTCACTTACTCGTATAATGGGAGTGTCACTATGGTCACTATAGCTTGTATGGAGAATGTGGAAGGAAAAAACACAGGAAAAGGAATAGGGTGGGTAAAGCTGAGCACTTATACGGTTAAAATACAATAATGGTCTCACTCAGATGCGATTGTGCCAATAAATGAGGCTCAAATCATATCAGCAGGTGTGTACCCTGGTGACACATTCTCCTTTATCCATTTAGTAGTGATAGCTTTGAGCTTCCAAGAAGGGTAGTGCCCCCTAAAAGGCACACAAGCACTTTCAACCAGAGCCAGGTATCTTGGGCTTTGAATAAGGTGAGCAGCTACATTACTGACACCATTCTGTACAGTGTAATGGATATACTTCACTAGGGGCTGTTGCCTGTGTCTCCTTTATTTTTCCTCAAAGCTATCACTAATGCTAGTCACAATTCTTTGTGTAATTAACTACTTTAATTAATTGCATCTGCTTTTGTATGTCTCAGTCACAAAGTTTGGTTACTACTTTTTTATATAATCATTTATTTATTTTATTCTAATTGTTGTAATATGGTTTTGCCTTTTGGCTATGTACATTTACATGTCATACTGTTTCTATTTTGTAATAAATTAGAAGGGTCTTATTACTGTTATTATGCAACTCATGATTGATTTGTAATTTACTTTTTGTCACAACTTTTCATGTAATTAACTATCTTTTAATTAACTGTGTCTGCTTTGATATGCCTCCACTCTAAGGTCTAGCTATAAGGTCTCATGTAATTACCTACTATTTCATTAATTGTGATTACATTAATTTTGCCTCTTGCTTTTATTTTTACACCATAAATATTTAATAATGTTCGATGTTGTAACAATATAAGATTTTATTTTATTATTGTTTATTGCTCTAATGGAATTCATGACTGAATTGTAATTTACTTCCTGTCACATGATACGTCATAACTGGTTGGAGCCAAAATGCCACTCTGAGTGTGTAGAATAATAATTGAATTCAACAGAATAATAAACCCAACATTTGAGTTAATGGTTATTAGTGCACCCAGAGTTGCATTACATACACTGAACAAAATTATAAATGCAACACTTTTGTTTTTGCCTCCATTTTTCATGAGCTGAACCCAAAGATCTAAGACTTTTTCTATGTACACAAAATGCCTATTTCTCTCAAATATTGTTAACAAATCTGTCTAAATCTGTGTTTGTGAGCACTTCTCCTTTGCCGACATAATCCATCCATCACACAGGTATGGCATATCAAGATGCTGATTAGACAGCATGATTATTGCACAGGTGTGCCTTAAACTGGCCACAATAAAAGGCCACTATAAAATGTGCAGTTTTACTGTATTTAAGGGTCCGGGGAGGGGTTCCGAAAACCAGTCAGTATCTGGCGTAACCACCATTTGCCTCACGCACTGCAACATATCTCCTTCACATAGAGTTGATCAGGTTGTTAATTATAGCCTGTGGAATGTTGGTCCACTCCTCTTCAATAACTGTGCAAAGTTGCTGGATATTGGCAGGACCTTGAACACGCTGTCATATACGCCGATCCAAAGCATCCCAGTTGCAGTTACAGTTTTTTCATGGAGACCTGACACAGTAATTGCAATTCAACCAAAACAAAAAAACTACTTCTTCAACTCGCCCATTATTCTGACTTAGTTGTTTTAGTCTAAAATTTGCAATACCCTTGTCAATTATCTATGTTTCTTGATTTTGCAAATATTCAAAATGGTCTTTTTATTAATTAAATTAGATTTTTTTTATTAAATCACACAAATGCAGATGAATACAAAAGAATTACTGACAACATTTAACACATTATAAATAAAGTAGAAATAGACACAATCATGATAAAAAAGAAAAAATATATAAGGGACAAAACAGATTATAGAAGGAATGAAGTCCACTCATTCGGCAAAAAATAAGAGGAATAATAATAGTGATCCTAATAACCAGTAATATGGAAAAAAAATCTCAGTTCATACAAACAAGAGAAAGACACAATATAATCCAACCAATAGATAAAAAAGCGAATTTACAAGAAAAGAAGATATAGTGGTAAGAAATAGAGAGAGTCAGAGAAAACAAACACAAAATACAGGGACTATGAAAACCCCAGCAAGGACAGCAAAAAGAGTAATGTCAGATGAATTTCTCATGGCACAAAGTAAGTTCAGGAATAATTTGAGGAGACTCTCACATATATCCATGTTTAATAGATATGAGGCACTAGCAGCAACACCTAGATAGGAGGATTTTTGGAATGCGAAGATCAGGGAAAAATACAAACCTTCCTTCTTCCAAAAATCCCAGAACAAAAGACAACGAAGACCAGAGCAAGGGGAAGAAAAGGAGGAATGGGCATACAGAAGAGGAAAAAGGGACAGACAAGTTCCATAGTAACAGATAATGAAAAAGAAAGGCAGCGGGAGATTAGAGAGGTCAATGCGTGGCTTAAGTCTTGGTGCAGGAAGGAGGGTTTTGGGTTTTTAGAGCACTGGGCTGACTTTGCGCTTGGGTACAACCTTTATAGTAGTGATGGATTGCACCTAAACGGGAGAGGGTCTGCAGTGCTGGGGGATAGGATGGCTAGAAGGTTGGAGGAGATTTTAAACTAGTAGTGGGGGGGAGGGTTATAGCAATCTACAAAATGGAGATAGGACAGAAAGGAGATGGGCTTTAGCTCAGTATAAGGGGGGTGGAGACGGGGGGAGGGGCAAGCTCAGAACAGAGAAGGTTTGCAATGTTGATAATTCACAAAAAGTACAAGTGACTCATGATAATATTAAATGTATGCTTACTAAAGAAAGGAGCCTAAATAACAAAATGGGGGAACTAGAGGCAGTACCATACACTAAACAGTATGATATAATAGGCATAACTGAAACATTGTGGGATGAGACACATGACTGGACAGTTAACTTAAATGGGTACATGCTATTTAGGAAGGATAGGAAAAACAAGAAGGGTGGTGTGGTATGTTTGTATGTCAGCCATAATTTAAAGCCGAATCTTAAGCAAGTGGAATGCGATGAGGAAAATGTGGAAGCTTTATGGGTAAATATCTGCTGGGGGGAAAAGAAGGGAAACCAACTATTGGTTGGGATATGTTAGAAACCACCTAATGTTAATATTGACGAGGAACAACAGCTATTTGAGAAAATTGAGAAACCTACATTAATTATTGGAGATTTTAATTAACCAGACATAAATTGGGACAGAGGGACTAGTAGCTCAGCAAAGGGAATTAGGTTTTTAAACTTGTTAAATGACACCTTCATGTCACAACTTGTACAAGCACCAACTAGAATGGACGCGTGTCTGGACCTGGTTCTAACAAACAACGTTGATCTTTTGACCAACATTCAAGTAGGTGAGCACTTGGGAAATAGTGATCACAATATAGTGTCCTTTGAAATAAACTCAAAAACACTAAAGCATATGGGGTATACTAAACCATATAATTTTAAAAAGGCCAATTTAAATAAGTTAAGGGCAGCTTTACAATATATTGACTGGCATAAACTCTTTAGTGAAAAGAAAACTGAGGATAAATGGATCATCTTCCAACAAATATTAGAAAGGTACATTTCTCAGTATGTACCATTGGGCAATAAATATAAAAGAAACAAATTAAAACCAATGTGGCTTAGTAGAGAAGTAAAACAAGAGATTAAAAATAAGAAAAGGGCATTTAAAGCATTTAAATCGGACAAATCAGATGCATCTTATAAAAGATATAAGGAAGCAAATAATGCGTGCAAAAAGGCGATTAGATTTGCTAAACTTCAAAATAAAAAATGATAGCTAAAGAGAGCAAAACCAACCCCCAAGCATTTTTTAAGTACATAAATTCTAAAAAAAAACAAAAATGAAAGTGTAGGTACACTAAAAACTGAAACGGGGGTGTTAGTTAATGAAAACCAGGAAAAGGCAGGAATTTTAAATAACTATTTTTCCTCTGTATATATTAAAGGACCACTACAGTGCCAGGAAAACATACTCGTGTTCTGGAAGGGGGAAAGGGGTAAAAGTTACCTTTTTCCAGCGCTGGGCGGGGAGCTCTCCTCCTCCGATCCTCCTCTTCTCCTCCCCGTCGGCTGAATGCGCACGCGCGGCAAGAGCTGCGCGCGCATTCAGCCGGTCACATAGGAAAGCATTCATAATGCTTTCCTATGGACGCTGGCGTGCTCTCACTATGAAAATCACAGTGAGAAGCACGCAAGCGCCTCTAGCGGCTGTCAATGAGACAGCCGCTAGAGGAAATAGGGGAAGGCTTAACCCATTCACAAACATAGCGGTTTCTCTGAAACTGCTATGTTTATGAAAAAATGGGTTAACCCTAGCTGGACCTGGCACCCAGACCACTTCATTAAGCTGAAGTGGTCTGGGTGCCTAGAGTGGTCCTTTAAGGAAGAACCCATGGCAATAGATGTGCAAATGATTGCTACTAAAAACGTGCAAAATAATTGTAATTGGTTAACTCAAGACAAGGTGCTGCAGCAACTAAAGAAACTTAATATAAACAAAGCTCCAGGGCTTGACGATATACATCCACGAGTACTTAAGGAACTAAGTGTAGAAATAAGTGAACCTCTGTTTTTAATCTTTCAAGATTCTTTTCTTTCAGGAAGTGTTCCAGAGGATTGGAGGAAGACAGATGTGGTTCCTATATTCAAAAAGGGTTCTAAATCATTGCCTGGAAATTATACACCTGTGAGCTTATCTTCTGTGGCTGGGAAAATATTTGAAAGGTTTTAAGGGATAATATTCAAGAATTCCTTGAGAAGAACATGGTTATCAGCAAAAATCAGCACGGTTTTATGAAGCACAGGTCATGTCAAACTAACTTGATTGCTTTCTACGAAGAAGTAAGTAGAAGTATAGATTAGGGTGTTGCAGTGGATGTGATCTATTTGGTTTTTGCCAAGGCATTTGATACAGTTCCACACAATAGATAAGTGTTCAAACTCAAGGAAATCGGTCTAGATGAAAATGCTTGTTCTTGGGTAGAACATTGGCTTAAAAACAGAGTACATAGAGCTGTCATTAATGGTACATTTTCAAGCTGGACAGAGGTGGCAAGTGGTGTCCCTCACGGGTCTGTTCTGGGACCCCTTCTATTTAACATGTTTATAAATGATCTTGAAGACAGCATTGAAAGTCATGTTTCAGTGTTTGCAGATGACACAAAACTGTAAAATATTACAATGTGAGCAAGATATTACTTTGCTGCAGAGGGATTTAGATAGACTGGGGGACTGGGCACTCAAATAGCAGATGAAATTTAATGTTGAAAAATGCAAAGTTATGCACTTCGGCGTAAAGAATACACAAGCAACGTATACCCTTAATGGAAGCGAATTAGGGATAACAACACACGAAAAGGACTTGGGAATTGTTATAGACAACAAATTATGCAACAATGTGCAATGTCAATCAGCAGTGGCCAAGGCCAGTAAGGTATTGTCATGCATGAAAAAGGGCATTCATTCATTGCCTCTTTATAAATCACTGGTAAGACCACATATTGAATATGCTGTGCAATTTTGGGCACCTGTTCTAAAGAAGGATATTATGGCACTAGAAAAAAGTGCAGGGGCAGCTACAAAATTAATAAAAGGAATGGAACATATCAGCTATGAAGAAAGGTTAACAAATTTAAACCTATTTAGTTTAGAAAAAAAACGTCGCCTGAGAGGGGATATGATAACATTATACAAATATATTTGGGGTCAATACAAACTATTGTGTGGAAATCTATTCACAAACCGGACTTTACATAGGACACAAGGTCATGCGTTTAGACTGTGTAACACTTATTTTAATTGGAACTCAACTGCAGAATTTTCTAATTGCAGTAACTATTAGTTTCACCTCCTTTTATATTGAAATGAAGAAGTAGTTACTGTCACTTTAATTACACATGTAGGATGTTAATTGTGAGTAAAGTATAAGAATCTGTTGATTTGCACAAGCCACTTAATTCCTTATTTTTGGAAATAATGCAGAGTTAGATTCCAGATTAATTTAAGAAGGAATTTTTATAATAAAGACTATTAATGAAGCAGGAAAAGTTGTAATTATAATTGACTTGGTTATTGGAGGAAGAGTTAGCGTTATTAGCAGATCCTTATGAATAAGGAGAATAAATTGAGAGAATGACACAGTTAACTGTCTATGATTTGTAACAGAGAGTGGCTTGATTGGAGAAAAGTTACTTAACTTAAAAGGCAGTTTCTGGAACTGAAGGGTTAATTTCACCCGATGGGTTGAGAAGGTAGAAGTCCGTTTAGCAAGCCGTGGTCTAGGAGTGGAGAGGGTGGAAGTCCGTTTTAGCAAGCCGGGTCTGGGAGTGGAGAAGGTAGGAGTCCATTTTAACAAGCCGGGTCTGGGAGTGGAGAAGGTAGGAGTCCGTTTTAGTGAGCCGAGGTAAGGAGTGGAGAAGGTAGAAGTCCGTTTTTTAGCAAGCCGAGGTCTGATACAGGCAGGAACGGGGTAAAGCAGCTGATCACTTTTTCAGGTACCTGTGCAATAATCCAGCGTTCTGAATCTGGCGCGGTCTTCCTAAGTATTGTGGAAGGACCGTGTCAGAGAAAGGGGCGGGGCTAAGCGCCGTGAACCCAGAAGTGGGTTCTTACGGCGAATGCATGTCAGGCTATACCTGACAGACTGGAAGAAAGAAGATTTCGTCTAAGGCAAAGGAAAGGTTTTTTTACTGTAAGAACAATATGGATGTGGAATTCTCTGCCTGAAGAAGTGTTTTTTTCAGAGTCCAGTAGATGTTCAAACAGCTACTAGATGCGTACTTGCAAAAACAGAATATTCAAGGATATAATCTTTCAATGTAGGGTAATAACTGCTTGATCCAAGGATAACTCTGACTGCCATTCTGGGGTCAAGAAGGAATTTTTTTCCTAGCTTGTTGCAAAATTGGAAGTGTTTCAAACTGGTTTTTTTTTGCCTTCTTTTGGATCAACAGCAAAAAACTAATGTGTGGGAGGCTGAACTTGATGGACGCAAGTCTCTTTTCAGCTATGTAACTATGTAACTATGTAACAAAAAGCAGGGATTTTTAACCTAACCCCATGTCCTAAATTGTCCCCAAAGAAAACTTTTGCAGAAAGGTTTAAAATTTGCCCACACAAAAACCCCAAATAAGTTTGAAATGTATGTTGATTAGTGATGTCGCGAACCGTTCGTGAACTTCCCGTGAACGGCTCGCCGCGGTTCGCCACGAACCGTTCTCGGCGATCTCCGGTCAGCTGACACATCCCGGCCAAACTCCAGCAGACCCTCCCTCCCAGACCCTCCCACCTCCTGGACAGCATCCAGGAGGTGCCTTCAACATGGATGCTGTCCAGGAGGTGGGAGGGTCTGGGAGGGAGGGTCTGCTGGAGATTGGCCGGGATGTGTCAGCTGACCGGAGCTCGCCGCGAACGGTTCGTGGTGAACCGTGGCGAGCCGTTCGCGGGAAGTTCGCGAACGGTTCGCGGGAAGTTTGCGAACGTTTCGCGACATCACTAATGTTGATTTGAATGCATTTTAAAAAAATATTTGTCTTAAACTTTTTCAAAAAAATGCTATAGAGATAAACATAACAAAGAATAATGAATATATTCACACTTCATTAAAGGACCACTATAGTGCCAGGAAAACATACTCGTTTTCCTGGCACAATAGTGCCCTGAGGGTGCCCCCACTCCCGCCCGGCTCTGGAAAGGGGAAAGGGGTTAAAGCTTACCTTTTTCCAGCGCTGGGCGGGGAGCTCTCCTCCTCCGATCCTCCTCCTCTCCGCCCATTCAGCTGAATGCACACGCGCGGCAAGAGCTGCGCGCGCATTCAGCCGGTCGCATAGGAAAGCATTTACATAGGAATCACGCAAGCGCATCTAGCGGCAGTCTCATTGAGGCTTTGGAGGAATGCTTAACCCATTCATAAACATAGCAGTTTCTCTGAAACTGCTATGTTCATAAAAAAATGGGTTAACCCTAGCTGGACCTGGCACCCAGACCACTTCATTAAGCTGAAGTGGTCTGGGTGCCTAGAGTGGTCCTTTAAAAGAAAAGTCAACCTTTTTTCCGAGGAATTTATTCTTGGGAGAAATGA
>OW240914.1:152315554-152630496 GCA_933207985.1 Pelobates cultripes | reverse complement strand
CCATTTATCTATATGATTTTATTTTGTAAAGAGTTAATATGGTCCTCAGTGCTGTACAATGAACCTTACTTTTAAATCATAATTTACAAACTTTGAGTTGTCATATAATTCAATTTCCTGTCCCTCTCTTCCACCACTGTACATATTGACTTAGATATAATAATTGTGGCTTTCTGGAGAAGTTGTTGAGAACAAATGAGCATGTTAAGAACTTGGCCCATTTGTGGAAAATGCACAGTTTAAATAAATTTAAATAAACAATTGTGAAAAATTGGATCCCTAATAAAAGGGCCTACCCCAAATGACTTCATATGATGTTTTCAGTTTAGATATTAACCTCAAAATTGCTTAGTCTGCTGCTTGATTAAATTTTTTTACGCCACTCATTTAGTTTGCATCAGGTAGTCGGAACCTGGATGTCCTAAAAGACAGAATATTGTATATCTTCTTTTATATTTAAATATTCTTACATAACACATTGCTTAGTTTATGAAGAAAGAGGCCCCAGAAATTAAGGATGGAGTATTTGTTCAGGTGACCTATTGTTTTTGAGATATGTAACACCCAGAAATTAGAGCAGACTGATTAAGTGTGAAGATGTTGATGGGCTTCAGAGTGATTTTAGTAGGAATTATGTAAATCTAGCTTCCAGAGTCTTAGCTATTATTCCACTGGGTCATCTATGAAAACATTTGCCAGTGGTAGATCTGACACGCACTGTGATTATGTTGGTTTGAATAAAGCATTTAAAAAATCTAACTGTCAATGTCATCTTTCATTTAATGTCTTAATTGGTCTCAGAAGTATTGTTAAAAATCTTTTGGGAGAGTAATTCAGTGATATGAAATAGTCTAGCTTTGTAGATCATATAGAAAGTTACACATTATTATGTACTTTGGACATAACCATAACAACATTTCAAAAAATAGATAACATGTTACAATAATGAATGGAGGCTAAAGTATGCAGAGGATGAACCAGATCTGCGATACTGTGCAGCCATCACTAATGGATATGCCATTTAAAATTTGATGTATTAAAAATGTGTGTGTCCAGTAAGAGTACAAGTCTACTTGCCTTCTAATGAGAAACCTGGTTAATACCTCTATCTACTGTTTTACATATCTGTATTTTTACCAAGATAAAGTGTGAGAATGTTTATCTGCGTAATTTTTTAAAAGTTCTTTATTTAAGAGATCTTGATACAAAGTCATACCTTGTTTTTTTTACAATACGCAAACAGGAATGCATCATAGTGCAACATCCGATACAAAACCCATTGTTTTACATGTCTTTTACAATATCAGATTAACATTTCTACATGATAGAAGTGTTGCGAGTCAAAAGCATTTAAGTGTTTGCTCTCCGTCTCTAAATTTTGAACGTAATAGAAATTCCCACCCATGGTGAGAAAGAAGAAAAATGAAGGAGCGAAAAACAAAGGGGGTGGGAGGGGGGTAGGGAGGGAGTATTCCTTCTGCGCTCTACAGTCACACCTCTGCAGCTTCTTCCATGTCATTCTTGCCTAACTCATCATACTCTTATCTTTGTATCCAGATCCAGATTTGGGCAATTTAGAGCACTTTATAATGGACTACAATGACGTGGCATAGCTGAGGATTCTGTATCCTGAAATGTAGCTAAAAGTATCAAGTAGTTGTAATAGGTGAAACAAAGATGGACCAGAATCCAAATTACTAAGTAGGGAAGGGAAGAAAAGACAGAAGATAGAAAGAAAAGTACACAATCTTTTGATAACAACTACAAACAGTTGTATGATACATAATCCTATACTTATCGAACAACAGTGCTAATGCGAAAAAAACGCTCTTAACCTACCAGAAGGGGGTTGGTTGGGGTGGTGAGAGGGTAATAAGGGGCTCTGGCAGGTTGCTCGGTAGCTGGCCATCCTACCTTCAAGAGGTTTCCCTCACCCCACGATCGACCTGTTACATACCTGTCATTTTATTTGTGGATCAACAAATGTGAGGAAGGCTGAACTTGATGGACGCAAGTCTATTTTCAGCTATGTAACTATGTAACTATGATATCTACTCCAAGGGCCTGAAGGAACAACTTTAGGTCAGCATGTGGCTTGAGCATTGAAGGTCATGATACTTTGAAGACCAAAATCTTGAAGGGGAATTCCCATGCAAATCTCAACTGCCAGCATGGGACTCCTTGTTTGCCTTGTGGGATGACATCACTTCCAGTATACTCAGTGAGCTTTAACTCTAATCTGGGTAGATCGAGGGCAGGGTGGCTGGGTTATATAAGATGATTGTCTGTTTTCTTACTGAGTCTCTGACACGGAGCACACCGCTTATGCTGCCATTTTATTTGGCCCCGAATTGCTTGTTTTGCTCAATTGTTTTAAGAAGAGCTGTTCATGTTAATAATTTCTCTTCCATGAATGTTCATCTAAGATTATTTTTTTAAGGGGGGAGCAGAGGGGGGAAGGAGCTATATTTTTTCAGAATTTCAGTAGAGCAGTTGTAGTATATGTTATTGACTGAGTGCTGGTACACTATTAGATATAACATGTTCATTAAAATACATATTCTCACAAATAATATTTACAAATTTTTGTTTAGCGTTAAATAATTTTAAGATTTAGTCAAGTTTGGGTTGATTTAACCAGTAATTATTTTCCATATTTGTTCTGCAGTTTATTGTTTTTAGTATTCACTCATAATTGCATTTATGATAATTGGACTCTCTCAGGGTTATACACGACAGTGAGAATTCAAAGGGGAATTCAGAGAGTTTTTAAAATTTAAGGCCATAGTAGCCAAACTGGAAGCATAACTGACTTAGATAATGTTTGCATTTGGGTATCTCAACTTTGAATTTAAAATTCACTTTTAATTTGCTTTGAATTCTCACTTTAGTACATAACTAAATGTTTAATTTATAGTTGCTCTCAGGTTTATAAATCACTGGAAACCTTCCATGATTGACAAATGTTTTTGTATAAAAGATTAACTCTGTCTACTTCATCTATTCTATCTATATCATATTTATCTTATTAGGTCAATCTATTTAATATATATAGACTATTTTGTCTATTTCAAAAGGAATATTCAAAATACCAAAACAAATTTAGCTTAATGAAGTGATGTTAGTGCATATATCATGCCCTTGCAGTCTGACTGCTCCGTTATCTGGCATTTAGTAGTTAAATCACTTTTGTTTCTGTTTGTTGCCCTAGTCACACCTCCCTTGGGTATGACTCACACAGCAACATGAAAAAATGGCTTAGTTTTCAATCACCTTTTACAGCACCGTGTGTTTACTTTAGATGTTTTGACTTCCTGTTCTGTTAATTAAACATTTAGAACATTAATTACACATACTATGCTGCTGCAGGCTATTAACAGAGCAGGAGATAAGAAATGCCAAATTAAACAGACTATGTAATAAAGAACGTTTACGCATTAGATCTATCTTTACAGGAAATGTGTAGGGAAACTGTTAAGATCACAGGGGAGGTGTGGCAATTGCTTCATAAGCGAAGTCATCTAACTCCTAAATGACAGAAAATTAAAAAGTTAGATTGCATGGACATGATCTTTTCACCAAAACCACTTAACTAAGCTAACATTGTATCATTACTTATAGTGTATTTTTAACTATGTATTTTATCATATTACTATCTTATTATATTAAGGAATGTAACAAACAGAAAAGAAATCCAGACACAAAGAATAACTCTTGTTTTGTCTATAGTGATGCTACAGGGTGCAATTTACTACAAAGCAAGTTGTAACATTTATGACAAAATAGCAACATATTAAGCCAAAGTGTGTACAACAATATTAATATAATTTTACATTTCACTAAACAACAATAAAATGTATCTAATACAGTAGGATAATGCTCCATTTGGTGTTAAATGCATATTTGAGTTCAGATAGCAAACCTTTGTATCACCAAAGTTTGTCAATTATCTTTGCTGAGCCAGTATAATGTTGACAGAGTATCTTGGGCCTTATAGTATGCAAGTATCTGGATTACCAAGTTTAGACAGCATTAGTCACGTAGTAGTAAAGTTAAAAAATATTTGGCTGGCAATGCATTTGACTACATTTATATTTGTTCAAGTTTAAAACATAATAAATGTAAAGGTTACACTCCATAAAAGTACACACATTGAGAACTAAAATGTCATGTTGTTTTAAACAGAGACAAGCAAAAAAACTGCATGAGTAATTTCAACAACTAAAAATCATACTGCAGTATAGAACCATTTTTAATGGAAATGACTGCTACCAAATAACTTTCAATCTGCATTTAAATAGTCATAGGGCATTATAAATAAATGTATTACACTGTCAAAGAACTAGACATTAGAACATTTATGAAAACGAGAATTATTGAACTTCTTTACTATGGCTAGTTCTCAAAAGAATTAAACTAACTTAATTGAATATTAAGTAGATGAAGTTTGGACATTTGTTTCAGAAAGTTTAGTAACAAGTTAAACCACTGCCTACATAATGAAAAATACAGAGAAGACAAAACTAAACGTCATGAAAAGTGAATAGAGAATTGGTCCACAAAGCATAACTGGTATGTCAAAGATGAATCTTTATTAATAATTAAAGAGGTGAAAACATAGGGAATATAAAAAGGAATAATGGACATCAAACATATCACAAATACATGTAACAATAAAACTCACATGGTTTGACCATCATACTGAACAAATGTATTACAAAGACCTCCTCACAATTTTATAATTATGAACTGATCTCACAGCAATTATGTGCCATAAATTGCTTTAACCCCTTAAGGACACATGACATGTGTGACATGTCATGATTCCCTTTTATTCCAGAAGTTTGGCCCTTAAGGGGTTAATGTAAGTTTAATTTCTCTTTCGCCAGTAAGACTAATAGTCACTCCCTTCATTAATCTACCTTTTTGTTCAGTCTTCATCCCTCTCTCCTCCTGTATGTCATTAACCACCACCTTGTTACCTTTTCTCTCCCACAGTCAAGTTACTCGATGTCCCTCAATCTCTCACTGTTTGTCCATGTTTGTGCCAAGCCACTCACATTTGCTTGCAAGTCTTCTTTCTAAAAGTACAAACTAATAATGCTGGAGCTCTGTGTCTTCATCTTTTCCCTGTCAGTTTTCTATTCATAGTCTTTATCATGTTATCAGACAATACCTTTCTGAGAAGGATTATTAGTATATAAACAAAAAAACATCTACTGTTCTTTACTGTGGCAAACAGCTACAAGTACCTGGGGGTACCACAAACACATGGCGACCATGAGGGAGAGGCAAATAAGATATCAACATCCAAGTATCTCTAGGGAGTCAGGCAGGTCCTGAAGTCCCAGCTCAATGGCAGGAACAATATCCAAGACATTAACACATATGCCCTTCCAGTTATCAGGTACCCAGAGGAATAATAACCTGTCCAAAAGAAGAACTGGTCACCATGGATGTCAAAACCCAGAAACTACTGAATATGAATGGAGGATTCCAACTGAAATCCAGCATCCATCTGGAAGGAAGGAGATCAGGTCCTGGTGAAATTCTACATAGATGAACTTGAACATAGACAGGCCTGCTTCTCCAGCATCGAGCTCCGGACGGAGTGAAGAGACGTCCATATCGGTAAAGGAATTACCAGCTACAGATTTCTCAATCGAAACTACAAACGTCTTTACAAGCTGACTTCGCCAAGCTAGCTAAAGAAATAAGAATGGACGTTCAGGCACTCGGAGAACGCACAGACTACTTAGAAACCAAGACAGAACAAATCATGACCACCCATAACAACGTGGCTGCCGCCTGTGAGAATAGGGAGTCAAAATTAAATTCCATACTACTTAAACTTACCAACCACGAAGACAGGGACAGGCTGAATAACATTCGCATCCATGGTATCCCGGCTAACTTGGGGACATTTACAATGACAATGTTTAAGTTGCTAATACTAGATATCCCGGAGTCAGCTCTCCTGCTAGACAGGATCCATCGGTTACTGAGACCAAAACACCTACCGCCCGGCTAACTTGGGGACATTTACAATGACAATGTTTAAGTTGCTAATACCAGATATCCCGGAGTCAGCTCTCCTGCTAGACAGGATCCATCGGTTACTGAGACCAAAACACCTACCGCCCACCCTGCCGAGAGACACCATTACCAGGTTACACTACTGCACAAAAAAAAGAGGCACTAATGCAAGCGGACAGAAAAAGGCAGACACTCCCAGGGCAATATAAAAATATCCAACTGTTCACAGACCTATCGGTTGCCACACTAGCAACAAGGAAAACATTTCTTCAGAACACAAAAGCTCTGCGCACGGCAGACATTCCTTACAAATGGGGATTCCCAGCAAGGATCATCATGAGGAGAAATGGCGTTGAGCATCACTTACTCACCCTAGAGGATGGAGAAAAGATGCTGGCAGACTGGGGGATCACAGTAGCTGCCACCTCCAATGAGTCACCACCCAAACGTCAGTCCTCTGCCTCTCCAATGAAGCTAACACACGACTGGAAAACCACTGCCACAGCTAAGTGACAGGTACATACTTGTTACACATAGGCCCCACTTACCTTCTATGATACTTAAGGTCCCCACAGACTCTATATGTGCCTTTCTTATATATGCTACTGTTTTAATTTCTGAAATAATTGCAGTTTAATTTTACCATTGCAAAGAGTGTTATTCCAGATGGTAATTATGAGCTCCCTGTAGGAGTGATGTTAATTTGCTATGCCTGTTTATGTGCTTCCAACAAAAGCTTGTTATATTCATAGTTAATAAGGGAAAAGTAACTTTGTTTTGCTTTTTAACTAAGGGGGGACTCTTCCCCCCCCCCCCCCCCCCAAGTGGGCTTCACTGCCTGCTAGGCGCTGTAATGACCGGGTCTCGCCATAGAGACCATAATACTGTAAATAGTTGGTTTTATGTTTTATGTTTGTACCTTACCTATGATTTCCCTAATGACCTAAGGACAGATTATCAGCGTAAGATTATCACCCACCACGTACATGACTATACGACAACATGGTGCATTATCTTGACCGAGACACAGCCCAGAACGTCTGAAAGTCCACAAACGGCACTCACACAGCCTCAGGCCTAGTTCGGCTGCTTGGCCGTATCTAAACCCACCGCCAACTGTAAAGGGACACAGTGACTCTCCTTTCACAAAACTCTCAGATGTCATTGCACTTAAGGTCCTTTTGCTTAACGTTAAGGGGCTGAATTCTCCCCATAAACGGAGATTGGCACCAACAGAAGCGCAACAACATAAAGCCCATGTGTTTTTTTTTATTAAGAGACTCACTTCCAAACAACGAACCACCCAAAGTTCTCCTCCAAACATTTCCCTCTGGCTTACCACAGCACATACAAGACAAAAAAAAGAGGAGTTATGATACTAGTTAGCAAAGACATCTCCTTCCAATTGATAAAAAAAAATAAGTAATAAAGAAGGGAGATACCTTATCCTCCAATGCACAATCAACAATAATCATTACACATTAGTCAATATATATGGAACTCATACCGACCAACACACCTTCCTTGACAAGATCCTAACACTAGCAAATGCTCACAAATTTGGAGACATTATAGTAGGAGGATATGCGAACTTCATCCTAGATTCCAACTTGGATACCACCTCTACCTCTAAAGTTAAGCAAGTCACCCTAACTACGCTCTATCAAACTTATGGAGAAAACACTCATTCAACACGGATACATTGATATATAGAGAATCCTTCACCCCTTAGACAGGGATTATACCCATCATTCCCTGGTCCATTCCTCCTACTCGAGGATAGATCGCTTCATTATCCCCATGACCCAAGCACCAAAGATCACTGCAACCCACATCGGTATTATATCGTGGTCTGATCATGCACCTATACTAATGCAAGTAGAGGCCCAATTGACCCATGGTAATCGTACATGGCATCTTAATGACTCCTTATTAGTCACTCAGATCACCAAGGACATGGAAGTATATTTCTCCACCAATAACACAGGAGAGGTGGGAATAGAGACTTTATCGCAGGCACATAAAGCGGTCCTTAGGGGCCAGCTTATCAAACACTCCAGCTACAATAACAAACGTAAGTTGGAATATACGAATAAGATCACTGAACTCACAGAGCTCACCCACATCAGCAAGACATCCTCATCACATACCATCATAAAGCAGATTCTACAACTTCGGGCTCGCCTGTGAGATATCGAATTGGCCAAAACTACATACCTTCTAATGAAGGTAAAACACAAATTCTTTAAAGACGGAAACAAAGCAGGCAAAATATTAGCATCCCAACTCAAAATTAGAACCCAATCCACAAAAATTGTCTATCTCTATGCGAAAGATGGCCACAAACTAAAAACCCACAAGATATAGTAGAAGAATTCAACAACTAATATAGCAAACTTTACAACCTAGACAAAGATGAATACACGCATACTCCCACACAAGCTGACATAGAAGCCTTTCTGAGAGACGTTGATCTTCCCATCCTCACAACCGAACAGAGCCAGACGCTAACACAACCATTCACAACCCAAGAAATCCTACAGACCATCGAACACCTACCGAAATGAAAATATCCTGGCCCTGACGGGTTCACTAATCTATATTATCATAAATTCAAAAACATATTAGCACCCCACATGACTACCCTCTTTAACCAGTGCTTTCAAACAGGTAACATGCCCCCTGAAATGCTTACTGCCCATATATCTACATTACTGAAACCCAGGAAACCTTCCATACACTGCCAAAACATCTGACCTATCTCTTTATTGAATTGTGACACCAAAATATATGCCAAACTCATTGCGAATCGATTAGCCAATATATTGCCACGCATAGTACATAACGATCAATCTGGCTTTATCAAGGGTAGACAGGGTTCCGATAATACTAGGAAAATACTAAACATACTCTCACACATGGAGAGGGAAAACACCAGGGGCTTACTCTTAGCCTTAGATGCAGAGAAGGCCTTTGACTGGCTCAGCTGGGACTACATATTTTCCGCCATACTAACCAAATATAAATTCCCACAGGAACTGATACAAGGGATGATGGCACTATATAGGAAACCCACAGCCCAGGTCTCTTACTTTGGCTTTCTCTCATCCCCCTTTAACCTTACCAATGGCACAAGGCCCTTTGTCTCCCCTCCTCTTTATCTTATCATTGGAGCCACTGGCCCACAAAATTAGACAAGACCCACTTATCGCAGGCATCCAAATCAATAACAGGAACTTTCACTTAGCCATGTTCGCGGATGACATTCTAATATCTTTGAGTAAACCCCAAATCTCCCTCCCGCGACTTTTGCCACTCTTGGATGACTATGGCCGAGTATCTTATTATCGCCTAAACAAATCAAAAACATAAGCGCTCCCGATTCATATGCCGACACAACACACACAAGAACTACGCCTCAAATACCAGTTTGACTGGAGACAAAAATGTATTACCTTTCTGGGAGTGAAACTAGCTTTGCATAAACAAACAATGATACCCCTTAATTATGCTACACTGGTACACATCTGCAATTCTAACTTCCAGAAATGGAAAGATGTTTGCCAGTCGTAGTTGGAAAGACTACACTCTATTAAAATTATGATACTGCCCAAACTATTATACATCTTTAGAATGCTACCCTTACAAGTACCAATGCAGATATTCAAAGCTATCCAGGCCACATTTAACAAATTCTTATGGGGTAAGGCGAAACCACGCCTCCCCTCTTCCTTATGTACCTAGCAACATCAGAGGGAGGCTTAGGACTTCCGAAATTGATCACATATTACAAAGCAGCCATTCTAGAATCGGCCATCAAACTCCATGCACCCAGACACACCATCCAATGGGTAGACATGGAACAGAACACGACCCATCCCAGACCATTAACAAACATACTATGGTCCCCTAAAGACTTTAGACCGCAATTGCACATGCTCTACCCCACCACTACTCTGACGTTACGAATCTGGACCAATGGAAAATACCCATTAATGATGATAAGAAATTCTACATACACGCTCCACTGAGAGCACTGGAAGAGAGCTCACCTTGGCTATCGCTGAAACCCTGGACATCCAGGGGAGTTATTCACATTCAAGACCTATGCTCAAACTCAGGGATGATACCCTTCCCAGACTTACAACAGCAATTCCAATTACCAAACTCGCTCATCTTCACATACCTGCAGCTAAAAAGTATTATTCACACTAAAGTATCTATGACCCAGAACCTCACGACCACACCCTGTAGCACAACAAAAGCGCTAATTAGAAGATGCCACACACGAAACAAAAGAAGAGTTAGCTTACTCATAGCAGATGCAGTGCCCAAAAGACAGAGATAAGGACATGGACACATAATAAACCCTACCAACACAAATATCTTAATAAACTCAAACATTTAGTGAGCATACCACCTGTGTTTTACTAACTATATAGAGCACAGGACTTCTATAATTACTTATCTGAAAGATACCCGACACTTAGTAATACTCAATAATAGTGGAACAAAGAAAAAAAGAGATACAATTTGTGGCGCTGAGATAAATGGCAGCTAGAACACACTAGTGGGTGCGATCACAATAAACCCACAGAAACACAGGTACACAGAAACAGAGATAGTGTGTAGCGCATGTATAAGACCCACAGATCTTAAAAAATACAATCATCCAGCGCACTCACCTATCCACTAAACAGCAACTTCAATGTTGAAAGATTTTATTAGCTTTTTTAAAAACACCTAATCTAGGCAAAAATAATGGGGGTTTAGTTACATTATATGATCATACATTGCATAAGCCTGCCACAACTAATAAAATCTTTCAACATTGAAGTTGCTGTTTAGTGGATAGGTGAGTGCGCTGGATCTTGTGTATTGTATTATTTGGCCCCCAGCAGCACCCCCATTTATGCATGTTCAGGTGAGTGCAGCCAACCCTCCTTGTTTCATATATATATATATATATATATATATATATATATTTGGGAGTCTAGCCAACTCCTTGGTTTTGCTTCCCTCCATGTCACAGGTGCCTCATCCCAGGGCCCTATTTAGCCTTGTACTGCAGAGAGCCTCAGATGGAATTTTTTTCCTCAAGTAAGTGGGTAAATCTCATAAGAGCAGACATTAGGCTGTTAGTGTAGGACCTGCCAAAGATGGGGTACATTGACGTTGTGGCAGGCTTATGCAATGTATGATCATGTAATGTAACTAAACCCCCATTATTTTTGCCTAGATTAGGTGTTTTTAAAAAAACAAATAAAATCTTTCAACGTTGAAGTTGCTGTTTAGTGGATAGGTGAGTGCGCTGGATCTTGTGTATTGTATTATTTGGCCCCCAGCAGCACCCCCATTTATGCATGTTCAGGTGAGTGCAGCCAACCCCCCTTGTTTCATATATATATATATATATATAGAGGATAAAGAGATGCACTCTCAGGACTTGAAAAAATAATTAATTTATTCCAGCAGGTATATAGTTTGCCGACGTTTCGACCCATTCGGGTCTTTCTCAAGGTCAATGTACCTGTGCTTACAAGCCATTTATATAGGACATAAAAAGAAGTACTCACCAATCTGTGAAGAACCCCCTGAATCCCTCCGTGCACACCCGGAAGTGAAACCGGAAATAGAACCCGCGATCACATGATCCATGCATAAGTGATCGTGTGGTGTTGCTAAGATACCGATGGGAAAACAATTAATGATAAGATCGGTATATATCTCATAGATGTGCAAGTGAAATGTCTAATATCAATCAAATGGTATGTATATAAAATCTAATTAAAGTGCAAAGTGCATAAATCCATAAAATGCAGCCTAATATAAGAAAGTGAGCAAAGATCATAAGATCAAATATACTGTGTAAAGTGTCACCATATATCTAAGGAAGTGATCCAAAATAAAAAATGTTATGTTAAAAACATTTCACCAACCATGTCAAGTTTAGAAGGCATTTAGCTGAAGCAGTCTATAGCATCAAAAAACTAGCAGGCTAAATAAAAAAGAAATAAAGCCATTAGAATAAAGGCTCCAAAAACCAATAAGGATCAAAAATATACTTAGAGAAAAAGGAGACCATACGATTATTCAAAAAACATTATTACTAAAGAAACATAGAGAGCACAATATTTTCGTTAAGTCCTCTTGGTGTCACTGTGTCCAGCCGATGGATCCATTGTGCCTCACGTTGAAGTAATTTCCTTGATCTGTCACCCTCTCTGGACATTGGGGGGACATGATCAATAGCCGTGAAACGTAACAAAGGAAGTCTATGTTGCATATGTAGGAAGTGTTTAGCGACTGGCTTATCACTATACTGATCTCTAAATGCTGTTGTTATGGTCGACCGATGTCCCCTTATGCGGTCTCTCAACGTCAAGTCGGTTTTACCAACGTCCGAAAGTCCGCAGGGACATGTGATCATGTATATCACATGGTCAGTAGTACACGTGATATAATGAGATATTTTAATTCACTGACCGCTGTGAGGATGAGCAAAGGTCGTACCACTGACCATGTGACTACATGTCACACATCCACTGCATTTATAGCAACCTTTCTTCAAAATACTCCTCGGTTTACGGTAACAAATTTCTGGGTCACTCTTAACCAGAAGGTCCTTTAAGTTTTTATTTCTTCTGTAACTGATAACAGGAGAACTCATGAATGTATGAGGTAGTGATTTATCTGAACGTAATATATCCCAATGTTTTTGGATAGATTGTCTTATTTTCGATGTTCCAGTATGAAAAGTCATGGGAAGATAAATTTTTGGCTCTTTTGGTACCTTCTTAATTTTATCATTCAATCTTTCTTGATTCCATATATTCAAAGCTTTAGTTTGTGCTATTTGGAGAGTTTGTGGACGATAACCTCGCATACGAAATCTATCCCACATCTCTTCCAATTGAACTCTTCGTTTTTCGGTTTCTGTATTATATCTTAATGTCCTTAAGAATTGGGAGACCGGGAGTGATTTCTTAAGTTGTTGTGGATGAAAACTGGAGGCAGATAAGAGAGTATTACGATCCGTATTTTTACGGTATAAAGTAAATTCCAATTTATTTTCTTTTTTATAGATGGTGACATCCAAAAATTGAATTGATTTTCCATCAATTTGATGGCTCAGTATAACAGGTGTAGAAGATTGATTTATCTCATGAATCATTTGTTCCAGATCTATCCTGGTACCTGTCCAAATCATGAACAGGTCATCTACAAACCGATAATAATGTTGAATATGTTGTCCAAATTTTTTCAAAATATGATCACATTCAAAAATGTACATGAAGGCATTAGCATATGATGGTGCCATTGCCGCCCCCATCGCAGTGCCGGATACTTGCACATAGAATTGGTTTTCAAATTTAAAATAGTTGCATGTAAGTGCAATCATTAGAAATTCCAACAAGAATTCAGTTGGCGGACCTTCATATATGGTAGATTTAATCAGGATCTCCCTCAAAGCCTGTACACCCTCCCTGTGGGGTATGATGGTGTACAGGCTCTGGACATCCATCGTAACTAATAAGGATGTCGACTCCACGTGTGGTGTTTGTAGGATTCTGGACATAAAGTCCCGTGTGTCTCGTAAGCATGTAGGCAAAGCCATAATGCTATCTTTAATAAAGGTATCAATATATTTGGCAATTGGTTCAATTATGCCATCCCTAGCCGAAACTATGGGTCTTCCTGGTGGTTGTAGTGGGTCTTTATGAATCTTGGGTAGCGTGTACAGTACCGGATGTCTGGGGTGTTCAACTGTGAGGTACTGAGCTATATGAGTATCCAAGTACTCCAATTGTAATCCCAATTCAACATGATTTTTTATTCTTTTTTGGAATTTAACCGTTGGATCAAACGTGAGCTTTGTATACACAGAGGTATCACTGAGTTGTCTCAGTATTTCTTTCCGGTATTGGTCGTATGATTGTATCACCATTGCTCCCCCTTTATCAGCCCCACGGATTACTATATTAGGGTCTTGACTGAGGTCCTTCAATGCTGCTTTTTCTCCCGGACTTAAATTCTGATGGGACAGAGGTGGATTTTTTACAATTTTTTCTATATCCATTTTAACCGTCTGGATAAATGCTTTAATGGATGAGTTAGCAGTCCGAATATCTCTTTTGTTTTTCGTTGGAAAAACATGAGTAGGTTTTTTTGTTAAATGTTTCTTGATCTCGTTACTATATAATATTCTTTGAATCTTATATAATTCAACCTCCGTCTGAAACAAATCAGGCTTTGCGACTGGAACAAAAGAGTCCTTTATTTAGGAGTGAATAGTGATCGGAGTTAAGTACTTTATTAGACAAATTAAAAACCGTTATTTCCTCATCCTGGGTGGTTTGCCCATGGGGTTTGTATTTTTTCCAATTTCTTTTCCCTCGTCGTATTGGTCGGCTCTTTTGGCGCCTCTGGTATTGACTCTTATTGTATCTGGAGGTTCGTTTTGTTGTATACCTCTGCCTAAAAAAGGATCTGGGGTCTGTCTTCTTAAATCTTCTCTGGAATCTGGGTCTGAGGTGGAATCGCCTGAACTGGCATCTATGGTGTTAAATAGAGGTTTACGTATTTTTGTCCTGGGTCTAAACCTTGATCCATAATTTTCTTGGGCACCCCCTAACCACCTATACACCTGGTGATATTTATAATCATTATTCACCTTCTCCAATTTTTGTTTCTTAAACCGAATCAAATCATGTTTGTATTTGTTAATTTCATCCTGAAGTTTGATCATCTGAGTAGTGGCTGTTGATGCTTGTAATGTTATAATATTTGTGGTTTCCAGGTTTTGGATTGTTTGCTTTACAAAAATTAACTCTTTGCCTACTTCCTCCACCACAATCACCATCCAGTCCAGAGAACATTTATTGGATATCTGCATCCACTTTTTGCAGAATTCCGGGTTTTGTCTACCAATTGTAGGTGCATTTTTAACCCTAAATCCTCTTGGTATCCTTTTTGCTCTGTGATAGTCTGAGATAAATACACCATGGAGGTCCAAATCCGTTTCTCGTTTCTTTAATTTCAACAAATCGTTATATAGATCTTGAACAGTATTAGTGTGTAAAAGATCCTTGGATGTTTGTGGCCATAAAATAGCATTAGCTTGGTCCTCAGATATAGAGAGAGTTTCAGCTGACTCTAAAAGTGCTCCAGCTCTAGCCAAAAAATCTTCCATGGTATGGGAGGAAAGTCTTGAGAAAGAGAGTAATTCACCATTAAGTGAATATTCCAAAGAGGGGGTGCTCAAGTTGATGCAACATACACCAAATATGTAAAACAATGTTTTTCTTGGCACTCACCCTTTCAAATGTGTAGCTCAATATCGCCTGGGTGCAATCCCATGTAGACAAAATATATAGAGGATAAAGAGATGCACTCTCAGGACTTGAAAAAATAATTAATTTATTCCAGCAGGTATAACATCAAAGTTTGCCGACGTTTCGACCCATTCGGGTCTTTCTCAAGGTCAATGTACCTGTGCTTACAAGCCATTTATATAGGACATAAAAAGAAGTACTCACCAATCTGTGAAGAACCCCCTGGATCCCTCCGTGCACACCCGGAAGTGAAACCGGAAATAGAACCCGCGATCACATGATCCATGCATAAGTGATCGTGTGGTGTTGCTAAGATACCGATGGGAAAACAATTAATGATAAGATCGGTATATATCTCATAGATGTGCAAGTGAAATGTCTAATATCAATCAAATGGTATGTATATAAAATCTAATTAAAGTGCAAAGTGCATAAATCCATAAAATGCAGCCTAATATAAGAAAGTGAGCAAAGATCATAAGATCAAATATACTGTGTAAAGTGTCACCATATATCTGTCAGGCTCCCGCGGACGGCTGCGAGGGGAGGCTGCACTCCGCTCGCAGTACTCACCCTCCAGCCGTCCGCGGTCCCCTCCGCCTCGTGGGTACGGCGAGCGGCATCCTTCCAGCCTCGGATGCCGCCCGCCGTTCCCTCCACGTCCCCCAGCGGCAGCATGCATGACGCTGCACGCTGGGAGACCGCCCAGGGTTATACACGCCGGGGTCAGTCACCTGACCCGGCGTTAAAGGCAAAGTGCCACAATCACAGTGGGAGGTCTAAATATCTCCCACGTGTGATTGTTAATTCTGATTGGAAATCATCCAATCAGAATTAACCTGATGGTTTAAATACTTACCTTTCCTGTTCCTCCTTGCCCTGTTGTGGTCTTTGCTTGTTAGTATTGATTCTGAACTTGTGCTTCTGGTTACGTACTCTCTGGCTTGTTATCCGACTTTGTGACTTTCTCCTACCCTTTGACCTCGGCTTGTTTCACGTTATTCTGTCTTCTGGTTCCCCTTACTCGGCTTGTTTCCTGACTATTCTTTGTGTGCTTAGCCCGGCCACTCTAAGGTCCGGTACGGCACTTTGTGTGTGTGTGTGTGTGTTGGCGTGTTTGGTTCTCCGAATCGTGACATTACAACAGGGCCATAATGGAACCTGCTGACATACCACGGCTTCTAGTTAATCAAGAGGCTAGAATGGATGGCTTAGACCACCGTATGGATCAGTTTGCTCAAGCTTTACAAACCATTCTGGCTCGTACTGCACACTTGCAACCGGCCGTTCAGGAGGCTGCTGCTGCTGTGCCCGAACCCATTCCCACTCCAGTACCTGTTCCCGCTCATGTAGTTCACATGACGCCGCCACAGCGCTACAGTGGTGACCCAGCATTGTGTCGTGGTTTCCTCAACCAAATCGACATCCATTTGGTGATGAATCCACGCTCCTATCCCACTGACAGATCTAAAATTGCCTTTTTGATAAACCACTTGTCCGGGGGAGCTTTAGCATGGGCCAACCCCATTTGGGAAAATACGTCTCCTATGTCCTTTGCTGATTTTCTGACAGCTTTCAGACGCACGTTTGATCAACCCGGTAGGGTTGCTTCTGCTGGCAAGGCTCTGCTTAGGGTCCGACAGGGTAACAGGTCTGTAGCAGATTACACTATCGAATTTCATACTCTAGCAGCTGAAGTGGTTTGGAATAATGACGCCCTCGTAACAGCCTTTCAGGAGGGTCTGGCCGCTTATATACTGGATGAAATAGCATCCAGGGAATTACCTGCTCTTCTAGATGATGTTATAGACTATGTGATTCTTATAGATAACCGTATTAGAGAGAGGCATAGCCAAAGACGGTTGGATACACGGGTGTTACCTGCTCTACCCAGTACTTCCCTGCTAGCGTTACCCGCTCCTGTGCAGCCATCCCCTGAACCCATGCAGTTGGGTGCTACAGGGTTAACTGAGGCCGAAAGAGCATACCGTAGAAGGGAGGGGTTATGCCTTTATTGTGGGAGGAGGGGGCATCACTGTAAAGCCTGCCCTAAACTACAGGGAAACTGCAGCACCTAAGGCCTAGAGAGGGGTCGGCCTCGGGTGTTATGACTTTGTCCCCTCATATGTCCATCTCTAGACCGTTTATTACGGTTTTTCTCTTGGTCAATAAAACCACTATAACAACCAAAGCCCTGATCGATTCAGGTGCGGCAGACAACCTTATGGATGAGACCTTTGCCAAAACCGCAGCCCTGAATTTGATTTGAAAGGAGACACCCTTGGCCGTTGAGGCCATAGATGGTAGACCACTGGAGAAACCTCTGGTGACCCATGAAACCCAGGAAATAGTTATGTCTGTGGGTGTTTTGCACAAAGAGAAGTTAACCTTCCAAATAATTAACTCCCCAACAGCCTCCATCGTTCTAGGTTTTCCCTGGTTGGTTAAACACAACCCTGTTCTTGATTGGGGTTGTTTAGACATACTTTCCTGGGGGGAATCTTGTCAGCGAGACTGTGTGGCTCATGTACATCCTGTCTGTTTACTTAACGTACCCACGGCTAAACCGCTCTCGGTTTCTGTGCCCTCTGTTTATGCGGATCTTGCCTTGGTTTTTGAGAAGAGGGAGGCAGATAAGCTACCTCCACATCGTGAGTATGATTGTGCCATAAACCTCTTACCGGGCACTATGCCTCCTAGGGGAAAGGTCCACCCTCTTTCTGAAAAAGAGAACCAAATCATGGAGGAGTACATACAGGAATCCCTAAGAAAAGGTTTTATTAGAAGGTCCTCCTCTCCTGCTGGTGCTGGTTTCTTTTTTGTGGCTAAGAAGGAGGGTGATTTGAGACCATGTATAGACTACAGGGGTCTGAACAATATAACGGTTAAAAACGCCTACCCTATCCCCCTCATCACTGAGTTGTTTGATCGTGTTAAAGGTTCTAAATTCTTCACCAAATTAGACCTCAGGGGGCTTATAACCTTGTCCGTATAAAGGAGAATGACGAGTGGAAGACAGCGTTCAACACACGCAGTGGGCATTACGAATATCTGGTCATGCCTTTTGGATTGTGTAATGCTCCTGCCGTGTTTCAGGACCTCATAAATGATGTCCTTAGGGATCTATTGCATGTCTGTGCTGTAGTATACCTTGACGACATACTTGTGTATTCTCCTGATTTGAAGTCACACCATAACCATGTTAGGATGGTGCTCAAAAGGCTATTGCTGAACGGACTCTACTGTAAGTTAGAAAAATGTTTATTCGATCAGACCTCTGTGCAATTCCTAGGATATATCATTACTGAACAGGGTTTCAGTATGGATCCTGCTAAATTGGAAGCTATAATGTCCTGGCCACTTCCCCAAGGACTAAAGGCTATCCAGCGTTTTATAGGATTTGCCAACTATTATAGGAAATTTATAAAAAACTTTTCACCACTCATATCTCCCATAACGAAGTTGACAAAAAAAGGTCTACATCCTAGGGTTTGGACTCCTGAAGCCCTTAAGGCCTTCGAAACCCTCAAGAAGGCATTTGCCTCTGCTCCAGTGCTGCACCACCCTGATCCTTCTCTTCCCTTTGTTATGGAAGTAGACGCCTCGGAGTCAGGTGTGGGAGCCGTACTGTCACAGAGGTTGTCTTATGACAAACCCCTCCATCCCTGTTGTTATTTTTCTAAAAGGTTGTCTGATTCAGAGAAGAATTATGATGTTGGGAATAGGGAACTATTAGCTATTGTGTTAGCTTTCAAGGAATGGAGGTACTTATTAGAGGGTTCTAGACACAAAATTATGGTTATAACAGATCATAAGAATCTATCCTATATTGCTGATGCTAGAAGGTTATCTGCCCGGCAGGCTAGATGGTCTCTATTTCTCTCACGCTTCCAATATGTTATCACCTATAGACCTGGTTGCCGTAATGCCAAGGCTGACGCCATCTCTCGGCAGCATGAACCAGTAGAATTTGTTAACCCGACTCCTGAACCTATTGTACCTGAGTCACAGATAATAGCTGCTACCCGTTTGGTTGTTTCTTCACCTTTCCTTACCAGTATTAAGACATACCAAACCCAGGCACCCCCTGAGACGCCGGTTGGTAAACTATACGTTGAAGCTAATGACAGAAAAAAGTTGTTAACTTTATTTCACACAGCCAAAACTGCTGGTCATCCGGGGGTTACCAAAACCTACAAGGGCCTCCTTCAACAGTTCTGGTGGCCTTCACTCAAGCGAGACGTAGTGGATTTTGTTCAGGCTTGTCAGGTCTGCACGCAATGTAAGTCCCTTAATGTGAGACCCCAGGGTTTTCTGATGCCTCTATCTATACCCAAGAAACCATGGACCCACTTATCCATGGATTTCATTGTAGACCTGCCTCTTTCTGATGGTCAGACGGTGATACTGACTGTGACGGATAGGTTCTCTAAAATGGCGCACTTCATTCCGCTTAAGAAACTGCCTTCTGCGGTTCAGTTAGCTCAGGTATTTGCCAAAGAAGTGTTCCGATTGCATGGGGTACCCCAGGATATCGTATCTGACAGGGGCCCTCAATTTGTCTCTCGGTTCTGGAGGGGCTTTTGTGCTGAGATGGGGGTATCCTTGTCGTTTTCTTCCTCCTATCACCCGCAATCTAATGGTGCGGCCGAACGTGCTAATCAGTCTGTGGAATTGTATTTGCGCTGCTTCACTAATGCGCACCAGGATGACTGGTCTCGCCTTCTTCCGTGGGCTGAATTTGCCAGGAATACGGTGTCTCATTCGTCTACTGGCTTAAGTCCTTTTGAGGTTGCTTATGGGTTTCGTCCTTCTGTCCTTCCCGGTGCGTTCTCCGACAAGGGAATGCCCGCCTTGGACCAGCACCTCGCCTCTTTGCGGAAGACGTGGGATCAAGTCCATGTTGCGCTGTCTCGTTCAGCAGCTGCTCAGAAAAAGTTTGCTGATCGCCGTAGGGTTGCGGCCCCTTCCTATGTTCCGGGTGATAGGGTATGGTTGTCCTCCCGGAACCTCCGTCTCAAGGTTCCCTCGATGAAATTTGCCCCCAGGTTTCTTGGTCCCTTCAAGGTGTTACGTAGGGTTAATCCCGTTTCCTACTCCCTTGATTTGCCTCCTTCCATGCATGTCCCGAACACGTTTCACGTCTCGCTTTTGAAACCCTTGCTGTGTAACCGGTTCTCTCGTCCCCTCGGGCGGCCCGTTTCCCCTCGAGCTGTCTCTGACGGCGTGTACGAGGTGGCTACCCTTCTCGACTCTCGTGTTTCTAGGGGTCGGCTGCAATATTTGGTGGACTGGAAGGGGTACGGCCCTGAGGAGCGGTCCTGGGTTTCAAGCTCCGATGTGCACGCTCCCTCTTTGGTCCGCTCCTTTCATGCCCGCTTTCCTTTGAAGCCTTCCGCTTCCCACCCCCTGGGTGGTCTTCGAGGGGGGGGTAATGTCAGGCTCCCGCGGGCGGCTGCGAGGGGAGGCTGCACTCCGCTCGCAGTACTCACCCTCCAGCCGTCCGCGGTCCCCTCCGCCTCGTGGGTACGGCGAGCGGCATCCTTCCAGCCTCGGATGCCGCCCGCCGTTCCCTCCACGTCCCCCAGCGGCAGCATGCATGACGCTGCACGCTGGGAGACCGCCCAGGTTTATACACGCCGGGGTCAGTCACCTGACCCGGCGTTAAAGGCAAAGTGCTACAATCACAGTGGGAGGTCTAAATATCTCCCACGTGTGATTGTTAATTCTGATTGGAAATCATCCAATCAGAATTAACCTGATGGTTTAAATACTTACCTTTCCTGTTCCTCCTTGCCCTGTTGTGGTCTTTGCTTGTTAGTATTGATTCTGAACTTGTGCTTCTGGTTACGTACTCTCTGGCTTGTTATCCGACTCTGTGACTTTCTCCTACCCTTTGACCTCGGCTTGTTTCACGTTATTCTGTCTTCTGGTTCCCTTTACTCGGCTTGTTTCCTGACTATTCTTTGTGTGCTTAGCCCGGCCACTCTAAGGTCCGGTACGGCACTTTGTGTGTGTGTGTGTGTTGGCGTGTTTGGTTCCCCGAATCGTGACAATATCTAAGGAAGTGATCCAAAATAAAAAATGTTATGTTAAAAACATTTCACCAACCATGTCAAGTTTAGAAGGCATTTAGCTGAAGCAGTCTATAGCATCAAAAAACTAGCAGGCTAAATAAAAAAGAAATAAAGCCATTAGAATAAAGGCTCCAAAAACCAATAAGGATCAAAAATATACTTAGAGAAAAAGGAGACCATACGATTATTCAAAAAACATTATTACTAAAGAAACATAGAGAGCACAATATTTTCGTTAAGTCCTCTTGGTGTCACTGTGTCCAGCCGATGGATCCATTGTGCCTCACGTTGAAGTAATTTCCTTGATCTGTCACCCTCTCTGGACATTGGGGGGACATGATCAATAGCCGTGAAACGTAACAAAGGAAGTCTATGTTGCATATGTAGGAAGTGTTTGGCGACTGGCTTATCACTATACTGATCTCTAAATGCTGTTGTTATGGTCGACCGATGTCCCCTTATGCGGTCTCTCAACGTCAAGTCGGTTTTACCAACGTACGAAAGTCCGCAGGGACATGTGATCATGTATATCACATGGTCAGTAGTACACGTGATATAATGAGATATTTTAATTCTCTGACCGCTGTGAGGATGAGCAAAGGTCGTACCACTGACCATGTGACTACATGTCACACATCCACTGCATTTATAGCAACCTTTCTTCAAAATACTCCTCGGTTTACTTTAACAAATTTCTGGGTCACTCTTAACCAGAAGGTCCTTTAAGTTTTTATTTCTTCTGTAACTGATAACAGGAGAACGCATGAATGTATGAGGTAGTGATTTATCTGAACGTAATATATCCCAATGTTTTTGGATAGATTGTCTTATTTTCGATGTTCCAGTATGAAAAGTCATGGGAAGATAAATTTTTGATTCTTTTGGTACCTTCTTAATTTTATCATTCAATCTTTCTTGATTCCATATATTCAAAGCTTTAGTTTGTGCTATTTGGAGAGTTTGTGGACGATAACCTCGCATACGAAATCTATCCCACATCTCCCAATTCTTAAGGACATTAAGATATAATACAGAAACCGAAAAACGAAGAGTTCAATTGGAAGAGATGTGGGATAGATTTCGTATGCGAGGTTATCGTCCACAAACTCTCCAAATAGCACAAACTAAAGCTTTGAATATATGGAATCAAGAAAGATTGAATGATAAAATTAAGAAGGTACCAAAAGAATCAAAAATTTATCTTCCCATGACTTTTCATACTGGAACATCGAAAATAAGACAATCTATCCAAAAACATTGGGATATATTACGTTCAGATAAATCACTACCTCATACATTCATGAGTTCTCCTGTTATCAGTTACAGAAGAAATAAAAACTTAAAGGACCTTCTGGTTAAGAGTGACCCAGAAATTTGTTACCGTAAACCGAGGAGTATTTTGAAGAAAGGTTGCTATAAATGCAGTGGATGTGTGACATGTAGTCACATGGTCAGTGGTACGACCTTTGCTCATCCTCACAGCGGTCAGTGAATTAAAATATCTCATTATATCACGTGTACTACTGACCATGTGATATACATGATCACATGTCCCTGCGGACTTTCGGACGTTGGTAAAACCGACTTGACGTTGAGAGACCGCATAAGGGGACATCGGTCGACCATAACAACAGCATTTAGAGATCAGTATAGTGATAAGCCAGTCGCTAAACACTTCCTACATATGCAACATAGACTTCCTTTGTTACGTTTCACGGCTATTGATCATGTCCCCCCAATGTCCAGAGAGGGTGACAGATCAAGGAAATTACTTCAACGTGAGGCACAATGGATCCATCGGCTGGACACAGTGACACCAAGAGGACTTAACGAAAATATTGTGCTCTCTATGTTTCTTTAGTAATAATGTTTTTTGAATAATCGTATGGTCTCCTTTTTCTCTAAGTATATTTTTGATCCTTATTGGTTTTTGGAGCCTTTATTCTAATGGCTTTATTTCTTTTTTATTTAGCCTGCTAGTTTTTTGATGCTATAGACTGCTTCAGCTAAATGCCTTCTAAACTTGACATGGTTGGTGAAATGTTTTTAACATAACATTTTTTATTTTGGATCACTTCCTTAGATATATGGTGACACTTTACACAGTATATTTGATCTTATGATCTTTGCTCACTTTCTTATATTAGGCTGCATTTTATGGATTTATGCACTTTGCACTTTAATTAGATTTTATATACATACCATTTGATTGATATTAGACATTTCACTTGCACATCTATGAGATATATACCAATCTTATCATTAATTGTTTTCCCATCGGTATCTTAGCAACACCACACGATCACTTATGCATGGATCATGTGATCGCGGGTTCTATTTCCGGTTTCACTTCCGGGTGTGCACGGAGGGATTCAGGGGGTTCTTCACAGATTGGTGAGTACTTCTTTTTATGTCCTATATAAATGGCTTGTAAGCACAGGTACATTGACCTTGAGAAAGACCCGAATGGGTCGAAACGTCGGCAAACTTTGATGTTATACCTGCTGGAATAAATTAATTATTTTTTCAAGTCCTGAGAGTGCATCTCTTTATCCTCTATATATTTTGTCTACATGGGATTGCACCCAGGCGATATTGAGCTACACATTTGAAAGGGTGAGTGCCAAGAAAAACATTGTTTTATATATATATATATATATATATATATATATTACCCCTCTCTGGCACAGGTGCCTCATCCCATTTCATATATATATATATATATATATATATATATATATATATATATATATATATGAAAATAATAATTAAAAATAAATAAACTGTAATAATCATTTAAAAAAATATTATTTATAAATGTCATTTTATTCTAACTGTATTTTGATATTAATATATATATTTATATATATGTATATCCGCTTAACAAGAGTGGACGAACTAGGTGAAAAACGGTTGTTAAAGACAGCAGACGTGCCTTGTATGACCGTAGCAAATAGGAGCCCTGGACTTACCTGGACCGGCAATCCGCAGCGATCACGGATGGGGGGGAGGGACTGCTGGGTACCCCAGCAGTCCCCTGCCGCACCTCCGGCCACCTCGGCCCTCCAGGGCCATGTGATGACCATGATCCCATCGCTGCAATAGGAGTCTAGGAGCTGCCAGCAGAGGGACTGTCTGAGCTGTCAGAAAGTCCCTCAGGCTGCTAAAAAGTAAAACAAATAAAATAAATATATTATACATATACATGTATAATATATTATAAAATAATTATAGCATTTATAATATTTTAAAAATATATATGATTTCATTATAAGTGTACTTTGAGATATATACATGTATATCTCAAAATAAACTTATAGTGAAATCATATATATGCATTATATATGTATAATATATTATAAAATGCTTTCATTATAATATACATATATAGGAAATAAAAGTGTGTGTGTATGTGTGTATGTATGTATATATATATATATATATATATATATACACACACATATGTATATATACACACACGTATTATATATATTGAAGAAAACAAAACATTTATAATAAACAAATAAAAAGGGGCTACTACAAAAGACTGGAAATACCCTGGGTTGTCTACATTTGCAAATGGTATGCCATGATAGGGGTTATTTTACATTCCTGGGCTACCATATGGTCTCAAAAGGCAACACAGATCCAGCAAACCAAACCAATTTTTTTTTTGTGGCACATTATTTAATCTAATGTGTCCATGGATGATTTTTTCACGTTAGCAGGGGGACGAGCTGAACAGGCAGAAATTTGGCAATATAGTAAAACCGATGCGGAGAGAATTAGATGGGAAACAACTACGTCTGATCTTCCAAATACTACTTCTTTATGTGACATTTATTTTGAATTGGTGAGATTGAAAAAAAGAGAGACCGATCTAGATCTTCATGGTTTATTCCTGACAGAATATCATCGGAATTTGCAGATCCCAAGAAGCTTCAGGGTAAGCAATATACCAACTATTGGGAGATTAAAACCTGGTGTCTGCAAAAAGTGGACTTCAGTTTTAAATAAGTGCTCATTAGACCTTATGTTGATCATTATAGAAGATGTCAGGGAGGACTTTATACACAGAAGAAGGAGGATCACTGAACTTGAGACTCAGCAAGCTATATTATTAGCAACACCTGAGGCAACTCCAACACTGAAGTTGGAGAACAGTGTAAAAATATATAAAACTGACCTCATTCGGTTTAAGAGGGAAAAACAAGATAAAGTGTCAGCTGACTACAAGGAGCACAGAGTCTATAAGTGGTTAAGTGGCACTAGTGACCGTCCCAGATTTGCAAGGAAGAAAAGTCCAATACGCAGACCCAGGCAACTCACTATGGACAAAACAACCGGAAAATCTAGTTAGGAATCTGACTACAACAGGGATACCAGAGAAGACACAACTGCAAGAACTCAACAGGTGCAACCTTTTTTTAGAAGGGACAAGCTCAGATCATTTAGGAATACAAACCCGGTATCGGAACAGAACTACAACTTCAGAAGAAGGGCGATTACCAGATGTGGACAGAAGGGGCGAACCTTCTGGGGCAAGAGGAAAACCTCCAGGTCAGAGGAAATAATACTAATCTTCAATTTATCCTCTCGAATCTTGACAGTAGCAGAAACAACACTCCTTAGTAAGGGTCTGTCTTTTGTACCCACAGCCAGACTCAACCCATTGGGCTGGGAGGTTGAACTTTACAAGTTCGGTAGAACATTGCGACTTAAAGATTTCTTTAAGAACAAACCTTCTCCATTAGAGGAACGAATAGTACAATTTAAGAAAAAGAGCACTTTCGATCCAATGCCCAATCAATCAACTATTAAAACCTTTTTGAGATCAGTAAAAAAGGAAACTACTGATCATTTAGGAAACACTCATCCACATCATTCCAACTGTTCAAAACAAGACAGGGAAATTATCAAATCACTGGCCATGGACAAGAACATCGTCATTAGGTCAGCCGATAAAGGTGGGGGTATCGTCATACAAGATTATAGCAAATATAGATTGGAAATCTTAAACCAATTGTCTGATTCCAATACTTACTTGAAACTGAATGGGGATCCTACTATCCAAGTAAAATGCTTAATTGAAAATGTTTTACAGACAGGCTTGGAACAAGATTTCCTTGATCAGGACCTCTGGGAATTTTTACATCAGTCAAATCCTAGAACACCAATGATCTATCCACCCCCCAAGGTTCACAAGAATCTTCAAGATCCCCCAGGAAGGCCAATTATATCGGCAGTTGGGGGCATTTTGGAACCTCTGGCAAGATGGCTGGATTTCCTATTTAAGGAAACAATTGAAAGTTTACCTACGTATATTAAAGATACCCCGAATTTCATTCATCTTATTTCTACTGTGAATTTACCAATAGAACCAGTATCATTGGTCACCTGCGACATAAACAGTCTCTATACGATCATAGCTCATGCAGGAGGGGTACAAGCCATGAGACAGATTCTCCTTGACTCTAAGAAATATGAAGATCCATCCATTGATTATGTGATGGAAATCTTGGAATTGGTTCTCACACAGAATTATTTTCATTTTGAACTAGATTGGTATAGACAGCTAGCCGGTACATCCATGGGAGCCTCCATGGCTCCAATATATGCCAATGGCTACATGTTTGGATTTGAATCACAACACATATTGGAGCCATTCAAGGACATTATCATGATATGTGGTTGTTATATCGACGATATTTTCATGATTGTTGAGGGTGACACCAGTGTTGCAGAGGTATATAAATTAAGGTGTCCCTGTGGGTTAACATATATTGGCAACACAGACTTACCTTTACGGGAACGCATCCGTAACCATAGATCGAGCATAAGAGTGGCATATAGAGACCAGAAATCAGACCTCCCAGTGGCCAAACATTTTTTGGAACAAGGACACACGCTACCAACCCTAAAACTGATGGCTATTGATCACATACCAGTCCCGCGAAAAGGAGGGGACAGGAAGAAAATGTTACTACAACGAGAACTTTATTGGATTAGAACTTTGAGAACTGTTTATCCAAATGGTCTCAATGAGAAATACACTCTTTCAGCATTTTTATAATATTTGTATTGATTAATGTGTGGATGAAATGCGATGCCCACCCTGGGGGATAGGCATGCATTTTTACATCATTCCGCTACATTTTTTCAAGTTGTATATAGTTCCATTTTGTCACTCATGTGGTGTGATTGTGAGCACACCCTGGGGGAGAGGCTAACCAATCGTTTACCTATAGTGACTATCAATTGATGTGATTATCTTTACGTTGTTTTTCATCTAGAACTGTTATTGCCTATTTGTTTTCAGTTTCTTTTGTTATAGGTATGATCATATTGAACAGGATATTGGAGTAAGGTTGATCCAAAGTAATGTTTGGTGTTCCTTTGTGAAAAATTTTTGACCATTGGGACATCATTGTGATTGGACTAGTTAGATCCTTCATTGAGTGAGAATATGTGACCAAATGGTTCTTTGGGGATTTATGCTCTGTTTTGATTTCACTTAATAATGTAAATTTATTTGGGTAAGCCTATAAAAATAATTCTACTAGCCATATATTGAATGTAGAATAGGGCTCTCATTATTCAGTATTTTAATGGTGTTTATGTAATTTGTAAGATATTCATTATATCTACGCCCAGTTTCAGTAGCATTACTACTTTTGGTTTGTTAGGTTTTTTAGTAGCCTTAGTAACACTCCACTATTTTTAAGTGGATGGATCATGGAATTGGGAGTTGAGGTCCAGTTTATACCCCATGGCAATTCTGTTTGGAGGATTGGTATTTATATTCTACCTATTCGTGTTTATGTCCATGGTTACAGTATAATTGGACTTGGTCGTTGCCTCAATATACTAATATATAAATATGCAGTACTCTATCGTTTTAGATAAAGAGAGTTGATGGATTATTTAAATAAGAGTTGGAATTCTGTTTATACCTTTAGGGAAGTCTAAACACGATGTTCTCTTTATTATGATTTATGAGTCTTGATTTATAGTAAGATCATTGTAAATTTGAATTCCAATATGCAAGTTGCTCTCAGGTTTATTTCCAATTCAAATAGATCACTATTCAGAAAGTATGTTTATAATTTTGATTGTCATTATGCCGATTGAGATTAATAGAAAGTATGTACACAGCTTTTGTTCTCCTGCCATCAGGGCCGGCGCTACCTGTAAGGTGACCTAGGCAGCTGCCTAGGGCGCACCTTAGCAGGGGGCGCCGGATCCCTGCGCCCGGCGGCCCCTCATGCTGCTCCGCCTGAGCGCTTTTACAAGCCTCAGGCGGCGCAGCACTGCTGTGGAGGGCGGCCGGATATGAGTGACCGGCAGGAGGGAAGCGCAGAGCGCTCCCTCCTACCGGTCTCTCAATGTAGCATGGCACTTCCCTTCAGACCGCCGGCGGCCGGGTACAGGAAACAGAAGTTCCTGTCCCACATTCTGCGCCGCCCGGCCACGCTACATAGACAGGAGGGAAGAGGAGGGTAAGGACCACAGGGGGAGGGGGGAGCATCACTGGGGAAGGATCACTGGGGAAGGACCACTGGGAGGGGGAAAGGACCACTGGGGAGAAGGACCACGGGGAGGATCACTGGGGAGCGGAGGGGAGGACCACTGGGCAAAGGACCACTGGGGATGAGGGGGAGTTAGGGGCCACTGGGGGGGGGGGAAGGACCAATGGGGATGAGGGGGGGAAAGGACCACTGGGGGAGGGGGAGTAAGGACCACTGGGGGAGGAGAGGGATGGGGAGTAAGAACCACTGGGGGAGGAAGGGGGGGAGTTAGGGCCACTGGGGAAGGGGGGTGAAGGAACACAGGGGGAGGGGGGGTGGGGAGTAAGGGCCACTGAGGGAGGAGGGGGAGGTCCACTAAGGGGTTTGGGAGAGGGAGGACCACCAAAGGGGGGTAAGTAGGGAGGACCACTAAGGAGAGGGGAGGAGGGTAAGGACCACTAAGGGGGGGGGGAGAAAGAGGATAATGACCACTGAGGGGAGGAGATTACCACTAAGGGGGTGGGGGAGGAGGGGAATGTCTACTAAGGGGTTTGGGAGAGGGAGGACCACTAAGGGGAGGGATGGAGGACCACTAAGGGGGAGAGGGGGGAGTGAGAAGACCACCAAGGGGGGATTACAGGGGGCCAAGGGAGAGCACTAAGGGACAGAAGGGGAGAACACGGAGGGACAGGAGGGAAGGGGAAATCAATAATTGACAGGAGGGGAGAGCACTATGAAAAAAATAAAAAATAAAGAGTTGCTCCCCTCTCAGTCCCTATCCTACCCCACAAACCTTCTCTTTTACACTACACACATACACAATGCACCCCCCCACACACACACAGAAACATACAATGCATTCCTACTCACACACAGACACACCCGAAACACACAATGCATCCCTTACGTTCACACAAACACTCATTCTCTTACACACAGAAACAAAATGCATCTCTTACACAATCAATGCACCCCTTACGGACACACACTGCATTCAATTAAATACACAGAAACACACCTTGAACCCCTTACACACACACACCCAGAAACATACAATGCATTCCTTACACGCAAACACACACTGCATTCACTATACATACACTACAACCATTACAGAAATTGGTATCCCTATACACTACATTCTATAAGAACACACACACATTGCATCCTCTACAATAACACATAAAACATCCCCTACACACATACACTCCACTTCCTGTGAGAGAACTCATGGGTGGGCCATGTAGCTGAATTTATGGGTGGGCATTGTAGGCATACTCACAGTCAAGCCCTGGGGGCCCAGACCGTGAGCTCTGTAAGGGGACCTAAAAAATGGAGTTGCTTCCTGTTCGTTAATTGTTGTGAGCACTGTTACAGTCTCCAGAGAGCCTTTTCTACACTAGACCTGTGGAGCCAGACTGAGCCCATCATCAGCCTCTTGTCCTCATCTGGTGGTAAGTAGGCAATCCAATATATTATTAGTGGTACTAATCTCTAATTTACCTCACATTAAATGGATACTATAGTCACCAGAAGCACTACAGCATAATGTAGTGGTTCTGGTGTCTATAGCATAGCCTGTGCCTGTAGCCTTTTTAATGTAAACACACTGTCTTTTCAGATAAAAGACACTTTGTGAAGACTGGCGTTGGCCCATATGGCAGAGCATATGGGCGGGGCATTGTGATGTCACATGATGGGCAGGACATATGGGGGGGCGGCAAATTTTTTTTTGCCTAGGGTGGCAAAAATCCTTGCACCGGCCTGCCGTGAAGCAGCTAGTATGGTTGCTTTTATGTATTTTTACATTTATAATTGTTTGTATACCCAGGTTTCTATGGCAACGACCCCTGGCCAAATTATCGTGCGTGACACCACGTGGCTGCAGACTCACGTCGGGCAGCCCTCGGCAGGTCCGGGCATCCTGAAAGTCAGATGTTACACAGGTGGGGGTGAGTAAGTCTTACGTTTTATGCTTTATATGTTCGGATATTTTTTGTGCACAGTGTCCCCTGAGGAAAGCTTGAGGGGATCAAGCTGAAACGTTGACCGTTTTTATTTATAAAAGTTATAGTCCTTGGAGTGCTATCCTTAAATATTTTTTTTATGTATGTATGTGTATATATATATATATGTGTGTGTGTGTGTGTATATATATATATATATATATATATATATATATACACACACACACACACACACAAACTTATTATATATATTGAAGAAAAAACATTTATAATAAATACCCTGGGTTGTCTACATTTGCAAATGGTATGCCATGATGGGGTTATTTCACATTCCTGGGCTACCATATGGTCTCAAAAGGCAACACAGACCCAGCAAACCAATCTGGCAAACTAAATAGGGCAAGCTCTATAGTGACACCATAAAACCTCTACATGGGGGGTATTGTTATACTTGAAAGACTTTTCTGAACACTAGTAGAAGTGTTTAAAATAATAAAACTTATCACAACAATGAAATCACCAGTAAAAGTGTAGTTTTTGTGTTTAAAAAAAAATGCAAAAAACAAATATGAATGCTAAATTGGCAAGCGTTTGTGGCTAAGTGGCTTCTACAAAAGACTAGACATACCCTATTTTGAATACCATGGGTTGTCTACTTTTACAAATGGTATGCCATGATGGGGTTAATTTTAATTCCTGGGCTGCTATACGGTCTCAAAAGCAACATAGGCCCAGCAAACCAATCTGGCAAATTTCAATGTGCAAACATGGAAAAGGGGAAAGCCCTACATTGGACCCCTGTAAGTTTGCAAAAAACCCATAAAACCTATACATTGGGGGCACTACATTGGGTGCACTGTTGTACTTGGGAGATGTTTCTGAACACATATTGGGGTGTTCTTTGTCAGTAACACATAACAGGGAATCCATGCCTAAAGTACAATGTGAGAAAAAAAAAATACCCAAAGGTTTGACAAAGACTGGTGATAGAATTAATGCATGAAAGTGTTAAAATACCACCATTTGAAATACCCTAGGGTGTCTGCTTTTCAAAAATATATGGTTTGATGGGGGTAAATTAGATTTACTGGCTTCACAAATGTCTCAAATAGGACATTGGTGCATGATGACCAGCTGAGAAAATTCCAAGTAATTTATTTGCTTATTTGCAAATGTGGTTTCTATTCTGTTGGAAGAACAACAAGACCAGCACATATCAGGTGGGAGAAACATATAAGACATATTAAAAATGGACAAGAAAACCACAGTGTTGAAGGGCGGAGCCCAACTTTGAGACAACTTTGAGAAATTGCACAGACAACATTACTTTTAATACACAAGCTCAGATGCTAAAAGATAAATTAATTAAAAAGAAATACAATATCACTACCTTAGACACTCTAATTGAAAATGACAGAAATACCATGATGGAATATAAACCGAAAGAAAAACAAGACATAGTGCTTCCTTTAGTTTTTAATTACAGCAACAAAAGTCACCAAATGAAAAAATAATATCAATTAAAATTGGGATATACTTAAGGAGGATGATACACTGAGAAAGATCCTACCGTCCAAACCCAAAATCGTATTCAGATCCTAATCCCTAATCTCAGATCCTTCCTGACTACAAATTACACAAAAATATCCACTAAACAAAAAAAAACTTTTTAAAAAAAACAAGGTTTATTCAAATTTAAAATGTCTTCGGCATGCAAATACACGGATAATTCCTGTAATATTGCTACTAAATTTAAATCAAATATCACCATCAAAGAATACAAAATAAATAATTTCATCACTTGTAATACTAGAAATGTAATTTACGTATTGGAGTGCCCTTGTGGTCTCCAATATGTAGGCTTGACAACCAGAAAACATAAAACCAAGATAGCCGAACATTGCAGGAATATTCTAAAAGGGTTTGCTAGCCATACAGTGTCCACACATTTCCAAATACACAATAAAAATCCCAAATTCATTACATTTTACGCTATAGATGTCTGCACTTTACCATGGAGAGGTGGCAATATTACAATTTTTTATAACATTTTTAAAAAAAATCTTATTATTCCATTTTCCATTACATTATTTCATTTCCTCTTCCATTTTTTTTTTATTTTTTAATGCCTATAGCTCTGTATTCAATTTTACCTTCTGTTTTATACTCATTGTTATTTTCTTTTTATTCTATATATTTTTTTTCAATGCACATATTATATTTTACATATATGAGTTATGTGTTGTTGTAGATTCTGAAAATATTATTTTATTTAAAAAAAAAATTATTTCCATTTTTTATGTGAATTACGCTTTTATTATTTTTCATTATTTAAATTGCTTCAGACTGTATCATCTAGATTTGTGATATATTAAGTATATTTTAAACTTTTACTGGTATGTACAAAGATGCTCTTAGATTCAATTATAACCATGTCCTCCATTTGTTGTATTTTATGGTTCTTTTTACGCAGTTATTTTTCCCTAAATTATACTTATTATTTTTATCTAATATTGTCTATGCATAGATAATATTATTTATTATTAATAGAAGTTTTTTTAGTGTCTTATATTTTATTTTATGTCTATATAGGAAGCTCTTCTTTTAGTATATGTGTTATTCCAGTTTTTTGCCTGTAGAAGGAGCTGTCCACCATTTTTCTGGACCCCTAGCTTATCCAGGCAGATGCCATTTTGTTGGAGCCACACAAAAACTAAAACTTAATTGAGCACGTGACTATGATGTCACAAAACCGTCATGTTCAAAAAAATCCTAACCCTACTTAAGCACCTCAGGTCCCATTCACTCTGTAAAACACTTTTGATAAAGCCTATCCAAGGAGAAATGTGTTAAGTGTATTGTTTATAACTTTTTTATCACTATTTTATTTTATTATATATTGTATTACTTTTATAATTTTTTTAATATTAAAGTAATTTTTAATTGGACCTAACTTTGCTGCTGTTGGATTGTTTGGAGCTATATCCCTGGTGGGGATCATACCACCCAAGCGCTTTGGATTGAGCAAACCGGAACTTGCTCTTTAGCATGTGAATAGGTTTAACTTATTTATTTCTGCTTACACTCCTTTTTACGGTGTACACTATTGTGGATCTGTTTGTTTATCTCCACATATACAAGGACAGAAGAATTTATATTTACACCTGTATCCTTGAGTGGGGATCATACCACTTCAAGCGCTATCAGAGGAGCCAGGTTTTACGGCTCCATTACACGATATCCCCTGCCACTCCTATAATTCGAAGAAGGCGGGGATTATTCCGCACAGACGCAAACACTGGAGCTGTATTGAACTTCCAGGAAAGTGTGAGTGCACATCTTTTATTTTACTTATCACCACTACAGTTTTAAATATTACACTGTTATTTCTTCTCTGGTTCTCTCCACATATACCATGTCAAGGATTACTGAAGCGCTGCACCTACCACCCTGTTTTTTAATGTTTTAAACTGTCTTTACTATTGATTGTTATTCCTGTTTACCTGTTTTTGAGGTTTCTCTATCCAGGGAAGTTTAAACTACTGCTAAGTATTTATTAGTCTAATATTGGTACAAATATTGAATTTATTAGTGCTTTAATCACAACTGATGCGTTTTTCCTTTTTGTATTTGCAGATTTGCACATAAATTTATTTATAAGTACACTAAGCATTTTATAAGTATATATTAAATTTTATAAGTATATATTAAGGTTACACTCAAATTTGCATATTTTGCATGGGCACCTTTAAGTGTTTTGCGAGTGGCACGGGTAATCTGACACTTTAAGAGCAAATTTTGCACTTTGGTTTATTTGTGATTTGGTTTACTTTTTACTTGGACTTTTTAAGCACTACACTACAATCTCACGGTTTTACCAAACAATGGGAGAGTCTATTAATATAATAAAGGAACCCCTTATAGTAATGGAACCTCTCATTTTCTCCCCACAGCCCATTATTGAGGGTTAAACACACTGGTGACTGAGCAGCTGTGGCTCCTACCACTAATGGCATGGGGCCTGTAATAGTACAGCGGGATATGGACATAGTTATCCTCCAGCGCCTAACCATAATTGGCCAGGTGGCATGCTATAAATGGATGATACACCTACCCACAGCAATGTACAGTGACATAAGACATAAGTATCAAGGATGGTGCTAAAACTGTCAAAGGTACAAATCCCTGTCCTTGGGTATGGGGTCAGAGCATAATATTGATGGATGTGAAAGCATGCCTGTTGTCACCTCCTTGTCTCCCACATATATGCAGAGAACGACATAATAATAATAATAATGCAGCATGCCATTTTTCCCCCCCATAGCTTCTATTCTCCACACCACTTCTCCTTTATAATACCCTCCCTTCACTGTAATCCCAGGGGTATGAAGTTCACCTGGCACTTCTGAAAAAAAGTCCCTTTCTCCTCCCTATACTTATGTTGCATTGGTGGAATGTTCCTCATAGCCTTGTGAATTTACCATATGGTTAAGCACTAGCTGTAGGAGAACTGCAACTTACATGGTACATAGGGTCTGCAGTCCTACTAAATCAAGGGGAGGGTATATCATTTGTTTAATCAATTGCTTGTGGGGCAGAACAGATTAATCAGTAATCAAGCACTGTCAAATGATATCTTCGATATCCTCAATTTCATACTCATTTATATTAACCTGGTAAGGACATTAAGCTTGCAGGTTTTGCTTGCCATTGTGTAAAATAATAGATTTACTTTAATTATTAGAAAATATATTACTTATATATTATATGTATATTATAACGTCAAAATATTCCACAGTGCTATACAATTATAGAAAGGAGATATTTGAAGGTGAAGAAGGTCCTGCTCGAACAAGCTTACAATCTCTGAAGATTTGACATAGGCAGATATGTACAGTGTCCTCAACTGATATTGACAACCTTGTTAAATATGAGTAAAGAAGGCCGTGAAAGTTGTCTTTATTGTGTAACCTTTTGATCTTTTGTTAAAACATACACAACAATACTCTGCTCTCATGGATATCAATCACTTGCAAACACAACACAGGTGCCACACACATATGTCACAAATATGTTTTTTAATAAACCTGTGTTGTGTGTGCAGTTGTTTGAAATCCATGTGTAGTTTTTCAACAAAACTTTTACAACTTTATCATTAGTTGTCTTGCCCAAGGACACGTAATGTGTGAGGTCTGACTGGAAAATAAAAACTATGGCAGAAATGTTACCTCTGCTCTAATTTAGAAACAATTCTCTAGTATTGTATATGCCAGCCAGTGTTAACTATGGAGATGCAATGCATCTCACAAAGCATCATTCTGAAGCTTTCATTTTGCTAATACATAATCAAGAGAATAAATGGATAGTTTAAATGACTATGCAAATGCGCAATTGTGGGGAATAATGATGGTATATTCAACAATTCCAACTGGTACTTCAAAGTTTTATGTTACATCCTATCATTAACATCACTTCTTGGAACATTTTGCTTTTTATGATTGCATTTGTTTTTAACCTACTAAACATATAAATTTTAAGAATATTAAAATCCCTATAACATGGTTATGATTATGACCTGGTTCAATCTCAGCAGAGCGATTTAAACCACATACTACATTTATTCAGTAAAGAAAAAGTGGCCCTTAGTTTGGTATAAAAGAGAACAAGGCAAACAACTGCTCTTGTAAAATATGGTTAAAAATGGTGAACAATAATGGGGCTTCATGAGACCCTTTCTATATTCATATCATCTGGGCTTAGAGAGCTGGGATGGAGCCTTAGAAATGCAACCGGTAAATGCACTTCTCAACATACCTGTGTATTGATTGTTTAGAAATAAAGCTATAGCTTATTGAAAGAGAGGACATCCACCAACACTGACCGATACACGCTGCTGATTGGCCTAAAGATATCCTGCAACACAGGACAAGGTCCGGGACCAGGTCAGCACCTCCATAGATGGGGATTGTATTGTACAAGCACATATATCTGGAGCTGATTTTAAGCTCCAGAAGATTGTAAGTGCCCTTCATTTATTTTATCTACAACCACCAGCATTGTAAATACTACACTATATTCTGTTTTACAGTTATCTTATTATTCACATCACCCTATCTCTAATAGGATTTGAGGACATTACTGAAGGCGTTGCATTTCTTTTCAATATCTACCAACAGCTAGAAGGAAGAGACTGCTACATAGACTTTACAGAAGTACTAGAAATCTAATATTTCTATTCATGATTATAAGGAATATCTAAATGTTGTGGTTAAAGGGACACTCCACACACCTCAAAGACACGTTAGCATGCTGAAGTGCTTAATGTGTGGAGTGTGTCCTCTTTTTTTAAATTTTACAAAAAGTGCAGATTTCAGTAGAAATTTTATTATTTTATAAATGGACCTTGGTTGCCCCCTGGCTGTCAACCAGACAATTAGTTATTTTACCTACTGTTTGTTTAGCTCAATGGAGCTAAACTCAAGAGGCATAAATTCCTTCAGAGAACCTGCCTTTTTCTCATTGACCTGCATTGTAAAGTCTGTGATTGGACAGCCACAGAAAGTCTGGGCGAGGTTAGAAGAAGAGGGTTTGCAAAGGCTGCAGACAAGAGCTGAAGCTTTTGCAAACTGTTTTATATATATATAGCAATGTAAAAATGAATAATGTATTTGCCTAGACATTTTCATTGGTAGTATATCTAATAAACAGCAAGTTTTTCCTCAGCTCATCAACGCGTCCTTGTAGTTATTTGTTTTTTATCTACAGAGTCATTTGTGCAGTTCATTAATTATATCTCCTAACCATCATGTTTATGGATCCGGTCTAATGCATTTTATTTAGGCTCTTTTATATCCCCTATTTGTCACAGAGTAGAGACCAAGTAACTCTATGTATGCATGTTGCCACAATAATTGCAAGCCACTGCACTTTAATTGACTCGGAGGACGTTACTTCACTTTAGAAATCAACATAACTTTCATTTTTTATTTCATATGAAGTATAGAATAACAATTATCTTTTATGCAAGGATCATACTGCGTAAATCAAATCTTTCTTTACACCATAGGAATCTATTACTAAGAATGCAGTGGCTTTCGAATATAATACAATAAATGAAAAGGTGTTGAATAAATTATTTTTTTTTCTCATATGATTATGTTTGCAAACTATTTTGAAAAACTTCAGAAAGACATAATTGATGCTAAAATCCTATTTGCTTTGATCTCACTACGACTACTTATGCAATAGTATGTTTTATATATATACTGTTTTTGAAGATGGTGTATAAAAGTATATAACACAAAATCTGTATTTGAAATTTGATTATATGTACCTTCCAAGTACGGGTAAAACGCATTGTTGAGCTGAGAAAAGGCCTTCACTTAACAGTACCAGCAGAATATTCCAGCGGTGTTGAGTTACAGCGTCCCTCCATTCCGGCTTCCATTACTGCGTCTTGAAGAAAGGATTTCACACCGATTCAGCTGCTCCTACTGAGTGATACATTTTTTCATCTACACACTGCCTATCTGCCTATACTGGACTTTACAGTGGTTATTACAACATTTTAACCACCTATTTGTTATGTGCCAAAGTTTTTTTATAGGGTTTTTAACAAATCTGCATAAACTGTTGGTTCACCATATCCCACTTGTAGTATCCTTCTAATGGGACAATAATACAATACTGAGCTGTGGATACACAATACAATCTTATCTTAGCAACAACACCAAAAACTTTATTATTAACCCTGAAATTCTATATCCACCACCTTGGAGGTGGGAAACAGATTATGCACTTAAGAATTGAAGTATTTTTTCCCCTATTCCCCTTTTTTATAACATTCAGGGGCTGACTTTCTAGCGCTGACACTTTTTTCCATCACATTTGATTTAACCCCTTAAGGACACCTGACATGTGTGACATGTCATGATTCCCTTTTATTCCAGAAGTTTGGTCCTTAAGGGGTTAAAGGTTTTAGGAATCAGCTTTCATGTACCTTTTTACATAGATATATAGTTGTTTATTAAATTAGTTTTTGCGCTTTTTTTATTTTATTATTTTAATTTAAAAGCCAAATCATAGCAATAGATAAATAACTGCCTACCAATGTACAACAATATGTAGGCTCTGGTGACTACCTTAGACCATATATAGATGACCCTCAGACAATACTGATGCTTCATAGGTCTGATCAAATGATTATTTATTATTGAACAGTTTATGTATGTCAAGAACTTTCCACAAGCAAATAATATGGTCTAAACTTAGTGGTAAAATAGGCAACATTTCAACTATTAGATATAGTAATGATCCCAAGGCACACCAAGGTTTGCACATAATTGATGTGCCTTGGGATCATTACTATATCTTTTGTGTGTGTGTGTATATATATATATATAACTTCAATGTTGAAAGATATTATTTGGTTTTTTTTTTAAAGCACCTAATCTAGGCAAAAATAATGGGGGTTTAGTTACATTACATGATCATACATTGCATAAGCCTGCCACAACGTCAATGAACCCCATCTTTGGCAGGTCCTACACTAACAGCCTAATGTCTGCTCTTATGAGATTAACCTACTTGGGGAAAAAAAATTCCATCTGGGGCTCTCTGGTTTATATATAGAGAGGTTTCTGCTCTGCTCCAGTCCTCCCGCCCCACCACCTGCTCCCTAGATCCAATTCCCTTGCATCTCATCCGTACTCTGTCTTCTTCTCTTTCTCCACCTCTCACTAAAATTCTCAATCTCTCTCTCTCCTCTGGTATATTTCCATCGCCCTTCAAACATTTAACTGTAACCCCAATTTTTGACCTTAACTCTCCATCCAACTATCGTCCTATCTCGCTACTGCCTTTTGCATCCAAAATGCTTGAAAGAATTGTGTATGCGAGATTGACAGACTTCCTCGAGTCCAACTCTCTGCTAGACCCGCTTCAGTCTGGTTTCCACGCTAAGAACTCTGTGGAAACGGAACTGACCAAAGTATCCAATGATCTACTCACTGCAAAATCTCGTGGTCACTACTCTATCCTAATTCTCCTTGACCTGTCTGCGGCTTTTGACACTGTTGATCATCAACAGCTTCTTCTCATCCTCCGCAATATCGGTCTACAAGATATTGCTCTCTCCTGGTGCGCCTCCTACCTCTCCCAGCGCTCTTTCAGTGTTTCTTTCTCTGGCTCTGCTTCTTCTCCCTAACTTCTCTCTGTTGGTGTGCCCCAAGATTCAGTCCTTGGTCCCCTACTGTTCTCCATCTATACTGCCTCCCTTGGTAAACTTATTAGCTCCTTTGGCTTCCAATATCATTTCAATGCAGATGACACGCAAATCTACCTGTCCTCTCCTGATCTCTCCCCGTCCCTCTTGACTAGTGTCTCTGACTGCCTCTCTGCTATTTCTAACTGGATGGCTGCCCACTTCCTTAAACTAAACTTGACCAAAACTGATATTCTGGTCTTTCCTCCCTCAAGTGTTGTTACTCCTGTGTCTGTCTCCCTCCAAGTCAACGGTGCTACCAGCAGCTCCACCACGCAGGCTCGCTGCCTAGGTGTTCTCTCCTTCAAGCCTCATGTTCAACCTATCGCCAAATCTTGTCATTTCCATCTCAAAAATATTGCGCGCATCCGCCCCTACTTAACGCCAGATGGGACTAAGATGTTGGTCCATTCCACTATCCTTTCTTGCCTTGACTACTTGCCTTGACTACTGTAATCCACTTCACAGTGGTCTTACGTGCTCCCAACGTCCATAATGAATGCGGCAGCAAGGTTCATCATCCTGTCCGCCCGCACCTCCCATGCCTCACCCTTATGTCAGTCCCGACATTGGCTTCTTCTAAAATATAGAGCTCAATTTAAAATTCTGGTTCTTGCTTTCAAATCTTTACATAATGCTGCTCCCACCTATCTATTCTCCCTTATACACAAGTGTGTCCTGTCTAGGCCCTTACGATCTGCTGAAGACTTACGTCTATCTTCTGTCCGTACTCCTACCTCTGATGCTCACCTTCAAGATTTCTCGAGGGCTGCACCGTTCCTGTTGAACTCGCTCCCTCCTCCATTAGATGCTCACCCAGTCTCCTTCAAAAAATCGTTAAAAACCCACTTCTTCATAAAAGCGTATCAATTAAACTGTTAATAGCTCCTGACTGATTCCTCTTCTGCTACTGTCACTAGTCTAATACTATCCTTACCTTTTTGTGTCTTTTTACCCCACTCCCTCTAGCATGTAAGCTCATTGAGCAGGGCCCTCAACCCCTCTGTTCCTGTGTGTCCAACTTGTCTGGTTACAACTACATGTCTGTTCGTCCACCCATTGTAAAGCGCTGCCGGATTTGATGGCGCTATATAAATATCATAATAATAATAATAATAATAATATATATCCATTGTGGTAACAGATTTTTTCCTTAAAGAGCACCTAGTACTTCTTATACCACGTTACTTCTCACTCACTTTCAGTTGAGCTTTTCTTAATTATATATTCGAACATTTGAACTATTGTCTATTCATTTTTTTTTTCTCATGACTCACTAATTGTATGTACAATGGAAATATTCAGAAAAAAAATGTTATATGAATCTCTAAATAAAAAGTAGCATAAAAGCATAATATCTCATTTTTACAACAGAGAATACAAAATCGATCTATATTTAACCCCAGCAGTGAGTGCATAAAACACAGGTGTTATACATTTATTTAAAATTTGTGGTGATTAAACTGCATTTTAAATTAGGTAACATCTGGCCCCAAATTTATACTTTAAACGAAACCTAAATTATCTACTGACATTAAATGGCATTAAAATTGTAAAGAAGCTGTTCAAAAGTAATTAACCCTCAGCAAGTGAAATATTAATACCTTTGTATTGACAGTGCTATTTATTCATGACCTTAAATGCTTAAAATTAGGATGTGATGCAATGATAAAGGAACACATGGAGAGTGTACAAAGTTTCATGGTTTTTTATTTCTTAGTGCATCACAACTGCTTAGTAGGAGAATACAACTGGTCAATTCTGGAACATAATTTCTTAAAGGAACAATCCACAAGCCATAAAGCACCACTTACTGCCTTCTCAGACATCCCAACATGCAATAACGCATTTTAGGCAGGTGGCATCAACAGCTACAGCTCCCCTCCCACACGTAGCCACCAAACCAATAAAACACACATAGCCACCAAACTTGTATAAACAAACACGTATGAACACCTTGACACACAGAAACACGCACTGGCACATACAGACACTCAGATACACACTGAACCACATATACAGATGCTGGCACACACATACTGGCACATACACACAGAAACACATACTGGCACATACTCACATTCAGACACACAGATACACACACTGACAAACACACTCAGATGCACACACATGCACAAGACTATTTTAAATATACCCCCAATGACAGCATGCATAAATGAATAAATAAATATTTCCATTGGGGGTATATCTATTAAATAGTAAATTATTCATTTATTTTGGTGGAGTCTTCCTTTAACTTGTACTTTAAAACTATATTTTACACTGCCAAATTAATAATACATAAATAATTAAGACCTTTTTTTTCCATAGGTGACTTGTAAATCTATAATTAAAAAAAGTGAAGAAACACATTTGTGGATCAAAATAGACTTTTACATATATGTTTATGGAAATGGACTTTTACATATATGTTTATGGAAAGTTAAATGTATTTTATGTGTGTGGCCAATAAAATTAATGCAACTGGGGTATATATATGTTACCTGTCCTGATGAAAGCTCCATGTTGGAGCTGAAACGTTGATATTTTCTATGGAATAAATAAAATATAAATTTTACTACTTCAACCAAGTCCCAGGAGTGCGATTGTTTATATATATATATATATATATATATATATATATATATAAAAAAAATAAAAAAAATACCGGCACTCCAAGGATTTGCAAATGGATTTCTTCTTTATTCCAAAATAATCATCGTTTCAGCTCCTTCATGGAGCTTTCATCAGGATACCAGGAGCTGAAACGTTGATGATTATTTTGGAGAGAAGAAATCCATTTGAAAATCCTTGGAGTGCTGGTATTTTTTTGATGTATTATTTGGCTACCAGAGCACCAGGTATCACCTCCTGTTAAGTTGGAGTGCAGGAATTTTCTACATTTGTATATATATATATATATATACACCCCAGTTGCACTAATTGAGGATCACAGGTTTGATTCCTTAAAGGAACACTATAGGGTCAGGAACACAAACATGTATCCCTGACCATATAGTGAAAACCCATCATTTAGGTGGCTTGCCCTCCTCCTTAACCCCCTCAGAATGGGTTAAAACTCACCTTATTTTCAGCTCTCCACGGGTCTGCCAGTGCTGGTGACATCATCAGAACTGACGATTTTTAGCCAATCCAATGCTTTCCCGTGGAGAATTGGCTATAATTGGCAAGTGGGTGGGGCTAAACACCATTTTGGCCAATCAGCACCTCCTCATAGACATGCATTGAATTGACTGCTGCCTACTGTGCAGAACTGTGTGACTAGAACTGTGTGACTATAGATATCTCTGAAAAAGGCAGTGTTTGCATAAAATTGCCTGAAGGCAATGATTATACTCACCAGAACAAATACATTAAGCTGTAGTTGTCCTAGTGACTATAGTGTCCCTTTAAGCACTGAGTTGAGGACTGCTGTTGTTCTCATTTCTTTTTTCTCAATCCAACTACTTACGTTGGTCCTTGTGAGATGGCAGGAGTGTGGGTGAGGGTCAAAATAACAACAACACCAGTTATATAAAAACAACAACCTGTTAGGGTATCTAGTGGTTATAGCCAGCATCCATATATGTGTATTGCCAGAAATCTGTGGCTTCAGCCTCCATTACAAACCAATCATACCCTTGCAGTCAAGCTAAATCAGGAATATTATGTGTCGTTTAACACATCTACAGATTTCAGAACTGCAAAGACCCAGCACATGATTCATTTTTGTTTTTATGTATATGTAATTTATCAGGATTTTCAAGAAATTTCACTTAGGGTATTATGCCCTTTAGGATATGGAAAGATAACCCGTGGGAGTAGTTTAAGGTTAATTCATTGAAATGGAGTGTTGACTCTATGAAGCAAAACGTGTCTGAACCTAGAATAAGTCTTGTACAACAAAGTGGAAAATATACATATAGAACTCCCTTGGAACTGATAAACGTGTGGCAGTGTACTTGTGGTGTTATTACTGCTAGTTAGCATCATACTATTATTTTGATTATTACCCCTTCATGATAGGTGACGCTCCAGGAGTGTTGTAAAAAAAAAAAAAGAAATGAGATTGATTTGCTTTATTATAGAAGTACAGAGAATTTTTTTTTTTTTACTAAGCCAATTACACACTGTGATCTTTAGCAAATCACTTTATCTCCTTACACTTTCTCTGGGCATATACTTGAAAATGAGATGTAGATCAATAGAGCTAGCAAGATGAAAATAAGTGATAAGGACACACAAAGAAAATTATAAAAAATAACAAAAAAATGCTCCAGTTCTTATTTCTGTTACATAATTTATGTACATTCTGAATATACTGAAGTACATTATCTATAATTCATGAAGCAATAATAATTTTGTAAAAAAAATGTATACAAAAATCATCCTGAATATAGTATGTATTTAAAAAGTCTTTTTCCCCAGAACTCAATTATAATGCCATGCAAAATATATACATTATCAATGAATATATTAAATATAAAAAGGCTCTATACCAAGTTCGTCTTAGCATTACCATTTGTATTAGACATTGCTTACATTATCTATACATTTGCATGCATGTGACCTGCAGAACGCTGCAAGAATATTTGTTAGGTCTGGGGTCGTAATCAAAAAAAGAACTGAAAAGTGCCTATCCAATATATCTCACATGTTAATGTGACAGACCCTCTGTCCCTGAATTTTAAACTTTTAAACTCCTTGTTCGTCTACCCGTTCGTATGGAAAAGATCCTCATTTATTTTACTAATGGCCGTTCGAATAACGAATTATCTACCGAACGACTGACCACCCAGACCGGGAGTGTGGCACTTATTAACCTCAATGCCCTTATTAACACCTCTAAACCATGAACACCCCAACATTCTAAGTGATCCACTGGGTGGTCGGCGTTCGTATGTACGAACACGTGGCGGCGGCCATCTTGGGATACGAATGCGGCCAGCGCTGTTTTGTCGTTGAGTGCATGGAACTAAAATCGGACACTCGACGGCATGAATACTGCTGAGACTTCCACTCCTCGTTCTGTTCGACAGTTATTGCACGAACGGAGCGCCATTAGTTAGAAACAATGTACCGAACCAGTTAAATTCAAAGCTCATGTGCACGAACAGCCCCATTCGACTCTTTTAATGGATTTTGGCTATACAAAAGAGACCGGTCGCACAGCCTAATCCTCTGGAAGTATTTTGGGCATGAAAACCTCAAAAGAGACTTCCACCTTACTCTTGAACCCCTGAACCGATCTGGGTGATTTTTCAATATGTTGTTCCCCCAGATCAGGGCTATCAGGGGATATATGTATTTTATGAGTTTCCCATATGTTTTCAGGGTGTTTGCAAAATTGGGTATAAACTTCTGTTTTTCGTTTGGAGATAATTGAGTGGATACTGTAATTAACTAAATTATCTCCCTAACAGAGGGGAGGGCTTGTGTACAGTAACTGGGAGTGTTTAAGTGTAAAACTCTGTTTTTATTGTATTGTGAATTTCATGTCCTGTGCCCCACAAGGTCCACCTGGGCGGTAACCTTGTGAGGAAAAACTGTATAAAAGACCAGCTGTACCATTAAACCTTCAGTTCTTACTTTACTCTCAATCTAGAGTCTTGTCTCTTATTGGGGGAAACTGCTATAAAGCTATCACACTAGCTATTGTAAGAGCTTCTCTACTTGGATGTCTGCTGGAATGCTGTGAAGACCCCTCACACTGGGAGAAGGACACCCTCTAGTGGTGGAAACCCCTCTACTCATCGGGGTAACCGCTACAGTTAATTCTATAGTGCCCTAGTTGCCAGATTAATTTTAGGTACTTCCCCTCCTTTTTCAGAAAAAAAAAGAATTTATTTTCAATTACCAATTCCAGCACTGAGACTCCAGTTGTACTGCCGGCCACTCTACCTCGTGCGACATTATCCGACTCTCAAGTTGATGGCCAATCCAATGTTCTTTATTAGAGGAGCTTATGAAATTGATGCGCATGCACACCAAGTACTGCAAATTTCTTTAAGGAAAGTATTGAATTTGGTGTTTTCTTATGAACTGCAAACTCATGTGACTGATCTTTATGCGGTTGTTGAAAAGGAAACAACTCTAGTGGTTGGAAAATAAAACATTGCAGTTTCTATAAAACACTCCACTCCACTCTGATAAAACTCTGTTCTACCATTTATTTGACTTTATTTGTTCAGTTTTTGCTAGTCTTTCCTCAATCACACTAAGTCAGGGCCTATTCCCATCAGTATAAATAATTGGAAACATGTTTTTGTCTCTGCTTCTTGCATTATGTAATTCAGTTCCAGGTCTTTACTGGCTGGTTTCTTCACTGCTTCATTTTCAAGTAGTATTGCTAAGTTTATAATATAAAGAAACACAATATAGGTAGATCCAGGTAATCAAGATGCCAAGGTAAAAAGCTGCCACTCCATAAGCACACTCCAAAGAAGCCTATAATAACAAAATCTAAACCAATAATGTATGTGTGGAAAGAACCATACAAACAAAAGACAGCGCTAAATGCTTAGGCAAAAAAATGAGATTTAACTAATCAAGAAACCAAATAAATGCATAAATGTCATAATTTATTATAGATTAAACAAAAATAAATAAATGAATGAATAAACAGTACAATTAAAAAAACAGGATATATAACCCGGCACCAACCACGGAGGTGTATGTCAAGGAACAACCAAAAGCCCAACTGGTCGTGACTCCTGGGGGCTAAGTGATACCTTCTGGTGGAAACATCGTAGTGGTAATAGGGTCTCTGTACTGCAGAATAGGTCTGTGGCTCAACGCGTTTCGTCCTGTGGTATTTTAGACTTCCTCAGGATCTGAAGACCCCTCTGCAGTCTCTTCTTAAATATTGAGAATCTTTGCGCGCAATCAGGTAATTCGCACATGCGCGTGGAGGCATTATCATTCATCCCGTCACATGTATCGGCGAATAGTCTTGCATCATACACTAAGACTGTTCAGGATGGCCCAACGCACGTGCAACCATCATAGAACGCAAACAAAACTTTATTGGCACTCGAACAGCTTCCACCAGGCAACACAAAACTCTGCATAAGTAGAAGTCATCTGTGGTAGCGAATTCATTACATTGAATGCCTTTCAATCAACTGACACCTTGATTAATACCACAAATAAATTATATGTGGAATAATGTATGCAAATATATAATTATGTTAAAAATCTATATATATATGTTGTATGAAAATAAAATCTGTAGTATATCTCACAATCTAATTAAAATTTCAGTAAAAATTACTGAGTGCGTAGATACATAAAAACATAGATATAAAAAAATATAAAAATAAAAGCAAAACCAGATGCAAAAAAAGATGAAGGGCTGTAATACCTATATGCATAATGGACAGTAGACATAAAAAATGTGTATAGTGTTAAAAAAATACCGTATAAAAAATATTTTTATATATACATATTAAATATAGAAACACACACACACACACATATATATATATATATATATACACAAATAATATATATATAAATATACACAAATAATATATATATATATATATATATATACACAAATAATATATATATAAATATACATAAATAATATATATATATATATATATATATATATAAACAAATAATATATATATAAATATACACAAATAATATATATATATATATATATATATATGTTTATCTTTACTTTTCTAAATCCCCCATACATATTCAATGAAAGCTTGTAGTATAGGATATAGATCCAGAGATTAACCATAAAAAAAAAGCTAAAATATCTAAATCAGTATTTTAGACCATATGGGGTGGAAGATTTTAGTTTGTAAATCCATTTGGTCTCTTTTTTTAGCTAAAGTCTTTGTAGTGTCACCGCCTCTTCAACAGGGCTGGAGTGGCCCACCGGGATACCGGGGAATTTCCCGGTGGGCCGGTGGACTTGGGGCCGGCAGTGCAGCATTTGACACATTTATTTTTCCCTCCTGTGAGTTTTTGTATGAGGGCTGGGGCAGATAATTACCGAAGTGGCTGCTGCACAGACAGAGGTGGCAGTCAGCTACAGCAAGGAGGAGTGAGAGTCTCTCCCACATTGCCAGCTCCTCTGCATGGCCAGTCTGGTAGGATCCAGCCCCCGCACTGGAGCTCCGCCCACCAGCCTCAGCCTGGTGACCTTTCACACAGGAAGAATAAGTACAGGAAGCACCTGATCATGATCCACACTGCCAGTGACAGGTAATTGTATGATTGATACTGAAAGAGTGAGAGAGAGAGAGTGTGTGTGTGTGTGTATCAGCTAGCTTGTAGTGTGCTTGTGTGTGTATCAATGAGCTTGTGTGTTTGTCAGTGAGCTTGTGGTGTGCTTGTGTGTATATCCGTGAGTTTGTAATGTGCTTGTGTGTGTATCAGTGAGCCTGTAGTGTGCGTGTGTGTGTTTCAGCTGGCTTGTAGTAAGCTTGTGTTTGTCAGTGAGCTTGTAGTGTGCTTGTGTATCAGCGAGCTTGTAATGTGCTTGTGTGTGTATCAGTGAGCTTGTGTGTATCAGTGAGCTTGTGGTGTGCCTGTGTGTGTATCAGTAAACTTGCCTGTAATACATTTGTGTGTGTCAGTTTGACTGTTGTGAGCTTGTGTATGGGGCAGGGAGCTTGTGTGTGTTGGTGTGCTTGTGTGTGTCAGTGAGCTTGCCTGTAGTAAGCTTGTGTGGGTCAGAGAGCTTCTGTGTGTCAGTGAGCTTGTGTGGGTCAGAACACTTCTGTGTTTGTCATTAGTGAGCTTGCGTTGGTCAGAGAGGTTGTGTGTGTGGTGAGCTTGTCTGTAGTTAGGTCTCTAGTGTGCTTGAGTGAATGTCAGTGAACTTGTGTACGGCAGTAAGCTTGTCTGTAGTGAGCTTGTGCATGTGTCAGAGAGCGTTTGTGTGTATCGGTGAGCTTGTCTGTAGTGAGCTCTTTTGTGTCAGTGAGCTTTTCTGTAGTCAGTGTGTGTGTGTGTGCCATTGAACTAGTGTGATTTATTAATGTGGAACATCCTTTTAATATATCTATTTTCTCAAATTATACAATTGACACACTGATGCCGATATGCTGATATCGGCACGGAATGTTTCCCTGCTTAAATAATTGTCCCCAAGCAGAGCCAGTCACAACGGACAGGGTGCGTCTTGGAGGGTGGTGGTTATAGCACTGTAACACCCATGGATCATCTAGAGCGAGGGGCTGCAGGTAAGACAAAAGTCTTCTTCAAAGTACATACATATAAACAATACAAGCGTACTATGTGACACAATGAATTAGAGGGCTGGAATAATTTTTTTCCAGGGCTGCTTTCTGTTCCCAGTCCGGCCTTGCTCTCCAATGTGGTATCACCTTGTCTATACCTATACATATACAATCTTTAAAGTTAAAACGAGAGCATTTGTTACAGTGCCTGGGGACACTGTGTTTGTCAATATGTTTTCTAATCCCATTAAAGTGTTCAAGCAACCGTTCATGTAGTTTACGAATTGTACGGCCTACATATTGTACTCCACACTTACATTCTAAAAGATATAGAATGGAAATATATATATTAAAAGGATGTTCCACATTAATAAATCACACTAGTTCAATGGCACACACACACTAACTACAGAAAAGCTCACTGACACAAAAGAGCTCACTACAGTTACATGTGATTAAGTGTTTAATTTCAAAGTTTTCACCTGTAGTGCCTAAAAAAATATTTTCTAATTTAGTTGTATCTATTTTAGGAAGTACACTATGATAGTGCTAGGATAGTCTTTAAATTATCAGTTTTCCTGTAGATGACTCTAGGAGATAGGAGATAGATATTTTGTCATTATTCCTAGTGTGAGACTAGATTATCAATATAGTTCTTAAAAGTTTGTTTGTTTTTGTTAAATGTTTGGAGAAAGAAAATCCTATTTTCATTTTTTTTTTTTCTGAGTATGTTCAGTCCAGTGTGTGCTGTGCAACTTAGCAAGCACTGTCCAGTGTTTCTTAAAGGGACACTATAGTCACCAGAACAACTACAGCTTAAAGGACCACTATAGTGCTAGGAAAACAAACTGCCCCCACCCTCAGGGTCCCACTCCTGTGCCGCTGAAGGGGGAGGAAGGGGTTAATCCCTTACCTTTTTTCCAGCGCCGAACTCCCTCGGCGCTGGGACTCTCCTCCCTCTTCTGACTTCACTGGCTGAATGAGCATGCGCGGCAAGAGCCAGTCTCATAGGAAAGCATTCTCAATGCTTTCCTATGGACGCTGGCGTCTTCTCACTGTGAAAATGACAGTGAGAATCACAGAAGCGCCTCTAGCGGCTGTCAATGAGACAGCCATTAGAGGCTGGATTAACCCAGTTTCTCTGAAACTGTTGTGTTTACAGCAAAAAGGGTTAAACCTAGATGGACCAGGCACCCAGACCACTTCATTAAGCTGAAGTGGTCTGGGTGCCTATAGTGGCCCTTTAACCCCTTAAGGACGGAGCCAAATGTACACATTGTGAACAAAACAAAATGTAAACAAAACCTGGCATTTGCGCTACATGTCTGTCCAACCGTAATACACCTCTTTCATAGTAAATGCACCCACCCTTATTATATATCATTTTATTCAGGGGAAACAGGGCTTTCATTTAATATCAAATATTTAGCTATGAAACATAATTTAATATGAAAAAAATGGGAGAAAATACGTTTTTTTTGGATTTTTTTAGTTCTACATGACATTTTAACGGTCAATGTCATAATACTGTTTGCTTTTACTGCAATAAAATACACATATTTATATTCAGTAAAGTCTCACGTGTAAGACAGTACCCCCTATGTACAGGTTTTATGGCGTTTTGGGAAGTTACAGGGTCAAATATAGCACGTTACATTTGAAATTGAAATTCGCCAGATTGGTTACGTTGCCTTTGAGACTGTATAGTAGCCGGAATGAAATTTACACCCATAATGGCATACCATTTGCAATAGTAGACAACCCAAGGTATTGCAAATGGGGTATGTCCAGTCTTTTTTAGTAGCCATTTGGTCACAAACACTGGCCAAAGTTAGCGTTAGTTCTGTTTGTGTGAAAAATGCAAAAATGCCAATTTTGGCCAGTGTTTGTGACTAAGTGGCTACTAAAAAAGACTGGACATACCCTGTTTGCAATACCTTGGGTTGTCTACTATTGCAAATGGTATGCCATCATAGGGGTAATTTTCATTCTTGGGCTACCATAGGGTCTCAAAGGCAACGTAACCAATCTGGCGAATTTTAATGTGAAAAAACTGAAATGCAAGCCTTATATTTGACGCTGTAACTTTTGAAAACACCATAAAACCTGTACATGAGGGGTACTGTTGTACTCGGGAGACTTCGCTGAACACAAATATTTGTGTTTCAAAACAGTAAAAAGTATCACAGCAATAATATTGTCCGTGTAATGCTGTTTGTGCGTGAAAAATGCAAAAAACTTCACTTTTACTGGCGATATCATCGTTGTAATACATTTTACTGTTTTGAAACACTAATATTTGTGTTCAGCGAAGTCTCCCGAGTAGAACAGTACCCCCCATGTACAGGTTTTATGGTGTCTTGGAAAGTTATAGGGTTAAATATAGTGCTAGCAAATTAAATTCCCTTTACTTTCGGCATGGGTTGTCAGGCAGGTCCTGCTAATTGTAATTAATTAAGATACCTAATTATGTAAAAATATTACATAAATATATATGTAGAATTAATGTATGTGTATATATATGTATATATCTATATAATTTTTTTTAAATATTTTTATTTATATATAGGTATATATATAGTGATATATACGTATATATTTATGTATATAGATATATATATTATTTCGTTCTACGTGTATTTTGATATATATATATATTTATTAATTTCACAAAACAGTTAGAACGAAATAACACACATCTATATATTTTTTAATTATTTATTTTTAATTATTTTTTTAATTTTATTTTTTAACGTATTTACATTTTAATTTTTTTTATATTATATATAAATATATATATAACAATAATTATATATATATTTAATCAGTATCAGTCTACGTGTAATTTGATATTAATATATATATATAATTATATATATATTAATAGTAAAATACACCTAGACGGTGTATGTGTGTGTATGTATATGTGTATATATATACTTAGATCATATATATATAATATATACATATGATCTAAGTATATATAATTATTTTTTTTTACACCATTAACTTATTTTTATTTTATTTTCAGCCAGCAGGGGGACCACCTGTCATTACAGGCAGCCCCCCTGCCGGCAATACAGAAGCCAGCTATCTCGGCCATGTGATTGTGGGGTCCTCGCTAGGACCCCACTCTCACATGGCCGGGGGGCTTCGACGAGGACGGACGTGCCGCGGGGGGCTCCCTGGGAGTCCCCCCAACCGCGATCGCCGGCGTGGGACCGCTGGCGACCGGGTAAGTTAACAAAAACCAGAGGGCGTACAATTACGCCCGGCGGCGTTTAGAGCCGCCTATTAGAGGGCGTAATTGTACGTCCTCCGGTTTTAAGGGGTTAATGTAGTTATTCTGGTTATTATAGCATGCAGGCTTTTTGCAGTAAACACTTTCTTTTCAGGGAAAAGGCAGTGTTTACATTACAGCCTAGGGACATCTAAAGTGGCCACTCCTCAGGTGGCTACTAGACGTGCTTCCTGGGGCAGTGTCTCTTCACACTATGCATGGAGACACTAAACTTTCCTTATAGAGATACATTAAACTCATTATTAGGTTCCCCCCCCCTAGGAGCCCCCCTCGCGCTGGGCAGAAGTGGTTAAAAGCTCCCTCAGCGCTGGTAAACTCTCCTCCCCCTGCCAACATCAGCTCTGAATGCGCATGTGCGGCAGGAGCCGCACACACATTCAAACCGCCCATAGGAAAGCATTACTCAATGATTTTCACACTGAGAATCACGGAAGCGCCTCTAGTGGCTATCAGGGAGACAGCCACTAGAGGCTGGATTACCTCTCAATGTAAACATAGCAGTTTCTCTGAAACTGTTATGTTTACAGCTGCAGGGTTAAAACTAGGAGGACCTGGCACCCAAACCACTTAATTGAGCCGAAGTGGTCTGGGTGCCTATAGTGGTCCTTTAATTCCAAGTCCATATTCAAGCAGCAGGCTAACAAATTTACCTACAAACATACCAAATTAAGCCCTGCGCTCAAACTCCCTCTACTCCTGGGTGGCAACAATGACAATAGTACACATCAGCCCCAATACATACAAGAAAAAAGTTTTTAAAAAAAGAGATTTTACCTTATAGTTTAAAACAGCAAGGTGAATTGTTAGTGTAGGACTTAGCTGAGTGTTTTTGCCTTGACGAGGCAGGTGACTTGAATGGCCATTGGAGTGATATTAAAAATCCTCTAGTTATTTAAATGTGCACGGAGATTCTGGATAGTGCACAAGTAACTTTTTTCTTTGGATTTAACAAATTCTCCTGTCTCATTGCCCATATTTATGGAGTGTTTCTACTGGCATGCTTTTCTTTCCTTGACACACTGGTGGCAGCCCATGGTGCATGAGTATAGAGGTGCTAGTGGAGTAGGTCCAAATTACTGCAAACCATACTTGAGCATCTAGCAGTATTGATTGGAATTTCCACTGTAGTATGAGGGCTAGCCAGCACTCCAAGCAAGTGCCAGAGAAAATAAGACATATTCTACATTGTCTACAACAGGATGCCAGTACTTCCTGGAACTACACTTCAGACATGGCAGAAATAATTTTCCTACCACTACACTGGCATTGTCTCCTCACTGGGGAGTGAGGATTGGGCAATAATAGGGCACCTAGTGTCAGTTCTTATTCCATTTAGGGATGTGACAGAAACTTTGAGTTACAATAATGACAGTAATGGATAGATCATCCCCTTGTTAACACACTCAAAAGATGAAAAAAAAAATTAAATTGTTGCTCTTCAACCCTTTTTTAAAATGCCTTTTATTGTAGTGGTTTTGCTCAACCTGGCTGCCTGCTATGTTTCCAGACACAGTTAGGAGAAGCTGACAAGGCACACATTTCTTCCACACTGAAGGATGATCCCTGATGCTAGAGACTGGTTGTGTAGGAAAGATTTGTTCTTGTAGGGGGGAAGGTGGAAGTGGATTGTCAATTGCCTCTCATTTTTTTTGTATAAATCTCATATTTTGAACTAAAAATTACTTTTGTTACCATTTTCATTAATACAAGATATCAAAAGGAAAATATTACAATCAATCATTATAAAACTAAATTCCCTCATCTATTTTTATTTAAAATCCAGATATATAATCATCTTATTTTGGCAACTCATAATTGTGATTGCAAAAATGCCAAATATTACATAGCTATTAGAGCAGGCAATATAGTAACCAATTTGCAAGCACATCTTTTCCTGCTGTTTTAGCTACCCGAATTGCCTTACAACATTTTTTTCTGGTACCAAAATCAGTCGAGTATAACAGCAGGATGAACTAAATTCTGCTGTCCCAATACTTTTTTTTTTGTTATGTGGAAGTGGTTCAGAAGAACAAATCATTCTGTCCTGCACAAGTCTGGTCCATATATTGTCATAAAATGAATGCAATCAATATCTGCAGTAGGTATTACGTTTAGATTTCTCTATTTCTTTGTTCCTTATTTTTTTGGAATGGAAAAAAAATAGACATTGAATATTGCACACTACTGTAAAGTGACCATACTATGGAAGAGCTGATGGCACGAACCCAGAAAATGATCTGTAATGCAGTCTGTTCTACTATATTCGAGCAACACCATCAACTATTGAATTTAGAAAAGAAATATAGTATAGTCAAGGCACGATTTGGCTGATCTTTTCAAAGTACAGCTTTAGTTTAAATTCAAATATATTTCACTGGTGATTGTTAAAATGATGAAAATACTACATCAGTAAGAAATATGAATAGAAATAAAAAACTGTATTTTTACTGTAATCTCAGCTTACTCAAACACTGAAATGGATGTGCCTTAAAATGTGGCTGTTAAGGCACTTTTTGATATTTTTCTAAAATGTCATTTAAATTGTTCATCTACGTCCTGGAAGATATCATTTATTGTTCCAAAAATGGAAGAGAAAATCTTCACTATAAGCCTCTGAGGAAACTGAGTCCTATACAGATCTTTTGAAAAGATAAGAAAATACTTGTTGAATTATGACTTGTACTGAATTTGGAGCAATCAATGGATACATGAATGACTGATGTTCAGGAACCATATTGATTTTAAAAATAGACTTGAGTGCTAAGTTCAAAATTGACTTTTAAAGCTATCGGTATATGAAGTTTCTGTGTATGTTTTATATGGAATATCATAAATAGGAAAGTTAATGCTAACATTTTCATACTTTGTATTAATATTTATACATCAAGCACATCATTTTTTTAAACTAGCATTTAAAAAAATTAAACAGATTTTCTAAGTATCTTTTGATATCACTTTGATAGTTATAACCTGTTTCAATATCTCGTGTTGGATGGGGTTCAATATTTTTATGTATTCCATATAAATAAAAAATAGAAGTATTCATACTAGTGTTTGCAACATGCTGTATTTCCATGTGCATTTGTGACCATTTTTACATTTTGGTACTGGTCATGGATGAATCTAAGGACACTTGTCTACTTGAATTTTCAGTGCCATTTATGGGTTCAGCTAAATTGCTCTTCCCTTTCCACATGTCATTCAATTCCCTTCATATATCTACTCATTTTATATGCTCCAACCCCTGCACAATAAAGGTCGACGAAGGAAACAATGTTATTCACTAAGGTGAGAATTTAAGATGAATTCAAAGTAAATTGAAGATTATGTTAGCTTTAGTGTACTAACTATCTTAATTTTAATAATGACAGGAGGGAGTATTTTGCATAAGTTCTCTTTACTAGCTCCACAGCAGCAAAAAACCACATAGAAAAAAGATCCATTCATTTCAGCATATTCCCACTGAGGCCAATCTCCCGCAGGGTGGCCATGAGGAAAGGCCAGTTCACCCGATCAAATGCCTTCTCAGTGTCAGTTGATAAGAGAAGGATCCAGTCCCCCGACCGTCTCATAAGGTGTTGGATCAATATGGCTCTCATGGTGCTATCCCTGGCTTATCTCCTGGGGATGAAACCCATTTGGTCTGGGTGAATAACCTTTGGCAATAGAATGCCCAGCCTATTGGACAATATCTTCGTAAGCAACTTCACGTCTACGTTGTGTAGGGAGATTGGTCTGTAACTGCCACAGAATTCAGGATCCTTTCCTGGTTTCGGGAGGCTGGTGATAGTGGCTGCAAGCGACTCTTGATGGAATTGGGCTTCCGCTGTGAGGGTATTGAAAGCTTGGGTGAGTTTCGGGATTAGGGCAGGTTGAAACGTTTTGTAATAATCCAGTGTGAAGCCCTGTTTTTGCTGCTTTGATTGCTCCAGCTATCTCTGCCTCTGTGATTGGTCCTTATTCTGGTAGCAGCTTTTTTGCTACATAATCCAGGTATCCGCGTATTTTACGTTCTTTGGCCTCCACCTCCTCCGTCTGGATGGGGTTAGGGATGTTGTATAAGGACGAGTAAAAGCGATCTTGTCTGGGAATTGGGTAACCGTACCATTGGTAGTCTGAAGCTTATGGACTTGGGCAAGTGTTGAAGGGCCTTTGAACATCTTCATCTTTTGTTGGTAAAATAAGTCTTTCGATTGTTGTAGGGTTCGGAAATAATGTCGGGTTATGTGTTCGTGCAGTTGTCTGCACAATTCCAACAAAGCACCACATGTCAACACAAGTTGGGAATGTTTGTGTTTTGTTTCAAGGGTCGTTATATTCTCTTCTAGGTCTGCTGTCTCTTGTTGGGAATCTCTCTTTTTTTTTTTTGGATGCCCCAGAGGACACTCTTGTGAGCCTCCCATATGGTGGTCGCCGTGAGTTCACATGGCATGTTCAAGTCAAAGTAGGAGTTGATTGCTTCAGTCACCAGCTCTGGTACATCCATGTCTAGCAGAAGGGAATTGTATAGACGCAACGTCCTTGCAGTGGGAGTCCAGTACCAGTGTAACTGTGCCATGGTCCGACCAGAGGGCAGCCCCCACCTCCGCTTTTTGTATTTCCACCAGCTGTTCTTGTTGTAGGAATATGTCATCTATTCTCGTGTATCGTCTGTGAAGTGTGGAGTAGTTGGTGTATTCCTTGTCTTCGTGATGCGTTGCCCTCCAGTAGTTCACCAGTCTTAGAGTCCGCAGAGAGGTGTATGCTCCTTAATGCCCCTTGTGTGACACTACTACGACCTGTGGAGGAATCCATGAGTGGTTGTATAGGTACGTTGAAGTCGCCACCCATGATCAATACTCCCTCCGTGAATGATGAGAGCTTGCAGAGGATCCTGCGAACGTATTGGGGTTGATTATTGTTAGGTACATCGATTGTTGCAAAGGTGTACCTACGGTCTTGGACATCACCTTTTCAAAAAGAGGAACCTGCCTTGTGGATCTACCATTCTGTCTATTTCTCGGAATTGTAGTTTTGCTTCTAGGAGTATTGCCACTCCATCTTTACGAGCGGTGGGGTGGTTACTGAAGGCGGCATTGGTGTGGTGTCTGCTTTTCAGCAGTGGTGCAGATCCTTCCTTGAAGTGGGTCTCCTATAGGAAAGCCACTGAGACATGACTCCCATGCAAATCCCACAGCAGTTGCGTTCGATGCTCTGGTATGTTCAATCCCCTGCAGTTCAGGGTGAGTACCCGATATGGATCCGGTATGTATGCTATGTGGGTGGCCAAGTGGCTGGTCACCAGAGCTTCAGATACTTCCTCAGATCCCGAGGTTGCGGTCAGCGGGGGCTAGTGAGGAACCCAAGCTATGGCTCCTGTTCGAGTGGCGGGTCCCGTGGTCTTGTTACCAGCCTTTAACTAATGGGGCTCTCAGCATTCCCTAGGGAGGGAGTATAGTGAGAAGGGGAGGGTAAGAAAGAGTGAGAGAGGTAGTGGGTGGGGGGGATGGATGGGTAATAAAGGAGGTCAGAACTGGAGAAAGGTAGGGATATGTCTCAAGGAAGAGACGGTAGCGTCATCCTAGTATTGGGGATGAAATTCCCTCCAAGGAGGGGGAGTTCGTGTGACTACGGTAGCAGTCGGTGGCCGAACCTGCCGGAGCTTGTCCTACAGCGTCCAGCTGTCGACTCCCCGCAGGATGGGTTTGTTCACACGAGCGTGGTTGGGGTGAGTGGTCTCGTCAACTGAGGCACTACCTACATGGTAAGGTCCAAGTGCCAAGAGGAAAAAGACAGAACAAAAAACTGATATAGATCAACAGACACTCCGCTACCTTTTGTGTCTCTGAATGATACTTGCAGGGCAGATTATATTAACTGAGTTAAGAGGAATCAGTACAATGCGGTCGTATGGGGTGTTGTTGGTCCCCTCTTTGGGTAATTATAGTGTGCGTGTAGGGTTTGGTAACTTACTGTCTCCCTAGCTATCCCGTGTGTCTTATGTCAGTGCCCAATTAGGGTGTGAGGGAGTGGGGTTTGTTCTGTAATAAACCTCCTCCAAAGTGGTCTGTGGAGGAGGGCTGGCCGGAGTAGTGCCGGGAGAAGGTTTTGATTCAGTTGAGGGTCTGTGGGTGTCATGGCCACCACAATGGTCTGACAAGGCTTGTGGCAGAGATGAGTCAGTGTTAGTAATCTGGCTCGGCAGGTTTTCAGTGTTGCGTTGTTTGGCAGTTAGCCTGCGTGTTAGCAACCCAGCTAATCATGGGTGTGCACGGGAGGCCCCTCTCCAAGCTTGGTTAAAACCCCGCATCCCTCCCCCTCCCCCTCCCAAAGGCCCAGGCAAGAACTGAGTGTGTGCCCGGTGGATCACAGTCGTTGGGCAGCAAGATCCCATCAGCAAGCCCCCATGAAAGTGGCAGCTCTCACCTTGATGCTCTCCCCCGCCCAAAGATCTTTGATGGCAGAGTATGTACCCCCCCAGTGTGGTAAGTGGGAGCTACTCATGGGGCTGTGGGGGTTTCGGCAGTACTCACAAGTGGGCATTGGAGACAGTCCCGGGTTGTGTGTAGGTTCCGGACAGCTGGTCAGGTAGTAGCGGGCTCTCCAACTGACATCTGGCATCCTTCATTTCCTCCGGGTTGGTCGGGTGGAGGGGTGCAGTATGTTGGCAGTTCTCCCTAGAGCCCCTGCGGGCACGTCTGGGTGGCTTTTGGGTTTGAGCTCCACAGTCCAGCAGTTCCAGGATCCAGTTGTGAACCACGATGGGTGGGAGCCCCAGGCGTTGCAAGAAGTGTGGTATGTCTTCAGGCCAGCGTGCAGCAATCCACTCATTTCACTGATGGACCTGTATGCTAAATGGGAAGACCCTTTTGTAAGGGATACTTCTTTCCCTGAGTGCTGTCAGGATAGGCCTTAGAGCCTTTCTCACTTCGAGAGTAACCGGGGAGAGATCTTGGTAAAGTCCTGATATCTTCACGTGGCTCGCGTTCTTGCTTGCCTCATTATGCGTTCTTTGAGTGGGAAAGAATGGAGACAGCAAATTATATCTCATGGGTCTCCCTCTCTGAGCCGTGGTCGCAAGGCCCGATGTGCCCGCTCAAAGCTAATTTCCGTTGGGGTATATCCCCGAGGATCAGGCGGAAAATGTCAATAGCATCTCCACGTTCTCTCCCCCTTCTGGTTCGGGCACTCCCCTGACCCTTATGTTGGAGCGGCAGCTCCGGTTATACAGGTCTTCCACCTGGTGTTGTAGGGCTAGCAGCATGGTGCCTTCTCTGGCTATGGCAGTATCTGCAGCAGTAGCCTGTTGTTGTGCATTCTAGGCCTGGGACTCCAGTGCCCGTATGTGGCTTCCTTGCGTGTCCACTTCAGACTGTAACGCAGTCACTGCCGAGGTAATGGATGCTGTGAGGGAGTTCACTAGCGTTTGGAGGTCAGATTTAGTGACCATCGTTGCTGCCAATCATCAGATTTATGCTCCTATATCTGCCAATGTGGGCTGCTCGGGCTCCGAGCTATTGGAAGTGGGAGACATAGGTGCCATCATTGGGGTTGTACGCCTCGCGATTAGGCCCCAGTGGGGTTTGGATGAAGTCATCAATTGGGCCCAACAGGATGGGGGTGCTCCCCTTGGGGTCTGCAGGTGTTCCTGTCATTTAGTGTGCCCCATTGGGTAGGTTAAATCGGCTGCAAAATGCTGTGAGAAGCTTGGTGGCGAGGAACTCACGTTTTAGACGTCCGTGGTGCTTGGACTTCTGACCACACCCCCGTGTGACCACCATTGTGCACCTTTGTGTTAATTGAAGAACACTGAATTTTGGCGGTCCCTCTAAAGGTTGGAGAACTAATCCATGTTGAGATGTGTCTCCCCCAAGAGATAGTCAGCCCTCGGGGAGGAAGAAATTGAAGATGCCTTTCATGATGTCTGATAGGAGATGGGAGTTTGTTCTGTCCAGGCGATTGGTATACCTGACTGTCGATGCTCTGTCCATTCGGAGTAGGATGCTACAAATGGAGTACTCCTTTAGCAGTATGCGGATAGTGATCCTTCACTCCTGTGCATGAAGAATTCTAGGTATTCAATGTTAAGGGAGAATTCCTGAGTTGTACACCCATTTTTTGTCACTGCAGCCCCACAAGCTAGTATCTGACTCCAGAACGAAGCCCGGTTGATCATGGGGGATCGCCTGAGGAAACTTTTCCAGGAATAGCTGCATGTCCCGGTAACATAGCAGATCTGGGAAGAAAGCCTGGATGGAGAAGGGCAGTATCCACAATCTGTGCGAGTGCGTATAGGGTCACGGTTTTGCAGTGGAGGACCGTGTGAATTTCCTTGAGGATAGAGAAGACCTTTGAAGGAGAAATCTTCCGTGTGCAAGATGTGGAGTTGCTTACGAATCCTAAGAAGTGGATCACCCACTATGAAACACAACGTTTCCAGCCTGACCACGGAGAATCGTGAGTGTTGATGCAGTCTTTAATTCTCTGAATCGAACAGAAGGATATCGTCCAGGAAAATAATGCAACGCATTCCCCATTAGAGATGTCGCGAACCGTCCGCGAACTTCCTGCGAACGGTTCGCCACGGTTCCTTGTGGCGAACTCCGGTCAGCTGACACATCCCGGCCAATCTCCAGCAGACCCTCCTACTTCCTGGACAGCATCCATGTTGTGACCATAAATATCCATTTGGTCTTGTCACTCCAAATTACAGTGTGCCAGAAGCTGTGAGGCATGTCAAGGTGTTGTCGGGCATATTGTAAAAGGGCTTTTTTGTGGCATTGACCTGACCTTCTAGTTCATTTTTTGTTCAAGTATCGTCGTATTGTGCTCCTTGAAACAACCACATTGTCTTTTGCCAGAGCAGCCTGAATTTCTCCTGATGTTTTTCTTTGTATCCCAAACAATTCTTCTGGCAGCTGTGGCTGAATTCTTTCTTGGTCTACCTGACCTTAGCTTGATATCAAGAGATAAAAACAGAAAAAAAGGTGTGCTATAAATTAAAGTGCATATTCAAGAAAATAAGGCTGTCATTTAGCAGCATTACATATATAATGCAAAAGTGCAATATGCAACCCCACTCACATAAAGTGACAAAGTGTATGCTAAAAAATCAGCATATATGTGTAAAATATTTTATATTAAAGTGCAATCTGCAAAACACGCAAAGTGATTTAGTGCATAGATAGGTTACAACTTACACTAACAACATCGTTGAGGTAAAATACAGCTCCAAATGAGGAACATAGAAGGAAACAAAAAAGCATATATAGTATAATATTGTAAGATAAGAGTAGCCAAAATGCAGGAAAAATAGGAAATGAACTCACAAACATAGAGCAGATAAGTCTGCTCTACCAATAATGGCCCAAAACATAGACTTCCACTGCAGTCAATGTAGATAAGTAAACACCATTTTTATTTCCAAAGTAACAAATGAAACACTATGTAGTAGATAAAATATCACCAGGTCCCTTATGGTAACAGTCCATCCTGGAATGAGTGTAACCGCCGGCTGATTTGTATTTTGTGTTGGTACACGCCCCAGGTAAGGCTGTACTTTCGATCGGGATACTTCCAGGAGGCAGAGTATGTGTGATGACGTCTACCCCTAGTCAGATGACGCGTTTTGACGAATCATCTGCTTCTTCAGATCTGACATTTCTTAGTCCTTACAGTGTTTATATATCCATTGAAAGGGCGTGAGAGCTTAAAAACCTATTACTATTGGGTATACAGAATACTTTAATAACCATGTTAAATGCAAACCAAAATCGAAGTTCAAAAAATCCTCAGCAATTTAAAGACACATACACCTTATATACAAAGAAACATTACTATATATTGGAGCGGATATTTCCACAATGTATAAACATATACATATAAACTCTTAGAAAGACATAAATCCACATATGAGAAAAAAAAAAGGATAAAGGGATGCGCCTTAAAAACAAGTGAAAGTAATACTTATATGGATATACAAAAGTCCAAGCGGTTCTGCAATAGTCCAAAATTGCAGTAATCCACGTAGTCAGAAGAAGGTCCTTGTGGGACCGCAAGCAAAGTATATGGTCACAGATGAAGACTTGTAGTCCAGAGGTAAATGTATGTGAGAAGCAGAAGACAAAAGACTCCAATGGTACAGTATGTCTTACTCATTAAAAAATCAAATGAATAAAAAGAAACTATCCAGAGCTTAATTCCAGCTCTGGTATTAATGGCGTGAAGTGGAACAATCCCCACTCAAGGATATGCGGAGTGTCTGGTGTTCTTTAATATAACAGTCCAGTAGGATAATCCAGCTCTGGAAAAAATAAAATATATCGTGCTCCCTGAATTGCTGTTAACAATAGTAAAAAATAGGATAATGTATACTCACAGGATTCTTGGTACTTCTTGTGAGTCGTAGAACAGTGGTGTCAGGTCAGGATAAAAAGAGAGAATAATAAAATACCAGAAAAATAAATAATAATAATAAAAAAGGAATATGGCAACAATATGGAAAGTAGCCAAAGAATTCCTTTATTTACACTTAACAATAAATATTAGAAGGTTTCTAGATGCATTTCGCCACTGCTGGCTTCATCAAGTAGAAACTCATAGGAAAAAGCAGACCTGACTGACTGTTTATATAGGAAACATGTAATTACATTAGAGATTTGAAATTCCCGCCAAAATGACGTCATCAGCGTCATAGGTGGGGAAACTAAGTTTACTATAGTAAAAACATAATAAAAATATATACTTATATAGGGTATAGGTTGGGGAGATTGTACAGGTAAATAGTAATAGAAACCGAAGCCTATAAACATGAAAAAATTAGCTCGGAAGATGGTCAAGTGACATGCATTCGTGTACTTCTGCGTCACATGACATCGGTGAACCGCATGTGTCATAAGGTGTTGGAATGCATATGCGGCAAGGGAGGTGAATAGGCAGTCTCGTCGCCCCGTGAGAGGAGCTGTACATGCAGAGCGACGGGAATAGAGGGAAACTAAATATCCCAATGTGCTGTCTAGTGCAATGACAGCACAGACAGCATACAGAGATATAGCTGTTAAGACACCTCCAGTGTCTTTAAGCCAAACCGCCGTTTAGTAAACCTTCCCCGGCTGCAGTACAGTCTCCGTTCGCTTACTCTGTAACACACGAACCCAATGCAGGGGAAGCGGTAATCTCCCGATCGAAATCCACGAACGGCTCCAAACTCTCGAACGGCAATAAATGAACTGCTAGTAACCGTCGAACAATAATATCCCCAAAGCGGCTTTCGTTCCATCCAGCAGTCTCTAAATGTGAAGAAGAAATCCCCCCAATAACGAGACAGAAGCTCCGCATTGAGGGTCAAATAAGATCTGGCTTTACTGTGGGCTACCTGCCCGTATTTATGCAGGTCTCCCACCTGGTGGACACTCCCCTAGGGGACCAAATGGGAAACTTAAACTACAGACAGATAGAAGGACATTTCAGACACACAGTCACATATTTTACCCACAGTGCATTCTGATTCCCTCCCCTCTGTCCTGGAGTTAATTACCAAGTAACTCAATTAACTCCAGGACAAGGACAGTCGCCATCTTAGACACAAAATAATAAAAGACATAAAAATACATAACTACACGAAAACTGAACATTTCCCATTCGTATTACATGTCCCCAGATAGCCTGGATCTGAGTGCATGTTATTAGCGAATAGCGCTCAGATCCCACACACATAGTTCAATCGCCATGGAGTCAAAGTTCTTTCAGTCTTTCGGTATACGAATGACTCCATGGGAGGGCTATCTGGGTTAAGTCTTTTGTATGCTCTCAATCTCCCGAACGGCCGGTGTTCGCATGCTTTCGTGGAGGCAGCCAGGCGTTCCCTTGTTTCAGCGGTGTTCGGCAGAAAAAGTGTCCGTTTTCAGTTCCATAGAAATAGAGCCAAACACCGCTGAGCGTTCGCATGATTTAAAATGGCCGCTGCCTCGTGGTCGACATACGAACGACGACCACCCTGAGTTCGGTTTAATTGAGAAGTGTCTGCGGTTAACCACAACGTTCTAATGGGGATCACTTTGTTAACCAGCAGCACACTCCTCACTTGGGTGGCCGTTCATTTGGCAGATTTGTTCGGGAAAAAGAGTCATTCGAATGGCTGGGCTATAGAAACCAGCCATTCATACGAACGGGGGACAAACAGACGAACGGGCAAAAATCCAGCAGACAGATGGTTCTGTCACAATAGCCTCTCCCAAAATGTGGGATCGAGACCCAGTCCGGGCTGACCCAAAAAGGGAGGGCAGACCCAATAGTATATGGCTAAAGAAATCCATAATCATTATATGTTACATAAATACAGACACAGGTAATAACAGTTAGACATGAAATAGTTATCACATATCTCAAATTTATAATTATACATATACACAGAATATAGGGATAATGTAGTATTTAGAATAAGTGAGAAGGAACATGTAGGTAATAAAATGTGAATAAAGAATAATTAAGATAGAATAAAAATGGAATAAAATATAATAAAAATATGTCCTAAAAAATAAAAAAATAAATAGACATAAAAGAAAATTAAGAGAAGAATAAAACATGATATAGTAATAATCTATAAGACTAAAATCAAATAAAATAACTTGATTAACCTAAAATAAAATACTACGAGAAATTAGATAATGATCCCACTCCTAAAATTCAACAAATTTTAAATTCCTTTTTAATAAATGGTCGAGACCAGAATATTTTAAGTAAACAAGAATTCAAATTTTTAAATGTTTCCCACCCTAAAATCCCCATCATTTATTTTTTACCGAAAATTCATCAAAAAAAAGACAACCCTCCGGGAAGACCCATTGTGTCTGGCATCAATTCGGTTTTCTCTAACTTATCTGAATATTAAGACACTCTTTTACAACCTTCAGTCAAACGTATGAAATCTTACTTAAAAGACTCAATGACCTTGCTTTTCTTTTTAAACGATTTTACGTGGAGAGACACATATTTTTTTAATTACGTGTGATGTACAATCCCTATACTATTATTCCCCTATTATTCCCCACGACGATAGGTGTTTAGCAGTCGAAAAAAAATCTAAAAGCTGAAAACAAAATCAAAGATCAACACATAAGTTTTATTATTGAAGGTATTAATATTATTTTAAAAAACAATTATTTCTGGTTTTTAGACTCTTTTTATCTACAAAAACAAGGGACTGCTATGGGGACCAGGTTTGCCCCCAGTTATGCCAACCTATTTATGGCATAGTGGGAATTCTCTGCCATCTTGGGCGGGCATGACTGGCAGGCAAACCTGGTAACATATTTTAGATATATTGACAATTTTTTATTTTTTATTTGGGAAGGTTCTGAAAATTCTCTTAATTAATTTTTTAAATTTTTAAACCATAATAGCAAAGGCATTAGCTTAACCTGAGAATACAGTCAATCCCTTATCAATTTTTTAGATTTAGACATTTTTATTCAAAATAACCAACTATACACAAAGACCTTTTTTAAGAAAGTATGCACTAACAATGTTATTGACATGTCCGGCTGTCACCATAAACCCTGGCTTCATGGGATACCAAAAAGCCAGTTCCTCCGCCTTTGGAGAAACTGTTCCCGAATCCAAGATTATGAGGAACAATCCAATTCTCTTTTGAGTAAATTTACTCAAAAAAACTATCCTGCTAACGATCTTAATCATACAAAAAATAATGTCAAAGAAAGAAATAGAATGGACCTGTTAGAATATAGAGATAAAACAAATATAAAGGGTGCCCCATCATTGCCAATTATTTTTGATTTTAATAACAAAAGCCATGTTATGAAAAAAATCATTAAAGCAGGATGATACTCTAGCTGGAATTATTCCCAATAAATCTGATGTCATATTTAGAGGAGCACCCAGCTTCAAATCCATCCTCACAAAAAATTTCACTAAAGATAGGAATACCGCTTATTTTTTAAATTCCTCTTCCTTTCTCACTAAACCTAAAGGTTTTTTTAAATGCAATAAGTGTGCATAGTGTGTAAACGTACCGATGCGGCCATTAAATTAAAAACTACCTCCTTTAAGTCATCTGTCACACAAAAAATATATTCCATAAAATTGTTTGTCCACTGTAACACAAAAAATATATGTAGCAGATTGCACTAAGGCTGTCCTTAAGAATTTGGATTAAAAATGTATTTGTGTAATTGTTCCCTGTATAACTGTAAGTGTATGTAGCTTTCGCATGATTGTTCGGTAGTTTTCATACGAATGAAACTACTGAACCATCAGACCACCCCAGTGAGAAGTGTGCACCTTGTTAAGCTTTCACACTCTGGAAACGGTAGCTTTATTGACCGTGAAATTGATATATTGTATGTACCTGCGTGGTCGCCATTTGGCATACGAACCATGCGCGGCGGCCATCTTACGCAAGAAAATCTCAGTGGTGTTTGGTCGTCAAGTGTCTGGAACTCAAATCGGACACTCAAATACCCGAACACCGCTGAGACCTCCAGAGCTCCATAACTCCCGAATGGAGGGGCCAGTCAGCTCCTTGTTCGGTAAAATAAATGTACCGAACAAGGAAATACAAACTAATAGAAGATTATCTGTGGATGGCAAGAATTACTGTATGCTTTAACTACCGAACAGAGACCGAACGCAGGGCCAAAACACATGGAGCCTTTTTCGGACACCACCTCGTGTGTGGTCGGTCAAATTTCACCTTCCACCTAACACCCGAACCCCTGGTCCAATCTGGGTGAATTTTGAATATGTTAGTCACCCAGATATGGGCTACAAGGGGGTACTCAGGGAAAACTACAGTATGTTTAATGAGATTATGTGTCACACTGAGGGGAGGAGATGTGTGGGAGGTAACTGTTACACTATTGGCTACTGTAATAATTACTGTAAATCCCTCCCTTGCATGGGAGAAGGCTTTAAAAGAAGATTGAGTGATTAAAAGTTGAGTTCTGCTGTGTGTCGTCCAGTTATTGGGATCTGTATGGGGATATGAGTGGATTACCTTACTTGCTGTGATTATTATGGCTTTTTATTACATGTTCCTGAGCCTCACTGGAATCTTTAGTGGAGTTAACCTGTGGAAGACCAGCACTTCACTACAATGTAATCTATTTATTGGAGTGCCCGTATGGGCTCCAATATGTTGGCATGACGACCAGGAACCTCAAGATTAGATTGGCGGAAGAGTGCTGCAATATCGCCAAAGATTACGAGAATCACTTAGTATCGAAACATTTTTTAAAGCATGATAAAAACCCTAAACACCTTAAATGTATAGGTATCGACATATGCGAAATTCCATGGAGAGGAGGGGATGTTAAAAAGATTCTGGGAAGTAGAGAAATGGAATGGGCATACAACTTAAAGACCGTTAACCCACAAGGTCTTAATATAGAGTTTGACCTTTTTAGCTTTTTATAAATTTTAAAATAACCTTTTACCAAATACCTATGTTATTTTTTTATTTTAGTTCAACTGATTATTAGATTATCATGTTTCTCAGTTTTCCTTTATATTTATTTGATTTTAGGTTAATCAAGTTATTTTATTTGATTTTAGTCTCAGAGATTATTACATTATCATGTTTTATTCTTCTCTTAATTTTCTTATATATCTATTTTGTTTTTCTATTTTTTAGGACATATTTTTATTACTGTATTTTCTGGCGTATAAGATTACCTTTTTTTCAATGTCTTGTTTTTATTGGTTTTTATAGACATGAGATTACAAACGGAACATGAACAATGAGGGATACAGAAAGGAAGAGGGGAGGGGGGTACCGATCATATTGAGACACCATAGTATCATACACAACTTTACAGTTAACGCACATGATGGGAGACATTGTTACAAACTTGCAAATCACTGTACCAGAGGCGAGTAGGTCGGACGGCAACTACGGATGAGCTATGGCGGTGGCGGGGGCCTTATGGAATCGTAGCTAACGATATTAATGAGGGACCTTGCCCGAGGAGGATTGGAGGGGTCGTAGCTCCTCATCAAGGCCTGGGTGGGTGCTTTTTTTTTTTTTTTGTGAGGGAATTTTCAGATGGCGATTCGGTTCCGTCTCAGTTTGGGGTGGGAGTCGAATGCCAACTTTGCCATAGGAGTGTGTGTTTGGACTCACAACCTTTCAGTCGAAATGCTAGACGTTCGTATACATATGTCGAGTGGACCCTATTGCGTACTTCCTGAATAGAAGGGGGGTCCGAGCTTTTCCATCTGCACGCAATGCTAATTTTGGCTGCAAGGAGGATATGGCACACGACCACTTTGTGAGGGGATGTCAGCATACCAGTGTAGATGTGAAGGAGGCAGCATTCTGGGCGTGCGGGCAAGTCTACTTTTGTGATGGATTTGGTCAGGTCTCTAACTTGTTGCCAGAATGTTGTCAATATGGGGCACCCCCAAAATATATGTAGCAATGTGCCCACCCCGCTCCTGCATCTCCAACAAGTCTGTGGCGTTGAGTGATACATCTGGGCTAGGCGCGTAGGTACCAAGTACCATCTCATAAGTAGTTTGCAGTAAGCCTCCCAGTGGGTTAAGCTATGAGATGCCGCTCGGGTAATTTGGATAAACTGTAGCCACATAGGGAGGGGGAATTGGGCTGCCAATTCATTTTCCCACTGGAGCATATACGGGTGTTTTGTGCATCTGTCCGCATCGTTAAGTGCATTGTAGCACAAAGAGAGGGGTTTAGAAGTCTGCTGTCGGGAGATACAGCTCCGGCCAAAAGTCGTCAATTGGGCCGCCTCGCAGTGCTGTAGCTTTGTAGTGATTAGGGTGTGTTTGATGCGTAAATGTGTAAACATTTCCCTAGGCGGCAGGGCGAATTCTATTTGTAGCTCGGGGAATTGTTTGATGCCCTGTGGTGTTAATAATGAGCCAACCGAGGTGATCCCTTTTTCTATCCAAACTTTCAGTGGGAGATCGCTGGTCAGGTCGCTCAGTCGGGACAAGGGAGCGAAGAAAAGTGGGTGAGCTTGACCCACCAATTCCGTCGCCCATTTGCTCCAGCCGGCTAACATGAATTTAGTGTTGGGCAGGCCCGACGGGGGAGGATTCGAACGCCTGGCTATGTTCCACAGACGGTGGTATACTGTATCTGGGTGAAGGATTGCGTTCTCTAGGGGTAACCATACTGGTGGCTTGGGGCGGGTAAGGACCTCCAGACCCTGGGCTAGAACAGAGGCTTTATAGTATGCTTTTACATCAGGGGCACCTAGGCCTCCTTTATTAGGGGGGAGCCATGTGAGTCTGCGTGCTATTCTCTGGGGTTTTTTCTTCCAAATGTGGGAGTTAATAATGGATTGGAATTTCTCGTGTCAGGGAGCGCAATAGGGAGGGTGCGGAATAGGTACAATATATGAGGCAGTACCATCATTTTGACGGTCTGCACCCTACCCATCCATGAGACTTCCAGTGTGTGCCACTTATCCAACTGTGTTTGAAGTTTGTTCATTAGAGGTAGATGGTTTTCCCGCGTGAGTTTAGCAGGGGAGGCAGTCAGGTTAATCTCCAGGTATTTTAGGGACGTGTTCCTCCAGTCAAAGGGGTGTGCTGCTTTTAACTTGCTTATTAGTGAGGCCGGTAAGCCCAATGGGAGCACCTGGGTTTTGTTGGAATTGTTTTTATAGAATGAGACCTGACCATACTGTGTTAACAAGGACATTAATGTTGGGATAGATTTTTCAGGTTGTGTGAGGAACAGCAGAATATCATCTGCGAATAGGGTTAATTTTTGTGTGCCTATTGATGTGTTGAGGCCCTTTATCTCAGTGTGGCGTTTGATGTGGCGGATGAGAGGCTCCAGGCAGAGGATAAATAGCAGGGGGGACAGTGGGCACCCCTGCCTCGTTCCATTACTTATTGAGAATGGATCTGATAGAAACACTGTATTGAAGACCCTAGCAGAAGGAGCACTATAAAGTGCCATAATGGCCTCCATAAACGAATGTGGGAAACCCATTTTGTGGAGGGTCGCCTTTAAGTAGACCCAATTTAGTCGGTCAAACACCTTTTCGGCGTCGAGCCCCAGGACTACCCCTCTTTGGTTGCTGGATCTCGCCCAACTGATCAATTTCAGACAATGTCTCGTGTTGTCTCCTGCCTGTCTACCTGGGACAAACCCCGCTTGTTCTACGGACACTAATTCTGTAAGGAGATGTTTGACCCTGGAGGCAAGGAGTTTGGCATAGAGTTTGACGTCTGTGTTAAGGAGTGAGATAGGCCTCAGATTCTCACATTTAGTGGGCGATTTACCTGGCTTGGGTAGAGTGACAATATGTGCTTCCAGCATTTCCTTTGGCATGGCTCCTGTTGCTTTAATATCATTAAATAATGATGTGAGGGTAGGTGTCAGAATCTGTTCTAGCTTAATGTAATAGTAATTGGAGAAGCCATCGGGTCCCGGAGCCTTGTGTTTCGGGAGGGACGCGATTGCTTTGGAGACCTCTTCTTTCGTGAATGGACTGTCTAGCGCATCACTTTGAGTTTGGGATAAGTGTGGGAGCTCGATATTGTGGAGAAACTCGTCTATGGACTCTGGCGTGGGTTGGGCCACTGCGGAGTCATCTTTTAGGTTGTATAGTTTAGTATAATATGTGGCTAGTACGTTCACTATGTCTGTGGGATTGTATATTTTTAGATTGTGTTGAGATTCAATGTAAGGAATCTTCGACTAAAGGCGTTGAAACTTTAGTTTATTGGCCAAGAGTTTGCCCGCTTTGTTTCCTTGTATGTAGTGTGTTGATTTAAGGGTTCTCATTCTCCTTTCTATATTTTGAAGGGAGAGGGCATTAAGTTCTGACTGCAAGCGGGCTATTGTTTTGGATAATTTAACGGAGGGTCTTTGTTTGTTCCCCTTTTCTGCTGCAGCCAGAGCAAGGGTTAACCGTGAGACCTCCTCGTTATGTTTCCTCTTAGTGCGTGAACCTATTTGTATTAAAGCTCCCCTTACCACAGATTTATGAGCTGCCCATAGGGATTGTATGGAGATGCCGTCGGTCGTGTTTTCCCTAAAGTAAAGGGATGCTGTCTTGCGAATAGTTAGCAAGGTGCTGGGGGTGTCCAGCAGGCCTTCGTTTAACCTCCATTTGCCCCTACCTCGGACCGGATATAAACTGGCAAAGGTAGCGGTGACAGGTGCATGATCTGACCACGTCCGAAGTCCTATATCTACCGCAGCTATGTTGGATAGGGTCAGTTTGTCGACTAATATTAGGTCAATACGTGAGTATGTCGAGTGTATAGAGGAGAAGTAGGTATAGTCTCTACCTGTTGGGTACGTGTTACGCCATGTGTCGTATAAGTCGAATTCGAAGATGAGGTCTGATAATGCTTTACAATTATTGCGGGCGGTAGTTGTCGGGTTTTTGTCGAGGCTGCGCTTGATATCTACTGAGGGGTCCAGGCTGCAGTTGAAGTCGCCACAAAGGATGACATGACCCAGTTTCATGGTATCTACTTTCTTAAGTGCTCTGCGTAGAAAGTATGTTTAGCCACTGTTAGGGGCATACAGCGTTGCTAGGGTTATGGTGATGCCGTTAAGTGTTCCTACTAAAATTAAGAGACGCCCTGCTGCATCTGTGTGAGAACAGCTTGGTTGAAATACCCAGTCTGCATGCAACAATATGGAGACCCCTTTGGTTTTGTTGGGGGAATACGCATGGAAAGCCTGTGGGTAACGGTTGGTGTGGATTTTAGGGGGTTTGTGGGAGCACAAGTGGGTTTCTTGTAGGCATATCACTGCCGCCCTGGATTTGTGCATGTCCCTGATCGCTAGACTGCGTTTATGGGGGCTGTTCAGACCTTTGACATTCATGGAGAAAACCTTGAACTCATGTTGGGCCATGGGGACGGGGGTCGATACACTTTTGCGAGCGTGTGCTGTGGTTGTGCACCATTGCCGCGTTAGGGTCATTTCTATTCGAGAACTCAGTGAGCTTGGTGAAGTCCTTGTCTAAATTGGGTGCTGGACAAGGGGACTGCTGGGGATTTCCTGGTGAGGGCTGCGCTCCGGCCGTCCGAGGTGTCTGTAGACGCCTATTGTGTATATTATGTGATAAAAGCGGTACGGGGGATCGTCGGAGTGGGGGGCGGGAAAAGGGAAAGGTGAACATCGGGCGAGCCCGAATAACTAGGGGCAAAAAGAACTTGTTACCTCTGCTTCCAGCAGAGCGTAGGTCCGGAATCATGTGGTGGGGGGCCACACTCACAACCGGCATGGGGAACATGGAGTAACTACCACCATTGACTGGCCCTTGGTGTCTGTTACAACTTTTCATAACACGTGAAGGAATACTTGCTTTCCCTGGGCTATCTGTCTCATTCGGACAACTTTTGATATATAATTTTTTTTTGGGGGTTGTGTTTGTCCTTCCAGCAACCCATGTGGCGTTATGTGTAGTGAGAGAAGGGCTGGGTACCCGACACGCTGACCAACCGGGGGTCGCGTGGGCTTGAGTCACTAGTGGGGCTGCGAGGATGTACCTGGTGGGCCCCGGTCCTCTGTGCCTATTTACGGATGGCGTGGGTTCACCTTGCAGTCGAGGCAGCGGCCTCGAACTCCACATGGGGTTTCCACCTCTCTGGAGGGAGGTGGCGTAGGTTGCCCCTGGATGGTCCCCGGGAGAGTCCTATCAGTTGTGGGCAAAACACCTCACCTTCCCACTCCTGGGACAGCCCGTGTGCCACATGTTGAGATTAGCATAGGATACATCACATACAATCGTATAACAACAACATTAACATGAGGTCAGATACGAATGAGATAACAGTGGGAGTGGTAGCGGTGATATACCAGAACTACCAGGCACGCCATGTTAGGCCTTGGTACCGGTGGTGGTCCAAAGTACCTGCGGGTCTAGTGCCCTTATGGGACGTAGGCGGGCGCCTGTTTGCCGTGAAAATGTACACCTGGGAGCTGACATATCTGGGCTTAATGTCCGCTGTAGCGGAAGCGATGGCTGGGGCGAGTGGGGCTCGTACGCCCTGTGATGTCTCTCTCTACACTTATGGGGATAGTTGAGTGGGGCCGGGGCGCCAAGAGCCACAGTTTATGCCTCAAAGTCTACCAGGCTAAGGTTGGATGAGTGAGCTTGGGCGGAAGGTCCAGCTCTTGCCGTACATATGGGCCTGTCTGATGTAGAGGCTCTTTTTATTTTTTTTTATTTTTTTTTTAAGCAAATACTCTATGCAATAACACGCTATAACTAAATACTATGCAATAACATTGGGCAGTTGTCAAACACAAATGATAGTCAAGCGTCCGGCGATGAGGCGAGCTACAGCTCTCGAGATGGATCAGTTCCTGGGGAGGGAGGCCATGGGGTCGCCAGCCATCCTCCACTCTGGCCGTATTTTCGATGGAGAGATGCGAGCCGGGAGAGCCTGTCCTTGGGCATGGTGTAGACCACATTCCTTCAGCTTCGCCAGGCCTGCCTCCGGTTCCAGAATTGGCACAGTTCTTTTGTGGTACCACACCAGCAATTTTGTCGGGTATCCCCTGCGGTATGGGATGTTGTTGTTCCGGAGGGTTTTTGTCACATCAACGAATTCCCTCCTCCTCGCCATCGTCGTCGCAGAGAGATCAGCGTAGATTTGGACGTGTTGATATGGTTCCGGCAATTTAGTAAGTTTCCTTGCTGCGTTTAGGAGTTGCTCCTTCGCTTTATAGTAGTGAAAGCGTGCTATAGTATCCCTGTGGGTGTCCGCGGTAAATCGGGCCAGTCTCGGGAGCCTATGTGCGCGATCAAACTCCCATGCAGTAACTTCGGCTTGCGGTACCAGTACTTTGCAGAGGGCTGTAAGATATTGGGGTAGCGCTTCGTTCGTGATTGAGTCAGCTATGCCCCTGAATCTCAAGTTATTGCGGCGGGAGCGATCTTCTATATCCGCCAGTTTGTGTTTTAGAACCGCTTGTTCCTCCTCCAGCCTTTGTAGCTTATCGACTACGTCATTATGAGCCGCACAAAGCTCTTCAGTTTTAGCTTCAAGATGGCCAGTACGGCCTCCTATATCTGCAATGTCCTTTCTCAGCTCAGTGGTGAGCTGGCGTAGATCCAAGCGGAACGACGTCTGCAAGGTCTGTAGCATGGTTTGCAGGCTTTTGTTAGTGACAGGCATGTCATCCGCGGTTTGCGGTTCACAGTCATGTTCTGTGTGACATTCCGGCGATGGTGGGAACTCCTCATGGCCGTCACCATCTTGTATCGGCCGGGGCTTGTCTCTTTTACCCTGGCGCACCGGATCCGTGAGCTTGGTTTGCTTAGAGGGAGCCATGGCACTCAGTGTTGTGGTCTCCGCTCGATAGCGGGTTCTGCTGTGCCGGTAAGTCTGCTCATTAGTTGCTCTGGGCCTGGTGGAGTACGGAGCGATCACAGCATGCGACTGCTCCCTTCGGTGGTCAGCCACGCCCCCTAAGATGACTTTTTAACCCTGGAAAATCTTCTCCAAAGTCGGGGGTCATCTTATACGCCGGGTATAGGGTCTATATGGCTGCCGGGGGTGCCCTGCGTCCCCATCGCCGGCCCTTCTAATGCTGCAGCCGCCTGAGCGCTCTATAGAGAGCGCTCAGATGGCTGCTGCACTGCCTCTCTTCTCACCTCCCCTTCCCTGTGCAGAGTGGGTGGCCGAGCTCCTCTTCGTCCTGTCAGTTCTGAGTGCTCACTTCCTTTCAGTCCGGCCGGGAACAGGTAACTGAATCTCCTGTACCGCGTGGTACCCGGCCGGACTGACAGGACGAAGAGGAGCTCGGCCACCCACTCTGCACAGGGAAGGGGAGGTGAGAAGAATGTAGGGAGGATTGGGGGGTGGGGAGTAAAAAGAATGGAGGGGGGGAGTAAAAAGAATATATCGCAATTAGCCTCCTGTGTGCTAGACCAGCAGGCATGGATTGTATGCCCAAACAGCCTGGCACATACCTGGGCTTTAAATGCTATTTCAGATTATCATTATTTAATGTCTTGCTGTGTAGCTCTGTCTGCTCACTGTACATCATGGCTAATTTTTATTTGGTGTGCATTGGAAGAGGGGTAGTCTTATACGGCGAGTATATTCCAAACTCTATATTTTAACTGGAAAAGTTAGGGGTCGTCTTATATGCCCAGTCGTCTTATACGCCGGAAAATACGATATATTTTATTTTATATTATACATATTTATTCTATATTAATTATCCTTTATTCACATTTTATTACCTACATGTTCCTACTCACTTATTCTAAATACTACATTGTCCCTATATTCTATATGAGTCAGCCCGGTCTAGGTCTCGTCCCCCACATTTTGGGAGAGGCTATATCTCTGTATGCTGTCTGTGCTGTCATTGCACTAGACAGCACATTGGGATATTTAGTTTCCCTCTAGTCCCGTCGCCCCGCATGAACAACTCCTCTCACGGGGCGACGAGACTGCCTATTCACCTCCCTTGCCGTATATGCGTTCCAACACCTGATGACGCATGAGGTTCACTGATGTCACGTGACGCAGAAGTACACGAATACGCGTCACGTGACCATCTTCCAAGCTAATTTTTTCATGTTTATAGGCTTCAGTTTCTATTACTATTTACCTGTACAATCTCCCCAACCTATACCCTATATAAGTATGTATTTTTATTATGTTTTTATTATAGTAAACTTAGTTTCCCCACCTATGACGTTGATGATGTCATTTTGGCAGGAATTTCAAATCTCTAATGTAATTACATGTTTCCTATATAAACAGTGTCAGTCAGGTCTGCTTTTTCCTATGAGTTTCTACTTGATGAAGCCAGCAGTGGCGAAACACATCTAGAAACCTTCTAATATTTATTGTTAAGTGTAAATAAAGGAATTCTTTGGCTACTTTCTATATTGTTGCCATATTCCTTCTTATTATTATTATTTATTTTTCTGGTATTTTATTATTCTCTCTTTTTATCCTGACCTGACACCACTGTTCTACGACTCACAAGAAGTACCAAGAATCCCGAGGTGGGGATTGTACCACCCACGCACTATTCATCGAGCAGTATGCCTGCTCAATATACCGTGAGTATATTTTATCCTATTTTTTACTATTGTTAACAGCAATTCAGGGAGCACTATATATTTTTTTTTTTTTCCAAGCTGGATTATCCTACTGGACTGGTATATTGAAGAACATCAGAGACACTCCGCATTTCCTTGAGTGGGGATTGTTCCACTTCACGCCATTAGTACCAGAGCTGGAATTAAGCTCTGGATAGTGTGAGTAGTTTCTTTGTATTAATTTGATTTTTTACTGATTAAGACATACTGTACCACTGGAGTCTTTTGTCTTCTGCTTCTCCCATGCATATACCTCTGGGCTACGAGTCTTCATCTGTGACCATATACTTTGCTCGCTGTCCTACAAGGAACTTCTTCTGCCTACGTGGATCACTGTAATTTTGGACTATTGCAGAACCGCTTGGACTTTTGTATATCCATATAAGTATTACTTTCACTTGTTTTTAAGGCGCACCCTTTATCCTTTTTTTTCTCTCTTTTGCACTTACTTTGAGGGGATTAGAGGGGACCCCCCACCCTATAGGTGTGCTGCCTATACATTATACTATTTTTTCCTTGTTGTCATATCAGCGCTGACCCTTTCTGTGTTTTCTCATAAATCCACATATATACATCTTTAACCCCTTAATGACTGGTGACGGTTCAGGACCCTCATTGGAAAAATCCCCTTGAGGACCCGTGACAGTCCTGAACCGTCATAACGGTATTATGTACTTACCGTTGCCCCGGCGGCAATCGGCGTTGCTCCCGGTGTGGGGAGACTGCCTGACAGCCCAGGCAGTCTCTCCTCGGCGAATTAAGGCCCTGCGGCCATGTGATTGCTCAACATAATGGTCACATGGCCACAATTGGTGTCCAAGTATCTGCCTGCAGGGGGACTGCCTCTGCTGACAGGTCCTCCTCAGCATTGTGCTATAAATTGGAAGCAATTGCTGCTCAGTTCATAGATTTCATTATAGTGAGCAGCCATATTGTTTTTACTGTTTGTTAGTCTGAATACATTTCTTGAAATGATATGGATGAAACTCATCCCAACAGAAGCACCGCAAAGTCAAAATTTGGTTTGTGCAAACCACATTTTTATTTCCAAACAAATTTATTTGGACAAATCTTTTTTTTGTGCTGTGCACACGTCTACCAAGTATCATTTATATGTTGCCATGGGAAGCAATTGCAAAATATATTTTCTATACAAACTAATGCTTTGCATGGAGAGATGGTTTTGTCAGAGTCTATACAGATGTTTAAACTGCAATTGGATAAATTCTTGCAAAAACATAACATACAGGGATATAATTTCTAATTAGTGGGGTAATAGCTGCTTGATCCAAGGAGACATCTGACTGCTATTTTGGGGTCAAGAGGGAATTTTTTCCTAGTTTGTTGCAAAATTGGAAACGTTTCAGACTGTTTTTTTTCCTTCTTTTGGATCAACAGCAAAAACATATGTGAGGAACGAGGAACTTGATGGACTCAAGTCTCTTTTCAGCTATGTAACTATGTTACTATTTACATGAAATGTGAAGCTTGACTTCCCAGTGTTCCGAATAAACAAACCATATAGTTTATAATTTATTATTTTGATTTAACTTAACTACCACCTCATTGGCCCACATACATACCTCTGCATCAATTCATTGCTGTTGTAATATTTTGGGTTCATGATTACATTTGTTTACTAATGTTATATGCTGAAATGTGTACGGCAGTTTTCCTTTAACCCCTTAAGGACACATGACAGAAATATTCCGTCATGATTCCTTTTTATTCCAGAAGTTGTGTCCATAAGGGGTTAAAAGTAATAAGAGTTTAAGAGTAAAGATGCTCTTATTCTATTAAAGTAGACTTTTTAAAATGGTATGTTATAATTAACTCCCAATGCAGATATTTTTTTTTAATTATCTCAAATGCCACCATATTATAGTAACTATTTCTAAAATGCTTTCCTTCTGAAATGTTTTTTAAAACAGTAAACATTATTAGTTATTTGTAGAATGATACAATCATCAATTCTAGATGGTGCTTTTACTAACCAAGACCTGAAAGTAAAATTAAATGGCTTCATCAAATTGTTTTCATTAGTTGAACTGCTAGTTCTTCTATCCAAATCAATGTCTTGATAATTAAAATCTCAAATGATTTAAGATTTACTCAGTTGTGCATCACTTTCAATTTGTGATAAAACCTAATCTGGCTCATGAGTGTTATGTTTGAAGTATTTGTAGCTTATTCCTTTAAGTAATGTATTTCCTTTCTCATTTCACATATACGTGTCTACCCATGAGGATTTCACATTCTCAACTATATCATTACGTATAATTTCCCTAATACTGTGGATTATTATTGATAAACATATCCACTATCTTTCCAAACAGTGTATGTCAATTAAAATTAACCACCAAGTAATTTGTTTAATATTACAATTTTTCTTTACTACTTATCGTGCCATATGTTTCATAGGTAGCGAGATACAAAAAGATGCACACCTTAGTTAATAAGTCAAATCCCTTTATTATATGTACAAAACAAGCAAGACGAAAACAAGTAACATAAATAACAATATTACAATCCTACAAAAAAACTGTGATAGAGGCTATATAGCAAACACTTAAATCACTTAAATCACCAAGGCATGAAAGCTTAAATCACCAAGGCATTAAAAAACCCTCAAAAGGCTGGACACATCAACTGAACATATCCCAATGGACAGAACTCTTTTGCTCTCCCTTCAAGTTAGTGGTTTCCACATAAGTCCATCCTTGCAAGCACGCTGTCTTGGCGTCATACTTGATTCTGGCCTCACCTTTGAGCCTCAAATTCAATATGTTGCCAAATCCTGTAGATTCCATATTAAAAACATAGCCCGCATCCGCCCCTTTCTTGCACAAGATGCTATCAAGGAGCTTGTCCATGCTTTAGTAATTTCCCGCATGGATTATTGTAAACCTCTCCTACTTGGTCTTCCCAAAAGCAATATTTCCCTGCTACAGTCTTTAATAAATTCTGCCATCAGATTGATTTTCCTTTCTAGTTAGTCCTCTCACACCTCACCCCTCTTCCTGTATCCTATAGGAGTCAATTCAATGTGCTAACCTATAGGAGTCAATTCAAAGTGCTAACCCATACCTATAAAGCATTAAACAATTCTAGCCCCTCTTAAATCTCTTCACAGATCCATAGGTATGCCCCTTCTCGGTCTCTCCGCTCTGCCCTTGACCTTCTCCTGTCCTCTGCTCACACCCGTATGGCCAACTCAGGCTTGCAGGACTTCTCGCGGGCGGCTCCCTTCCTATGGAATAGCCTGCCTACCACCATCAGACTCTCCCCTAGTCTTCAATCGTTTAAGAAGTGCCTTAAAACCCATCTCTTTAGGAAAGCTTATGGCCTCCAAGAGTAACCTCTACCTCACATACCTGTCTCTTGCTCTCTCCTAAAGGGCAGCACTTTACTCTCTCCTCCAGCTCTGCTTCACTCCCACCTTATTTGATTGCTATTTCCTGTCCTAATGTGTTTTATACCCCACCTCCTATAGACTGTAAGCTCATTTGTCCTCTTCAACCTATTGTTCCTGTAAGTTTTCTTAATTGTCCTATTTATAGTTAAATCCCCACTCTCATAATATTGTAAAATGCTACAGAAACTGTTGGTGCTATATAAATGGTAATAATAATAATAATTTTTCAGCACAGTTACTAGTGCCATTGTATAAAGAGGCAGCATTTATAATAAAACACAAATACCCCCTGGTACATAAAGGGGAATGACATCTAAAATAAATCAATAAACCATCACCAAAATAACAAAATAACAGCTGTGAATAAAATACCACTGTAAAGGCCAGTGCACCTCTAAACTAAACCACAGAACAAGATGACCCCAGTTTATATGAATCCTATGGTTCTAATTCCATGCCCCTGATCAAATAGATCTGTCCAGGTACTAATACTCCTTCCATCTACTTCCAACAGTAAATAAAATACATTATCAATAACAAACCATATATATATTTTAAATGTTCCATATAGTAACCAGGGACATTATAATTATGGAGTCCCATTATACAAAATAGAATGAGTATCATCATAACATCATAAGCAACAGAAAAACATAATCACCACTAATTACTACTTAGAAAGCTTTTATTGGACATATTCCATTATCATTAACAAATTACAGAAAATAATCCAGTATATAAGAATCTTGGGCCTGCAAAGTATCCACGGGACTAGTCATCCATCTTCAATCTCAGAGTCCAATCCAGAATCCACAATAGATCTTCACTCACTGAACAAATCATAACCATAAAGGTGCCACAACCATTCCAGTGTATCACCTATATTAACAAGAAGGATAAAAACAACCAGTAGAATAAAATAACTATACACAGGCTGGGATTATCAAAACTATAAAAAGGATATAAATCCATGGCCCTTAGAAAACAAAGTTTTCAACTCATACATCCAAAAGAGCTCTCTCTGACACAATCGGAGTTCACGTGAACCACCACGTACAGGAGGATGTACTTTTTTCGATAACCACATCCCGCAATTGTGCCACAGAGTGTCCAGCTTCCACAAAATGTCTGGCCACCAGATGCTGCAATTTCTATGTGTGAATACCACTCTTATGTTCACGTATACTCACTGTAAATGCCCAGTGGTCTCACCAACGTAGGCTACACCACACGGACATTTCAAAAGGTATACAGCACATTCAGATTTACAGTTCCAGTACTCCTTTACAGTATTTCCTATCAGTATGAGGATGCAAAAAAAGATTGCCTACTATGACATCATTACAGTTACACATCCTCCACAACGGTACATACCAGGAGGTAGAGAAAGCCATTGTTGTGGAACCTCAGAACATGACATCAATCTGATATGATTTTTTTATTTTAAATATAGTCTCCTCCTTTACTGTGTTGATTCTCTTTATGTATTTAAATGTTTCTATCATATCCCCCCTGTCTCGTCTTTCCTCCAAGGATATCTTAACGTCCTATCATATGAATTCATGTTAAGATACATTCTCATGGCATGTTTATTAGTATTCAACCTGCATATGTAGTAGCATGTATAGACATATACATTAGCATACTTAAATGCATGTAGGCATACGTGTGTGGGTATCTCTATATGTGTAGTTTTATGTATTTCTAGGTTTTAGTACATGTATGTATACTGTATATCTGTAAGTGTCTATGTATACATATATCTATAGAGATATATATGTAGACAAATATAAATAAATAAAAACAAGTGGCAGCGCTTAGTGAATAATCCCCTGAGGTAACACTTAACTATAAATATTATACAAATAAATAATTGCACAAATGTATTATTAAAAAGTCCAATGGGTAATAGAGTCCTGGGTGGTCTAATATTAGTTACTAGAGTTGAGCGGACACCTAGATGTTCGGGTCCGGTTTGGGCTCGAACTTGACTCTGAACCTGAACCCCATTGAAGTCAATGGGGACCCGGATTTTTGGGCACAAAAATGCCTCTAAAAAAGTCCTGGAAAGGGCTAGAGGGCTGCAAAAGGAAGGAAAATGGAGGTAAGAGTAGGACAAGTGCTCTGCAAACAAATGTGGATAGGGAAATCACTTAAAATAACATAAAAATTAAAAATACAGCTGAGCCATAAAATAGTACTAGATGGAATCTTTGATTTTAGCTTTGGAAGAACATAAATCAAAATCTAAAGCATGGCTGTCAGAAGGATCAACAGAATTATCCATTTGAGAGAGGGTTGGAGTGCAGGGTATTCTCTTTCATTGTTCAAACTGAGCTAAACTCCTGATTCATGGAGAAAACTCCAAGTTGAGGAGGCAGTGACCGTGGCGGTGTAGATGGAAGCAGCGGTGGAGGAAGAGGAGGTAATCAACACTGGTTTATCTATATATATATATATTTAATTGGGGTAGCCCCCAAAATATTGGGACATATAAAAAAAGAAACATTTGCAGCCTGCGGTGCATTTCTTGCAGTCCTGATGCATGGAGAAATGCTCAACTACTGATGCATGGAGAAAAGGCCTTCACAAGCCTCTGCTAATGTTTACATAGTTTATACTACGTGACCCATAGGTTGAGGAGGCGGTGACCGTGGCGGTGTAGGTGGAAGCGGCGGTGGAGGAGGAGGAGGTAGCTGTTTTTTATTTGTTTTTTTTAATTGTCCTTATAACGGGGATCCAGCAGGGTGGCCACCCAGTAATCAGTACAAGTTAGAATGTGTGCAACTCGGCAGTCATTGCGCAGGCACTGCAGCATGTAGTCACTCATGTGTGCTAGGCTGCCCAGAGGCAAGGATAAGCTGTCCTTTGTGCGAGGTGTATCGTCTGTGTCCTCCGTATCCCCCCAGCGATGCTCCAGTGATGCCCACGAGCTGCGTTGGATGTCAACCTGCTGTAAACACGGTTCCTCCTCCTCATCCTCTTCCTCCTCCAGAACTGTACCCTGGCTGGACAATTGTGTACCTGGCCTATGCTGGTGCAGGAACCCACCCTCCAAGCCACTTGTGAATGACTGGCCTGATAATCTCCTCCTCTTCCTCCTGTGCCACATCCTCTTCCATCATCTTACGAAGCGTTTTTTCAAGAAGACATAGAAGCGGGATAATAAGGCTGAGAACGGCGTCATCCGCACTGGCCATGTTGGTGGAGTACTCGAAACAGTGCAAAATGGCACACAGGTCCGCATGGAGGCCCACTCATTGGTGGTGAAGTGGTGCTGTTCTGCAGAGCGACTGACCCGTGTATGCTGCATCTGAAACTCCACTATCGCCTGCTGCTGCTCACACAGTCTCTCCAGCATGTGCAAGGTGGAGTTCCACCTTTTGGGCACGTCGCATATGAGGCAGTGAGCGTGAAAGCCAAATTTATGCTGCAGCACACACAGGCGAAGTTGGTGGTGAAGATGTTACGCTGCCTGGATGAGGTGGTGGTAGAGGAGGAGGAAGTGGAGTAGGAGGAGGCAGCAACAGGAGGCAAAGAGAAATGCCCTGCAATCCTCGGTGGTGAAAGGACATGCGCCAAAATGCTATCCACATCAGGTCCAGCCGCCACTACATTTGCTCAGTGTGCAGTTAGGGAGATATAGCATCCCTGCCCGTGCTTACTGGTCCACGTGTCTGTGGTTATGTGGACCTTGCCACAGATGGAGTTGCGCAGTGCACATCTGATTTTGTCCGCCAATTGGTTGTACAGGGAAGGGATGGCTCACCTGAAAAGATAGTGGTGGCTGGGAACCACGTATTGTCTCCACCAGACGGAATGACAGCATTTCAAAGGCCAGCAATTTTGAAATGTTGGCATTCAGGGCCAGGCATCGCGGGTGGGTAGGGGCGTACTTTCTCTTTCTCTCCAGTGTTTGGGAGATGGACAGCTGAATTCTTCCATGGGACAGTGTGGAGATGCTTGGGGATGATGGCGGATGTGGTGGCGTTGCTGCCACATCCTCTGTTTGCTGGGTGGCAGGTGCCACTGTTACTCCAGAGGTGGAGGGAGAGGCCAAGACAGCAGCAGAAGAGGAAGCAGGAGGAGCCTGAGACCTTTCTTGGTTTTTGATGTGCTTACTCCACTGCAGCTCGTGCTTTGCATGTAGATGCCTGGTCATGCAGGTTGTGCTCAGGTTTAGCACGTTTATGCCTCGCTTCAGGCTCTGATTGCACAGCGTGCAAACCACTCGTGTCTTGTCGTCATCACATTGTCTGAAGAACTGCCACGCCAGGGAACTCCTTGGAGTTGTCTTTGGTGTGCTCGGTCCCTGGGTGCGGTGGGCATTAGCAGGTGTACTGGTTAGGGGACAGCCGCTCTGCTTTTGCACCCTGCTCCCTCTTATGATGTGCTGGTGCCTTTATGCCACCACTGCCTCTTCCTCAAAACTGCACACGTCACTTGAATGACCTTCATTCCATGTGGGGTCTGGGGCCTCATCATCCTTCACATCATCTTCCACCCACTCCTCACTCCTGCCCTCCTTGCACACTGCACACTGCAGAAAGCCACAGTAGTTGGCACCTGTGTTTCGTCATCATCAGAGACGTGCTGCGGTGGTCTTTGCATGTCCACATCCTGACACATAAGTGGTTGTGCATCAGTGCACTCAATCTCTTCCACTGCTGGGGCAGGGCTAGGTGGATGGCCCATGGAAACCCCGCCAGCAGAGTCATCAAAATGCATAAGAGACTGCTGCATGACTTGTGGCTCAGACTGCTTGGCTGATTTGCAAGGGGGTGAGGTGAAAGACAGGTGGCCATGGGCTGCAGGTGCCAACTCTGAGCTTTCAGCAGGGAGCCGGGTGGGAAACAATGTGCAGGAACTGGAGGCACTGTCATCCATCCAATCTACTATTGCCTGTACTTGTTCTGGCCTCACCATTCGTAGAGTGGCATTTGGGCCTACCAAATAATGCTGAAGGTTCTGTCGCCTACTCGCACCTGAGGAAGGTGTTTCACTTGTGCATGTAGCTGGCACAGATCGACCACGTCCTCTCCTTGCAACAGGAGCTCCACGACCAGGGCCACGTCCCTTATTTGACGCTCTCCTCATTCTTTGTGTTCACCGTCCAAACTAACCAATGGTGTAGCGGAGAGCTGGTCTTTCACAGGTTAACTCCACTAAAGATCCCAGTGAGGCTCAGGAACAAGTAATAAAATCCCATATAACAATAAGTACAGCAAGCAAGTTAATCCACGAATATCCCCATACAGATCCCAATGACTGGACGACACACAGCATCAGGAGCAGAACTTTATTTTTAAAGCTTTCTCCCGTGCAAGGGAGGTATTCACAGTAATTATTACAGTAGCCAATAGTATAACAGTTACCTCCCACATATCTCCTCCCCTCAGTGTGACACATACTAGTTTTGACACCTATTCACTTAGAAGCGCCTTACACACTTATCTGTCTTTCATTCTGCTGATTAATATGCCTCTAATGGTAGGCCTGTGAGCCTGCCAAAGGGAAAGAGGGTGCACGTCTGCTGTGGCGTTCATTTGAAAATAGTCCTCCAAATAATGTGTCAGTTGGGTACAGAACTTGGGGTCCTGCAAAAGAGAGTAATTTAGACACCCTGGTCGATTGTCCTCTGTGTGGAAATGGGCCTCAAAGTGTTAGTCTGAGTGGTGCGTGGTCGAACCACACTATATCTCCAAGTGTGTGATTCTTGGGAGAAGGTGGCTGGAGACCATGATATGGTCAATCCTGGACAACAAACTATGCACACTGGAACAGAATGAGAATTCTCTCCCTGTGAGGTGTAATGTTCTCCATGTGTCATATATGTTATGTTCAGACATGAGTTTAAGTAGGGCCTTGCTTTGTGCTTTCAGTGCTGAGTGTCTAGGAGATTAATTAGGCAATGTAGTGTCCATGTGAGAGTCTAGTGCGTGATTGAGGTCTCCACATATAAGTGTGCTTGAAGGCGCAATAGGAAGCTTGTTGAGTACTTTATGTAAAAAGTTCAGCTGATGGTCATTTAGGCCATATATTCCAACTAGGGTGTACTCTAGTTAATTAATCATGCAATGTAGAATAAGGAATCTCCCTTGATTATCTTTCTTAATTTGCAACAGTTCAAAGGACAGAGAGTGGTGTAGTAAGAAGGAGACTCCCTTCATTTTAGAGGTGTGGGTGGCATCAGGGACGTATTAGCTGCGAGGCAAACAAGGCATTTGACTTGGGCAGCATTTTCCAGGGGGCGGCAAAAAAAGCCGCCCCCAAATGCCTGGGGCAAATGTCTGTTAGCCTTGCGGTAAACTGACAAGCCGGGCGAGCGGGCGGCACTGGCAAGGGAGCACTCCTGGCATCACTCTGCCCAGCAGCCCCACTAGACCCCAGGGAGAGGGAGAACCCCCCCCCCCTCCCAGCATTCTCAAAGGTAAGGAGGCTGGGGGGTTAAATTAAACAAGTGAGGGTGTGTGTCTGTTAGTGTGTGTGTGTCTGTTAGTGAGTGTGTGTGTCTGTTAGTGAGTGTGTGTGTCTGTTAGTGTGTGTTTTTGTCTGTTAGTTTGTGTGTGTATGTTAGTTTGTGTGTCTGTTAGTGTGTGTGTGTGTGTCTGTTAGTGAGTGTGTGTGTGTGTGTCTGTTAGTGTGTGTGTTTTTGTCTGTTAGTGTGTCTGTGTCTGTTAGTGAGTGAGCGTGTGTCTGTTAGTGTGTGTGTGTGTCTGTTAGTGTGAGTGAGTGTGTGTCTGTTAGTGAGTGAGTGTGTGTGTCTGTTAGTGAGTGTGTGTGTCTGTTAGTGTGTGTCTGTTAGCTAGTGTATGCATATCTGTCAGTGAATGTGTGTGTGTATTTAGAAGGTGGGGCAGGGGGAAGGGTGGGGTGGCGAGGGGGGCGCCTGAGTTTTGTCCTACCTAGGGCAGCACAAAACCAGGATACACCACTGGGTGGCATGGTATTGAATTGGGTAATCTTGAAGACTGAACTGTGGGACTCTATTTGTGACAAAATATGTCTCTTGTAGGCAGAGTATATCTATCTGGGTACGTCTTGCGTCCTATATGAGGATGCAACATTTATGTGTGTGATTTAACCCCCTTGCGTTATGTGATTGTAATTTCATAATTGGGCGACTGTGAAGTGGAGCTATATATGGTGTATTTCTCAGTGTATTGGTGAGATTGCTGGTGCTAGGGATGACACATGTCAGTAAGGGTTGTGCTGCTACATAGAATGTTATCGGGGGGGAGGGTGAATGCATTTAACATGGGAAAGGGGACATATAACTTGGATGGAGTGAACTTGATATCCTCCCACGAGGACATGGTATGGGGTGCCCGCACCGTGGGGGTAGGAGAAGTGTACGTTCTCCAACTGGTGGCTGGAGAGGTCTAAATTTAAGATGCATATGAGTTTCAGTGCTTTCTGCCATTTTAGCAGGTGGTACAAGTGGACATCACATATACAAGCCCACCTACATCAGGGTCATGCACTTGAGAGTATTCTTACAACTATAACATAACAGCAACATAACAATGGGGGTTTTATCCATATGTTGTGCTCTCGTAATTGCGCTATCAATCAGTGCCCCGTTTATACCTCCATATTGTGAGCATTCGAGAGTAAAGTGTCCCCAAGTATGCTTAACGGCTGAGGGAGACAGCAAAGCTTCCAAGCACCCTGTGGTTCGAGTCTGCTATATAAGGGGCAAATAACTGCAGATGAGCTAGTAGGTTTACATTACAATTAATATCAATATTAATATCAGGACTGTCACTTCCCTGAGGCATACCCGTATGTCTTAACTGAGTGGGTCTTTAGGGTTAGGTGCCTGCGTAGGCCTAAAATATCATACTGCAAAAGCTGTACCTTGCGTACTAAGGGTCAGTGTACCCAGGTAGTGCAAACAAACATTAAAACATCTAACTGAAAATGGCTATATACAATACTTGCATGTGGGAGAATTTTGTAGCTACACAAGTCACTTGCACACTTGGCATCATTCTGGATTTAATCTCCGTTGCTTAACCGGTGCAGTTGTGTCCTTTTGAATAAGTATGGCCCATTCTGCCAGCTTGATTTGTCCCTCTTCTGGGGTGTAGATTGGCTTGATTCAACCATTGCGTTGGGCCAATAGTTTGGTCGGGTATCCCCAGCGGTACTTGCTGAAAACTTTTCCCATCAGAATCCCCGTCTCCATCTTGAAGTTCAAGTAACGAGGCTTGCAGTGCTGCGGAGCCTTTGTGGCCGAAGAAGTTACGTTTTTCCATTTTAGATACAGATTTTTTCATTTTGTAGTGAGACATCTCGCTGTGTGGGTCATTTCTGGAGATTTGAAGCTTGTTACAGGCACTTGTTATGGAGCTCAAAGTCAGAGCAATTCTTTATGAAGCTATATTGCTCAGTTTGTAATGTTCTACCAATTATTTGTAGAAGGGTGTAGTGAATAAAAACAGGGAATTTACAACAAATGTATTTTCACAATACAGCTGAAAAGGTTAAGTCTGTCTACTAAAAAAACAAAGCTGTGATTTGGTGATACTTTGCAAGACAGCTTTCCCCACTTAAGTAAATATTAGTTTTCTGGGTATACTCTCTAAACATATAATTCTAGTGAAAAGAAAACCAAATTGTTACAATTGTAACATTTTAACTTATATAGACAGGCTGTGACTGTAGCCGAGTTGATTTTTTTCCCAAATCAACTATATTAGCCTACACTTTGCAATTCAATTTTGATACTAATACAAATACAAAGCCAAGGTTCATTCTAACATCACAGAAGTATTCTAAATTGACTATGCAAGGGATTCAGTCTGAGCAGATTATTACTTGCCTATAGAGGGTTTTGAATACATTAGGAGACTAGGCATACAAAAGACAAACTAGACTCAGTGTAGGTAAATATAAAGTTATAGATTTGCTATAAAGAGTGGGATTATTCACAAAGTTTATCTGTAATTAGACCAGTGATAATACATTGCTTGAGGTAGGTTTCAACACAAAAGTATCATACCTGTGTAGTTTTCATGTACCATGAGTAGTTATGATTAAAATGATTTCTTACATGCGTCCTACCATGGCAATGACCACCTATGTTATATCATAGGGGTTACACGTTGATGCAATCAGGAATGAACCCTGAGACTTATCTATTTGAATTACATGCAGAGCTGTTGATTTTTACTTGGTTCATTAGTTGTATTGACAGATGAGGTAGGGTCAGACATCTTCTGCCAACAAGTTGGTGGAGAATTCTTCATGAAGCTTGTCTGTTAAGCCCCTAGCCACACACCATTCAAATAATGGTAACCTACGTACACCGCAGCACCCTAATAATAGTGAAAGGGGCAATAAAACTAATACCTGTAAAAAAAAAAAATTGCAACAACCCACTGGGGTTGTGTCCAGTCCTGGACCACAGGTGCAGTAACAGCTCTCCCTTGCAAGTACGCTCCACAGAGATCCTGAAGTTGGAAACAGCAGTTTGTCGGGTCATTGATGGCACATTGGCTTTAATAAAAATAACACAAAAAAAATCAAAGATTAAGATACCCAAAGGGCCAGCCAGTCAGACGGTCCAGAGGTCAGGGCGGGCTGCAATCAGCAATATTCGGAGAGAAAGCAAAGTCAGGAAACCAGGAAGAATAGGAAACACAGGGACGCAAATGGTTGAGTTTTGAGGCAGGCAACAAAACAACCAAGCACTGACTGAAAGGTGTGCTCTGCTAATAAAGGAGTAGCTCAATCATTTAACTTGGTCTCACCAGTAGGAGGGGTTACTGACTGTGGGACACAGCCCCATTTTGGTTACATCATTGTCCTGGCTCCGCCTCTCAGCCACACCTCCTTCAAACTCTGGTCTGCAGACCAATCTCCACATGCAGCGGCTGCCATCTTGAAATGCTGGAACAATTACTCAGAGTTTCCTGGCTGTGAATCAAGGTTCAGTGGATGCTGACTGGGGTGTAGCAGCTACAGGCACTATGACGGCTGTGGACTGAACTCCAAGGTATTGTGGGCGCTGCTGAACAGGTAAATAACATCTGTGAAATGTGACAAATATATACTCACCATCAGACATCGTCTTTATTCTGCTCACTGTTTAATGCATATGCCTCCAACTGCTGCATTGCAAGTAGGGGCAGAAGGGAAGTTAGAAACCTCCCTAGTAGTAATATTGGAGCCATATTGACCTACCATAAGCTTATTTTTTTTTAGCTTTTACTTTTTTAATGTGGCGATTGGCTAGTCACCAAATTATTAACCCTTGTGCCGTTGAGGGTTATTCGACCATTTGCCCGCTGGCTGCCAGCTCGGCCTGCAGACGAATAATACTTAAATTATTGCTCGCTTAAAAAAAGCAAGTGTACAATATTTGTGTGTATGCACCCTACTGGATGCATTCAGTACTGATTGTTATTTAAAACTGGTGCTTCTCTTCACCTTGTTTTGTTTATTCATTCATAATCTGGTGTTTAGTGAATTACCCTCTAGGTCTACCAACTATGGGTGCAGTTCACATACTAAAAATAATACCAACACAGTAGGATATGTACTATTATGTACTTAATGTTGAAATTCATTTCTGTACAGACAATAGGATCAACCTCATTAAATAAAAATAAAAAAACAGGCTTCAACATAAAGAAACACGAAATCTAAGATATGTTATAAAACTTTCTAAAAGGAGGTCTACTTGAAATTGTATATTCTTTCACTTTCATATCTTCAATGAAAAATATATCTGGCAACATTATCTTTGTTACCTAGTTCAACATCTCCCCAAAGTGCTTCTGAACAAGAGGAGAACTTGTATCATACCAAGTTGATTTTGGGTTCCCTAAATTCAGAAAAATGCATGTTGTACATTTTACTGCACAAGCAGAACACACTTTATGTGTAAGGTAAATTACAAATATTAAATAAGGGACTGAAGAGGCAGTATAGGATAGGAAGTAGTGAGACACTGAATGAAAATGGCATGGTAAATCAGTTTGTACTCCGTGGAATAGAAGTCTATTTCTTTTAATGATCACCTGAAGGGAAAATATATAATTTTTAACCCAATTTTATATTGGGTCACTGTGTCATTTGTTTTTGGTTCAGCACATAATTAGAAATCCTGTTTACTTTTATTGCAAATGCTATATTAAATGCCATCAGACAGCACACTGCCTATGCTCTGTCTCCTACCCAATATAAAATTTCATAATTTAATTGTTTACATCTATAAACACTGCGTCAGAAAATAAAAGCTGCATACCCCTGCAACAAAATGCATTAATATTAACTACTGCTTTATAGTGTCTTACCTAGGTCTGTTTTCATGGGTCATTAAATAAACATTTCAGAGGAAAGATTTACTGAGACAAGCAAAACAGCCAATATCCGTTTCATTTCATAATGCCAACATAATGTTTGATACACTGTTGAATAAAGACTTCTTTTTGTGAGGGCTCTTCCGCTAAAGCACAATATCCTATAGTCTAGTCAATATCTCACAAAGTGGACTTTTTTTGTAGCAAAACACTTTTAAGCTTCCATGGAAGGTGAGCTTAAGCTTATATCTCTGTTTATCCTTTTTATGAATCCAATACATTAAAAAATAGCTCTCTTTCCCATAACTCAATTGAATTGTGAGAAAACAGACAGGCCATGTCAAAATCCAAAGTGCTTAAATATGTACTTAGAGACACAAGAATCAGGTGCTCACAAAATGAAAAGTAAATAAAAAGATATATTTCTTGGGTTCAACATAAAATATCAAGCCTTTTTTGCATGAATTGCAGTTCTGATGAAACATTTTGCTGTTGATCTCAATAACAAATCAATGAAAGCACAGTGGAAAAATGTACTAATGAATGAGCGTTGCACAAATTCTTCCATGCATGATTCATTTATTAATTAATGCTTGTAAATTAATTGGTATCCATATGTGTGATTACCATGTTTAAAGGACCACTATAGGCACCCAGATTACTTTAGCTCAATGAAGTGGTCTGGGTGCCAGGTCCATCTAGGGTTAATCCTGCAGCTGTAAACATAGCAGTTTCAGAGAAACTGCTCTGTTTACATTAGGGTTAATCAAGCCTCTTGTGGTTGTCTCATTGACAGCAGCTAGAAGCGCTTCCATTCTTCTCACTGTGATATTCACAGTGAGAAGACGCCAGCATCCATAGGAAAGCATTGAGAAATGCTTTCCTATGGACTGACTGAATTACGCGCGGACCTCTTGCGCATTCAGCGGATGACGGAAGAGGGAGGAGAGTCCCCAGTGCCAAGGGAGCCCGGCGCTGGAGAAAGGTAAATGTTTAACCCCTTCCTCCCCATTCAGCCCGGCCAGAGGGGGACCAAGAGGGTGGGGGAGACCCAAAGACCCTATAGAGCCAGGAAAACGAGTTTGTTTTCCTGGCACTGTAGTGGTCCTTTAAGGGCACAAAACTAGGGAGCTGTTGTGTTTAATAGACGGCTCTCTTATTTGGTAGGTTTAAATATGGCAATAGGGCAAAAGGGCACCAAATTGAGCTATGTTCTAAACAGCTGAAAGACCGAAAATATGGCTTTTCTTAATTTTAATCATTCATTTGTTTACTAGATTGTTTACTAATTTTGTTTCCTCACATGGAATTATTGGCATGGACTTTGAAGCAAAGTTTAACATTTTCTTTGTATTGTAAATATTATTTTGATTATTTATTACTGCTACAAAATGAACCTTCAAAAAGATTTAAGTTCTATAAAAAGAATGAATATTCCGATCTTCACCCAGAACCGGTCTGACAACAAATTAATTCTGACTTTGAAAAATCCCAGTTTTTGCAGTCAAAATGCACAGCTAAGACTTAAATTTTGAGCTATGATCTATAATGCTTGCATTACAAGTTGTGATGTCCCGAATGGTTCGCCGAACGGTTCGTGAACGGTTTGCCGAACGGTTCACGAACGGTTCACCACGGTTCGCCACGAACGGTTCACTGCGGACTCCAGTCAGCAGACACATTCCAGCCAATCAGCAGCAGACCCTCCTTCCCAGACCCTCCCACCTCCTGGACAACTCACTAAGAATGCAGCTTCAAAATGGATGCTGTCCAGGAGGTGGGAGAGTCTGGGAGGGAGGGTCTGCTGCTGATTGGCTGGAATGTGTCTGCTGACTGGAGTCCGTGGCGAACCGTGGCGAACCGTTCGGCGAACCGTTCGGGACATCACTAATTACAAACCTTTTGACATATTAATTGCAATTCACCAGTATGCTTAAAAATACAGTATGTGCTTAATATTCTTAAAACCAATAAGACAGCAAATCAGCCATCATCATACACCCTTGTCTAACCAGGCTTCATCTATTATTTTTTTATGCCTACTGGTGAAATATGATAAAGCCTATTTGGGGAAGGGCATGTGGTGATGGATGTTGTTCCTGCTTTTTATGTGAGTTTCCACTGGTTTTAAAAATGTTGTCCTTCTTAATTGAGACCATAATATTTAAATTTGAAATAGCAATTTAAACAGAGATATTTCATGCTAACATTTAAATATGTTCTACCATAGCTGTTCATTTGGTATATTTCTACTAATAGTAGATTCATTTCATTCAGAACTGCAATTAATCTGAAATTTGTGCCAGTTGAGTATTTGTACAAACTTCTTCATTGCTCCTCCTCTTTCTTTGATGCGAAAACAGTCTACAAGAACATCAGTAACCATAACGTAAATCTTGAATAACTTTGGTATCCATAACTCGAGGTGAAGAGTGAAGTAGTCCAGCTTGTTCATTCCCGAGGCCAGCAATGAAGCTTACACTGAAAAGAACAGAAACAAGTGAAAGTTTGTGAAATGTTGTCCATATATTAACCCTAATTTTAAATAAAACAATATGAGAAATGTATAATAAAACTTATTCGTATGACATGAATCCATACATAACATTTAAAGAGTAAGCAATCATCGAAACCTAAACAGTAATATTCTTAACTACTATACTAGACAAATACCTGCCGTATAATTCACAATAACATGATAAAGCGAAACATAATGCTTCCACATATAACAAGAGTATAGAGAGGGAAATCCAGGGAGGGAAAATACAAGACTCTAGTCATTATTAAAAGTAAGAATATAGGTACACTACGTTAGCATAATCTACAATTTTACTACATGACAGGAGGCTACCTATTTTGCATTTTTAACCCTGTGGCAAAAAAGTAAAGGATGCGTGTGAAGTCTGACGGAAATAAAAAACTCTAAAAGTAGCTTCCCGCATCCAGTCCGCTGCACGGAGAATATCGGCCAGGGAGGCCCCGCTATGAAAGCCCGAGATGCAGCCACTCCCCGTACTGAGTGAGCGCTGAAACACGTCTCCACGCCAGCCAGGGATAAAAGCCAACGTACCCATCTCGCTAGTGTGGTGGTCGTAACCAGTTTGTATGGACTGGTATACAAAACGAAAAATTGACCAGATTGCATATACTGAAGGGTTTTAGTAACCTCCACGTACCTTAGCAACATGTTAACCACACAGAGACGGGGAATGGCCGGAAAAAACGGGTAATATATGGATGTGGAGTTCGTCTTGGTTCAACGCGATACTGTAAACCAAACTCCATCTGGAGATGACAAAAACCCGTCCACATCGAACACTCGAACGTCATAAACTCAACAAAAGGACACGAGACATAAAAGTAGTATGAGTATGGCCGAGAGCTGCCGGAGTGAGAGGTCCGAATTATCCAGCCAATCTCACGGAAAACGAAGAACTAAATCTACTTCTCCCATAACCTAGTATACTTCGGAACTAGTGGTTTGGACAGTTTGATACTTCACAGTAGGCAGCATATTAAAGGGTCCTGTCCGACTGGGATGCACCGAAGTGGAAAGAGAGCTGCCAAAATCGCCAACAGAATCACTTTAATGGAGCGGTAAGAACGACCCGATGGAAACAGGTGAGTTAGAAAATTCAATACTGCGATGATAGGTGCTGTAAAGGGATCAAAGTCCCTCTCTATACACCAGTGATTCCAGGAATTCCATACCGAGACGTAACTACATCTAGTTCCCGGTGCCCATGAGTCCCATAGTAGGTCTCTAGTAGCTTGCGAAAGGCCCTCGATGGACCTCGATGGACCCCTGAAAGACTCCAAGCCACCAATTCCAAGCATTCCTGTAGAATCATTGCATGAGGTTCCCCTTGTGGATTCGTTAAAAAAAGGGGAACGATGGAAAGAGCAGTGGGTGGTCCAGTGATAGGGCCAACAGATCCAGGAACCATGCTTGACTCTGCCACAATGGTGTGATGAGTATCAGTGTAGTCCCGGTGGTGCGAAGATGATGAAGAACTCTTGCCAACATCGAGAATGGTGGGTACACATACGCTCCCTGCAATGGCCATGGTTGTAGGAACGCATCTATTGCCTTGCATTGCAGATCCTGGAGCCAGCTGTAGTATCTCGGAAGTTGTGTGTTCATCCGTGACACTAACAGGTCTATGTGGTAAGGTCCCCTGTGTGCCCTCAATGTGGCAAACGCTGATGTGTCCAGACACCAGTCGCTACTGTCTCGCCAGTGGTGAGAAAACCAGTCTGCCGTAAGGTTGCTGATCCCTGGCAGATACTCTGCTCTGATTGTGATGTTTTGGGGAAGACAGAATCGATCAATATCTCTCATCGCCTCAGTCAGGGCATGTGATCTGGCTTCGCCCATGCGGTTTATATATTTGATCACTGAGATATTGTCCATGGATAAGAGGATACAGCAATTGACAATGTTCTTGGCCAGGCTGCGGATCGCAAATGATCCCGCAATCAATTCCAGGCAGTTTATATGGAGGTCTGTCTCTTCCCCTTACCATGGGTCTCCCATGGAGGCATGTGTGCAATGAGCACCTCAGCCCCAAAGGCTGGCTTCCGACTCCACTATCAAATCTGGAGTTGATTTAAAGATGGCTCTGCTGTTCCAGGCTGCCATGTGTAGAAGCCACCAACGTATGATCTGTTTGTACATGTGCCAAGACTGGTATCCAGTGATTGTATGAGTGTCCGGATCGCAGATAATGGGTTTTTAGCTGCTGCATGGCCCGGTAGTGTAACCACTTGGAAAGAAGAAGACAGAAGTCCCAATACTCTAGCGAGGAGTTGAAATGGGATGTTGTCTTTCCAAAGTACACATTGTATCTCGATTTGCGGCTATTTTTGAAGTGGGGAATCAGAGCACACACGTTCTTGTGTCTATTTTGATTCTGAGAAATTGGATTACTTGGGATGGAGACAGTGCCGATTTGTCTCTGTTTACTACAAATCCCATAGATTCAAGAAAGCAAACTATAAATCTTGTTTGAAATCTCAGTCTGTAAGCGAATTCGCAGAATATCAGCATGTCGTCCAGATAGTAGAGACAGCGGATTTCCTTTGCTCGTAGCTGCACCATGACCAGCATCAAAAGGTTTGTGAAGCACCATGGGGCTGAGCTGAGTCTGAATGGCAGGCACGGGAATTGGCATGGTCAGTCCATGGCGGCTCTCTAGTTCTATGGGGACGGACGCGTCCTTCAAGTCCAAATGTGTGAACCAGTTGTTTGCGAGGAGGAGATTTTGTAAAAGATGGATACCTTCCATCTTGAGGTGGCGATACGCCAGGAAACCATTGAGTTGGCATAAGTTGATGACGGGCCTGTAGTCTCCCGTCTTCTTCTTGACCTCAAAGATATTGCTCAAGTATCCCGTGTCGTCTGACCCGAATTGCACCGCACCTTTGTCGAATAATGTACGAATCTCCTTGTCTATGAGGTTTATTTGGTCTTCCGGTACCCGAAGAGGGTGTGGAAGTGCAGTCTACACCAGTGTACAGACAAACTCTATAATGTAGCCCCTTATTGTCTGGCGTATCCATATGTCCGTAGAGATCTTTTCCCAGTTCTGTGGAAAGAGAGACAGTCTGCCTGCGGTTATACGTGACAAACAATGTATTGAAAGAGGTATGCTCACCTGAGTTGAAGAGTCCACGTCCTCGTCCAAAAGAGCCTCTGGCATGAAAGGATCCCTTTGTGAAGGCGGGCCATCAAGATGGGAAGAAGGTTTGTTGCGTTTGATTTCTGGGGTCTGTGGACCAGAAGCGGCTGATGGCTTGACCCCTCTGCTGACCAGCCCTGCCAAAAACACCTCTGCTCGGTGTAGGGTTGCAGAAAACTTGCTTTATGGATGTTTATTAAGGGTCATAAACAGATTCACATGCTTCTTTAGTTTCGCTATGAACGGTTGTCCGAATAACAGCCCGTTTGCCAGAGGGCCTTCTATAAGTGTCTGTTGCTTGCTTCAGAGCACCTTCAACCATTCTTGGAATGTCCATCACATCATTTTATTAATTGGAAAATTTCTATGAGGTATTTAACCTGTTAAGCTTCAGAACTAAAAGGCCAGCATGATGGAAAAATTCCGTAATGTGTACTTAAGCGGTTAAACTACTTAAGGTAGTTCAAGACTATTAAATGGTCATTATCCTGGCAACAGGCAAATTGAAATGGATATTCTGTTAAATGTGAATATTCAGTATGTTGTAATGAACATTTCCTGTATTGCAAAATAGACCATTCAATATGGGTAAAGTAGATTCTCTTACAGGAGAAGGGATGAGTCATACCTGAACACTGTCTTGCCGGTAGACCTAGGTTCATGGCCTATAATCAGTTTTGGAAGAAGGCTCTTCTGTATGAACAGCTGCCAGCCTGCAGCAATTCTACACATTTCATGATTTAAATTTTTTTCATTTAAATACATGCAAAGCTAATCTTTTTCATCTACAAATCTTTAGGGGAGAAAATAATTTCCATTTGTTTTTGTTCCACTCTATCAGACACACTAGCTATAAGATTAAATGATAACTGTGGACCTAATAATAAAAATACAATATAATGTAATGAAAGTAATGTAGATCTAATCCTCTTTTTTATTGCATCCTGAGTGCCGTTGGTTCTATTATTTTCCTATGTCTTTGCCTTTGACTTATTGATGTATTGTCAAGAAAGCTAAAGGATTTGTAAAGATTATAGTATTATGAGATCGTGAACATTTCTGCTTAGGGCACCTTTAATTAAAAAATGCTAACTCTAGCTGTATTTTCTGTAACACAGGAACAAACAACATTACGTTTACAAATAATATTTTATTTCACAAAAATGAGTAATTGATTGCTTTTTTAATCATAATTTGCATTGTTTGCATTTTATTATAACAATCAGCATTCGATGCATATATATGATTTAAACCAATAAACCAAAATTTTTAGTCTTTGGATGTGAGAGTTAATGCAAAACGTGCATGGAAAATAATATTATGAAATAATTTAACATGGAAGAATACATTTAGCTTTCCACTCGTTTCAAGTATATACTCAGGTTTAGATGTTATTACCCAGCTCATCATTATCGCAATATTTCACAGGTCGATAAAGAACATTTGCACTTTCTATTTGTGAAAGAAACAGTATAAATTTACATTTGTGGATTCTGGGAGAAGAATATTATTTATGTAGCACTAGCATGCTCAATGTTTTCCAATTCAGCCATTTTGCATTTATCTTCTCGTTTCTTTTAAATTACTGGCATATTGAATATTGCTATAAATATATATTAACATTACATTCTTTGAATGTGATGTTAGGTGCAGAATTTGCATCCAGATTAATAATATCAATTATTTAAATTTGAAAAATTGTTTCACTAGTTTTAAGTATATCCTTGGTTTGTTCCTATTATTACACATTGCACCATTATAGCAATATTTCACAGGTCAATAAATAAATATTTCACTCTATTAGGATTATTCACTAAAGTGAGAATTTAAAGTAAATTCAAAGTGAATTATACATGTAAGTTAAAATTGTTATATAGGCTTAAAAGAGACTCGTGTCTATCATTTCAGCCTTTCTGACATATAGTTTAGATTTTAATCTAAAACCCAGTTTGAGACGTTTTTACAATTTTGAAACAAACTAGGAAAACAAATTCTTCTTGACCCCAGAATGGCAGTCAGACCTCTCCTTGGATCAGGAAGCTGTTACCCCACATATTAAAAATGATATCCCTAAATATTATGTTTTTGCAATTAATAATCCAGTTGCTGTCTAACTTGTATAGACTCTTATAAAACCACATATTCAGGCAGAGAATTCCACATCTTACTGTAAAAAAAAGTTTCTCTGACTTAGGCTAAATCTCCTTTCTTCCAGTCTGTTTATGAATATATTTGCAAACAATGGTTTGCATTGGCCCCATACATATTTGTAAAATGCTATGTCTCCTCTAAACGGATTTAAAATTGTTAACCCATCTTCATAACTAAAACTTTACATTCATTTTATTAATTTAATAATTTTGTAGCCTGCCCCTGCACTTTTACTAGTATTATATTATATTTTTTTAAAAACAGGTGCCCAAAATTGCACAGCATGTAAAGATGTGATTTATAAAAAAACAAAATTATATTTACATCCCCAGAATTAATGCCTCTTTTTATACCTTACTGGCCTTAGCAACTGCTGATTGACATGGCACGTTGTTGCCTAGCTTGCTGTCTGTAACAATTCCCAATTCCATAATTCACTAACAGTTAGGATGTAAGCTGCTTGTGTGTTCTTTACCCAGAACTCTATCTACATTATTTTTCATCTGAAATTTCAGTGCCAAGTCCATTAATTTATTCATATGTCTCTAAGTAATATCCTGCTCACATTGTTTTACCTTACCTAGTATTGTGCCATATGCAAACTTTGAAACATGACTTTCATGATCATTTATATATATATATATATATATATATATATACATATAGGTTATGGTGGGGAAAAATTGTGATTGAAAACCCCTTCCACCTGAAGTATGTGGATAGTTAATACAATGCTAAACAAAAATCTGCACACCAGTCAAGCCATAAGACTTGCTTTTCCCACAGAAATCCCAAATCAGCAGTGATGTTACAACCGCAAAGGATTCTGGGTGGGCATATGCAAATTAGTTTAACAAAGAATCACATTTTTGCCTCATTCCATTTTAAACATGGATTCCTTTTAATTTGCGTTTGCAGTATACAACTGCTTGGAACACAATTTAGGATAAGATGCAAAACCAGTGAACCACTCATAGACAGCTGTTTCGTTGTTAATGCAACTCTTCAGCATGAGGTTGGTTACTGGTTTGCTTAGTGAGGCTTGGTAGTGCTTGGGAAGCAAAATCCAAATAGGTTATGGTGGGGAAAAATTGTGATTGAAAACCCCTTCCACCTGAAGTATGTGGATAGTTAATACAATGCTAAAGTCTTATGGCTTGACTGGTGTGCAGATTTTTGTTTAGCATTGTATTAACTATCCACATACTTCAGGTGGAAGGGGTTTTCAATCACAATTTTTCCCCACCATAACCTATTTGGATTTTGCTTCCCAAGCACTACCAAGCCTCACTAAGCAAACCAGTAACCAACCTCATGCTGAAGAGTTGCATTAACAACGAAACAGCTGTCCATGAGTGGTTCACTGGTTTTGCATCTTATCCTAAATTGTGTTCCAAGCAGTTGTATACTGCAAACACAAATTAAAAGGAATCCATGTTTAAAATGGAATGAGGCAAAAATGTGATTCTTTGTTAAACTAATTTGCATATGCCCACCCAGAATCCTTTGCGGTTGTAACATCACTGCTGATTTGGGATTTCTGTGGGAAAAGCAAGTCTTATGGCTTGACTCGTGTGCAGATTTTTGTTTAGCATTGTATTAACTATATATACATATATATTTATATATATATATATATATATGTTGAAAAAAGTAGTCCTGAAACAGAACCCTGAAAGACACCACTTACCACTCTTTCCAGCTCGAAAATGTACCATTAATGACAACATTCAGTACTCTATGGTTAAGCCAATATTCTACACAATAACAAGAATTATCATCTAGACCAATTTCTTTTAGTTTGACCGCTAACCTATTGTGAGGAACCGTATCAAATGACTTGGCCATATTTAAGTAGATCACATCCACTACAACACCCTGACATGATCCCTGACATGATCCCAAAAAGAGAGTGCTTTGACAGGCAAGTTTCACTTCTCTCGAAACCTCATATGTGAAGCATCTGGGCCTGGATTTTAACAATCAACATTGTTAAACAGTGTGAAAATTTACATATTTTGCAGTCTGAATGGACGTGTGTACAACCGAACAGTTTTAAAACAAAACAACACCTACAACAAAGTGTAAGCAATCACACCAAGTAGAGGTGAACCCTTCAGACTGAATATAGTTGTGTAATACAAATATACTTATGTATGTAAATAGTAAGGAAATCTCCACAATGCCTGCAAGAAAATAATACAAAACATATATGTTTCTCATTGAGAGATATTGAGAAAGACTTTTTAAGTGGAAACGCGTCTTTATGCTTCTTTTGCTTCTTCAGAAGATTTTTATATATTTTATATATATTTTATATATTTTTTATCGAATTGTTTTACTAACCTTTAATAAATTCTTCATACCTCATCTTCTGCTGCATTCTTCATCTGCTGTTCCGTGGTCCATCTACACATCAGTGGCCTATGGAGATTCAACTATAGCCTGGAAAGGCACCCGTGGGCTTAATAGACAGAACCTGGCACGGCTCTGCAGTTTGTGAGTTGTTCCACTTATTGCTTTTTCAATTTTTTTATACAAACAGTATACACTATGTTTTGTATTATTTTCTTGCAGACATTGTGAAGATTTCCTTACTATTTACATACATAAGTATATTTGTATTATACAACTATATTCAGTCTGAAGGGTTCACCTCTACTTGGTGTGATTGCTTACACTTTTTTGTAGGTGTTGTTTTGTTTTGTACCTGTATTAAGGTGTGGGGGAAGCACCTATCTCACCCTTCTTTATACTGTACATTATTTTTGAAGCGCCCTACTTGTATCTCTCTTTTAACCGAACAGTTTTGCCTGTTTAGTACGAGGCCATTCGAACTTTAGTGAATAACCCTATAAGAGTTCTAGCATTACAATATTTGTACATGTATTTACTCCTATTTGACCTATAACTGCTAAACATATATCAATTTGCTATTCCCAAAATCAGGACAAATATACTAGTTTGGCTTGAGGTATTTTTTCTTAATGTAGTGTTATGTGTACTGTAACAGAATGCCTGGCACCACAACTGGGTACCTCCATTGACAGATGCTCCTAGCACTTCCCGAGGGCTCCAAGCACTCCACTAGACACCATAACCACCGCAGACCCCAGGCAGCTTGGTTGTGGTCTCGCCGTCTTTCACCCACGCTGGACCCAAGTAAAGGATCCAGCTTCCAATAGGTAGACCTCTCTTAGAATCCAGAGAGCAGGAACAGGAACAAGCTCTTACAAGAGCTTACTCTTATTATTATAGCATTATAGCAATCCCCAGAGTGTAGGTAGTTTTCCAATCCCCCAAGCATGAGTCAAGACTTCATGAAGGTTAGAACAAGTCTGAGGCTTTATTGATAAAGGCTGTCTTATCTACAATTCCTCAGACCAGAGGCACAACCCCTGGACCTGATGGAAAACAGGCACACAAAAGACACAAACCAATCAGAACAATACAACAATGACCGACACTCCCACTTACAGCACACAAGCCCTCCTCTCTGCCTGGGATATAATTAAAGCAGCTAATACAATAACCTAATTATCCACAGGCAGAAAAACACATTTTCCCCAAAGTATAGAAAACACCCCAAAACATAACACATCCCCATAAATATTATATCCATGAATATCCCTGATCTGGGTGAGCAACATATCCAAAAATCACCCAGATCAGAGCAGGGGTTCAAAAGTTTTGTGGAAGTCTCTTTTGACTGACTGCATGCATGATTTCATGCCCAAAACAGTTCCAGAGAATTTGGCTGTGCGGCCGGTCTATTTCCAATACGAAATTCAGTTCAAATAGACGAACGGAAAACGTTCGTGCAAACAGTCAATGTTAAAGTGACGTTCAAACTGTGGAACGACGTTCGACTCCAGTCGAAGAGTCCAGAGAAGGTAAAGTTTCAGCGGTGTTCGTGCCGTCGCGTGTCCGATTTGAGTTCCATGAACTCAACGACAAAACACAGCTGAACTTGTTTGACTATATTAAAATGGCCGCCACCAAGTGTTCGAATGTCGAATGGCGGCCACTTCGACTACTTCGACACTTCGGCTGTATACAAAGTGCCACTTCAAAGGTGTAAAGCTGTTCCTATATCATTTAAAGGGACAGAAACAGTATTTTAAAATCCAATATGCCCAAATAGAGTTTTTAAAGGGCCATACACCCCAGGGGCCATAGTCACAGGGCAAGAGGCTGGCAAGCAGGCCTCTCCAAATCCCAGTGACGAAGTTGCTTTCATCACATGTACATATAGGATATCAGAGAGAAAATGTATATATCTTTTTTTTAATAAAAAAAACCCATATATTGGTGCACAATGAGAAAAATAAAATTATAGTGGAACTAAGGCATAGCAAAAAAGTCCTAAAAAAAGTTTTTTGTTTTTTTTGTAGTGCTTATTACAATTGACAATAAGATAAAGTCGGATTTTTTCCAGTGTAATTTTAAATCCCTAAATGTTTTATAAAATTCTTATACCAATCATTTTAAAATGTTATGTATCAATATCTCAGTCCTCTAAAATACAACAGTGATATCATTTCCCTGTGCTGTTAGATTTGAATATACCCTCTGGCAACCCCAGAGAATTATGGTTAAGTGCCAAAAATATTGCTGAAATATGTTTAGCTCTGGGATCTATTTTGAGGCCGTCATCTCTATGTCAAGCACAATATATAGATGCATCTTTTTTTATTAAACATAGGGAACTAGAAATCCAGAGATCTTTGTATGCTGATTTCTATGGCATATATTGAATGCTCATAATTTAATTAATTTAAAAAACAAATGCACTAAACAGTGAATTGTACTGAATGGAAACCCATATTTAAATCAACCTAACTAAATTCTCTAACTCAAATGTAGTCACAACTTATTTTTGCAAAGAATGCACCACTATGTAATTTAAAAACCTGTTAAAATTATTTAAACAGATGGTATTTTGGTGTCTTTCACAGCAGTTTCTGGCATTTAATTGAAAAATGTATAGCAATTGATAGCTGGTGTACTAGTACTACTTAGCTATACTCTTCCCAACAGGGAGCAGTCTATTTTGACATGGAGTCCTATACACAATTAATGTTACAAGTTGGTGATTTCTTCCTGTTTTGACAATAGTAATAGTAATAAGGCGTTAGGTTGCTAGGATAGGACCTGCAAAAAATGAGGTACATTAATGTTGTGGAAGTCTTATGCAATGTATCATCATATACTGTAACTAAACTCCATTATTTTTGGTTGGGTGGCTTTTTTAATCTTTAAAGATCTTCTAGAACTTGTATGATATATAGATAGTTGGAGGTTTTGCAATGCTACCTACTAACCTGTAAAAAGTTAAAGGGACACTTTATACATCCAGACTACTTCCGTTTATTAAAGTGCTCTGGTGCAGTATCCCTTTCCCTCTTAGTCCTGCAATGTAAATCATTGCAGTTTTTGAGAAAATTAAATGATTATACTGCAGGAATAAGTTTTTAGTGGCTGTCAATCAAACAACTTCACAGGACATCCTCACGCTCTTCATGAGGACATCAAGCATCTGTAAAAATCACCATAGTAAAGCACTGAAGCAATGCTTTCCTATGGGGAGGTCCTAATGCGCTTATGGCGCTTGCCACACATGCACATTATCTCCCCTCATTGGATGATGTCAGAGGAGGCACAGTGCCGACCCAGTTCAGAGGAAGATCGAGGCTGGAATCAGGTAAGTGTTAAAAGTGTTTTTAATCTTTTTTGTGCTTGGGGGTTGGTGGGTGGGGGTGGGGTAACTGTAGTTTAAGGAATACAGCTTTGTATTCCTAACTCTCTAAAATCCCTTTAATTAAACAAAAACATGTAAAGGTACCCACTCTACCATTTTGTTCCCCAGTATTGTCTTGGTGGTTCGACATGAACTTAGATGGGAAATGTCCCTTCCCAGGATTTTTGATATTATGTTTACTTATCCCTGCATTTAACATATATGCATTTGTGAGATATGAAAATAAATTTTAACGTAGATATCTACACCTCTTAATCTGCAACTGAGGACTTCCATGTTGGCTTCAAAGTCAGTCACTGTTAAAAGCCTGTGCACCTGGCAGTTAGCATTGAGAGAGCATGAAGTGAAAAGGAGAACTAAAATAATAATGTACAATGTGTACCTTGGCTGTAACTAGACTGAACTAGATTTTAATGCAATTGAAAAATATATAATACACATTTGAAAGAAAACTAAAATATCAGGTTTTCTATGTTTTAAGTAATGTTGTAAATTCCAGAGAAATAACAATTCCCACCAATCAACCAGGAGGATGCTTAGGCTCCATCACATTATTTCCATTTTTCAATGGCTTGGGGGAGATACATATGAAGGCCTCAATTTAATATTATTGGATGAACATTTAAAAAAAAATAAAAAAAAATAAATTTGTAGAATTAAAAAAAAAAAAAATCACTCATAAATTAATATATCAAACCACTAAAAAATTTTTCAAATAATTAAATAATTTAATAAAGGTTATCCAAAAATATTAAATTAAGGACAAAGTTGGTAGAATTGCATTTTTCATAAAAGTAATACAGTGCCCAACCCCAAGCAACCTAAGCACATGCACTGCTGGAGAACATCCAGCTCCTGGTATAATAAAAGTGTCCCTTCCTCCTGTGGGTGATATGCAGTCCTCTAGATTTTACAGGCCCTGCTGTAAAAAAAAAAAAATCAATAGAAAAGACAAAAAAAAGGAAAATAAATATATATATATATATATATATATATATATATATATATATATAAATTTATATATATATATATATATACAGGGAGTGCAGAATTATTAGGCAAATTAGTATTTTGACCACATCATCCTCTTTATGCATGTTGTCTTACTCCAAGCTGTATAGGCTCGAAAGCCTACTACCAATTAAGCATATTAGGTGATGTGCATCTCTGTAATGAGAAGGGGTGTGGTCTAATGACATCAACACCCTATATCAGGTGTGCATAATTATTAGGCAACTTCCTTTCCTTTGGCAAAATGGGTCAAAAGAAGGACTTGACAGGCTCAGAAAAGTCAAAAATAGTGAGATATCTTGCAGAGGGATGCAGCACTCTTAAAATTGCAAAGCTTCTGAAGCGTGATCATCGAACAATCAAGCGTTTCATTCAAAATAGTCAACAGGGTCGCAAGAAGCGTGTGGAAAAACCAAGGCGCAAAATAACTGCCCATGAACTGAGAAAAGTCAAGCGTGCAGCTGCCACGATGCCACTTGCCACCAGTTTGGCCATATTTCAGAGCTGCAACATCACTGGAGTGCCCAAAAGCACAAGGTGTGCAATACTCAGAGACATTGGCCAAGGTAAGAAAGGCTGAAAGGCGACCACCACTGAACAAGACACACAAGCTGAAACGTCAAGACTGGGCCAAGAAATATCTCAAGACTGATTTTTCTAAAGGTTTTATGGACTGATGAAATGAGAGTGAGTCTTGATGGGCCAGATGGATGGGCCCGTGGCTGGATTGGTAAAGGGCAGAGAGCTCCAGTCCGACTCAGACGCCAGCAAGGTGGAGGTGGAGTACTGGTTTGGGCTGGTATCATCAAAGATGAGCTTGTGGGGCCTTTTCGGGTTGAGGATGGAGTCAAGCTCAACTCCCAGTCCTACTGCCAGTTCCTGGAAGACACCTTCTTCAAGCAGTGGTACAGGAAGAAGTCTGCATCCTTCAAGAAAAACATGATTTTCATGCAGGACAATGCTCCATCACACGCGTCCAAGTACTCCACAGCGTGGCTGGCAAGAAAGGGTATAAAAGAAGAAACTCTAATGACATGGCCTCCTTGTTCACCTGATCTGAACCCCATTGAGAACCTGTGGTCCATCATCAAATGTGAGATTTACAAGGAGGGAAAACAGTACACCTCTCTGAACAGTGTCTGGGAGGCTGTGGTTGCTGCTGCACGCAATGTTGATGGTGAACAGATCAAAACACTGACAGAATCCATGGATGGCAGGCTTTTGAGTGTCCTTGCAAAGAAAGGTGGCTATATTGGTCACTGATTTGTTTTTGTTTTGTTTTTGAATGTCAGAAATGTATATTTGTGAATGTTGAGATGTTATATTGGTTTCACTGGTAATAATAAATAATTGAAATGGGTATATATTTGTTTTTTGTTAAGTTGCCTAATAATTATGCACAGTAATAGTCACCTGCACACACAGATATCCCCCTAACATAGCTATAACTAAAAACAAACTAAAAACTACTTCCAAAAATATTCAGCTTTGATATTAATGAGTTTTTTGGGTTCATTGAGAACATGGTTGTTGTTCAATAATAAAATTAATCCTCAAAAATACAACTTGCCTAATAATTCTGCACTCCCTGTATATATATATATAATATATATATATATGTATATATATATATTATATATATATATATATAAGAGATATAAGAGAAGTAAGGATCCTTTATTCAAAATTAAACTGAAAAGACAAAAAAAAAAGAGAAGATAAGTTTATTTATTAATTTGTTTATTTGTTTGTTTTTGGTTTACCTCCTGTTGCCTACAACCACTTCAGTATCCCTATATCCTTGAGAAGGTGGATTGAGGTATAGAGGATTGATCATATATGTTTGCATCTTTTGTCTGTAAGACACGGCACATAAAGACACTGAATATATTAAATAAAGCACTATAACACTATATAGGTGCCATACTAGATGGTCTAAAAGAACCTTTCCTATTTTTTATTAAAGGAAAAAAAAAAAAAAGATGGACGCCCCAGTAGGGATTATCTCCTAAACTACGGGAGAGAAGAGAAAAAATTAAATGAATCACGGGTTCACATATAAAGTAAGAAGTAAGAAGTAATAAAACGATAACTTTTGCACTTTCAGAAATATCATTAACAATATATCACTATATTTCACTAATATTTACATGTATTTGCAATTGGCAAATTAAAAAAAAAAGGAAGAATAGGAAGATTTAAAAAAAAAAAGATACATAAATACAGAGCATATATTCAGAAGTTTTAAGTTGCAAGAGGCACAAAGTAGAGAAAAGAGGAAAAAGAAGGGACCGAAGAACAGAAAACAAAGAGAAAGACAAGAAAAGCTAAAAAGATGGCAAGCAAAAAAACGCAAGACATAAAAATAGCTGCTAAGAAAGATAAAAAAACAAACAAAAAAAGTTGAACAAAGAGCAGAGAAAAAGAACTAACACAACTGTTTCGGAAGAATATTTAAAAAATAGTCTAGCACAGCTACTCTGTCAAATAAAAACAGAAATACAGCAAAACTACAATGAAATACGAAACGATATATCTTCATTGGAAAACAAAGTCCAAACTTTAGAAGAAAAAATAGACATATAGACACCACTCAAAAGGAAAAAACAAACCAAGAACAAGTAAAAGAATTAGAACAACAAAACGTCCTTTCTAGAAAAAAAGATAATTGATGTTGAGGACAGAACAAGAAGACAAAATTTGCAAATACGGCACATTCCAGAAGTAGTAACTTATGACAAACTGGAAAATGTATTGCTGGAATTCTTTAAATCAACTGGACTAAAACTAACAAACAAGAAAACAATAATTGACCGATGGTACAGGATATACAGACCTAAATCTATTCCAGAAACAACTCCACAAGAGGTAACGGTCCTTTTCCAGGCATATAAAATAAAAGAATGGATCTTAAAAACATCAAGAACAAGAAACATCACAGAAGAAAAAATTTCAAAGATTTTGGTATTCCCAGATTTGTCCTTTCAGACAAGACAATTAAGGAAGACATATGCACAAATAACGAAAGAGCGGAGAAAAAGAGACATTCAGTATAAATGGGGATATCCAGTAAGCTTAATAATACAAGAAAATGATAATAGACACATATTTAAAATTCTGGAAAAGTCCAAAGAATCGGTAATAAACAAAAGAAGATAAGAGAAGATGGAAGGAATGGGGATACAGGAGAGATTGGGAGGAGAGAAGAGGAGAGGGAGTAGGGATTTATAAACAATGATTATATACTCACCGATAAGGGATTACATAAAGTAGAATGAGTGGTTATCAAGATAGGTTGATTTGTTAAATGTATAAAGAGTAGCGATGTCGCGAACTGTCCGCTGAACTGTTCACGAACTGTCCGCTGGCGAACAATAGCGTGTTCGCGTTGGGCGAACATATCCGATTTCCGGTCCGCCCCCTATACGTCATCATTGAGTAAACTTTGACCCGGAACCTCACAGCCAGCAGACACATTCCACCCAATCAGCAGCAGACCCTCCCTCCCAGGAAGTGTCTGCTGACTGTGAGGTTCCGGGTCAAAGTTTACTCAATAATGACGTATAGGGGGCGGACCGTAAATCGGATATGTTCACCCAACGCGAACACGCAATTGTTCGCCGGCGGACAGTTCGCGAACAGTTCGGCAGACAGTTTGCGACATCTCTAATAAAGAGATACGTAGGGGAAAATAGGGTAATAATGAGAAACACACAGGTCTGATTAGTCTAAAGGAAATATAACCATAGAGATATTGACTATTATAATATGTTTTTTGTTTTTTTGATTATGTGTTGTGTCTGTTTTTTTTTTCTAAATATTATTATTCACACATTTACATAGATATCAATGTTAGATAATTATATTAGGCGTAATTATTACGAGTGTTGATAATGTTACGGGATTGTGGTATGGATAGACACAAATTAAAACATATGATAAGTAGAGAGAGAGAGTTAAAGAGATGGAGAATTTTCAATATTTATTATTATTATTTATTTATTTATTTATTTATTTTTATTCTTTTCCTTTCTCTCTCTCTGAGTTATTATTCACAAATTTAAATCACATGGTCATTAATGTAAGATAATTTTATTTAGCATACTTATTATGAGTATGGAAATTGATCAGGGATTGTCGCACTGATAGACACAAATTGAAGACAGAAAGGGATAGAGAACTCTTAATATATATATATATATATATATATATATATATATATTTATTGTCTTCTCTTCCCTCTCCTTCCCGTTTCTTGCTTCTCTCATAGGGATTTATCCTTATTTTTATCTCTCGGCAGTTTACAAAAAATTATAAGGTAGTGCTGCCCCTCAGTATGGATCTATGTTAGATAGACATTAATAGTGCCTAGGTGTATTATGGCACATGTTTGGATATGCTGGAAGGGAAACATGCCCAAGTATTTTAATGTTATGTATTGTGTGGTTTTTTGTTTGTATGTGTTGCCCTCGCATAGTCCATGTAACAAAAATTGTTTTTATCAGATAACTCCAATCACGATATGGCCAAATTGCTAATGCTAAATGTTCGGGGCCTTAATACAGTTTCTAAAAGAATGATGCTAGTCAACTTCCTAAAAAAGCAGGATACAGAGGTAGCAGAGACCCACTGGACCAAGGAAATTATAAAAAAAAAACATAATTAAAGGGATATTCTAATATTATAGATTCCTCCTTAGTAAAAAAAAAAAAAAAAGAAGAAAGGAGTCGCAATTTTAATATCCGATTACACATATTTTGAGATTGACTTTGATGCCAGATACATTATACTGATATGAAAAATAAATTAGGTATTGTATACTTTGGTAAATGTATATGCACCTAATAAAGGCTCAGTCAGTCTCCTAAGAAACAAATGCAACAAATTAGAAATTATCACACAGGGCGTATTGATAATGACCGGTGATCTTAATATGGTACTACAGGGGACGTAGAAGACCACCCAGGGAGATAAAGAGAACACCCGACAAAATAGTCAGGGAGGTAAAGAAATCACCTGAGAAAATAGTTAGGAGAAAAATATATAATACTTCAAATCATCAACAAGTTATAGCAACAAAGAAAACCCCCGGAAAAACTAGATCAAGGGATGGGTATAATCCAAGATTGGACAATAATGAACTTCCCACCCAAATAGATTTAATGCATTCAACACTCAACAGAGGGATGGGGATTTTTGGCACAACCATATGAAGGGCAGATTCAAGGACACCCCATTGGATTGGGAAACCCCAGGAAAAAGGAGGAGTTTGGAAGAAGGGGAAGTAGAGGAGAAATAGATTTACAAATAAAGGAAAAAAAGAAAGGTTGTAAAAAGTAAAGGTATCTTCAATTTATCTACAAAAGTACTCACTAATCCACAGGAGAAACTATTGGAAAAAGGCCTAAAGTTTGCGCCTACAAAACCTTTGGACAAATTTAGTGTATATGTGGACCTTAATAAATTTAAAAGGAAAATGTGTCTTAGAAAATTATTTTAAAAAATTCCAATTGAAAGGCCACTAATCCATACAGAGAACACAGGTTTTGTACATACAGAACTTAGGGGGAATTAGTTGTTCTACCCTAGAGTTTGTATTTCTGAGGAAAATACTACTTTTGAAAAAATGGTTATGGGCCGGTGGGGGATATCCTGGTCCCCACTGTACTGTCTGAAATTGTCCCTACAGTGAATACCCTGAGAATACGGGCTCAATTTCCATCTCGCCTCGATTCCAAGATGGCAGATTCTAGCACAGTGTCTCCTCAAAGGTCAGATACGACTATGGGCAGCCTTGTGGAACAGTCTCTCTGGCTGCTCGATGAGTTGTTTGACCGGTTCTGGTCAGCAATGGAAAGCAGGACCGCAACAATACCGCAGGTACCTCAAAAGAGAGTTCAGAGGGGCGAGAACTGGGAAACAAGCAGACCCCTTGCGAGCTTAGCTTCCACCCGACCGACTACCGCAGCCAAAGATGGCTCACCTGGGCCAAGGGTTATGAGGGGCTTGACCCCAAGGCTTTACCCACATCCACAAAGGGTCACCCGCGGCAGGTGGTGACTGAACACCAAGGCCCTGTGTCGCCCACACCGTGGGAGGGACTTGGACTTCCTTTGTCACTAGGTGCATGGACCAAGGATGCTCGCCTTCATACCAGCCTGGGGCTGCAGGACTGGACTTTCTCACCACCGAAGTGCTGCTATCCCCCATAACCTCTCCTACTCTCTCTACTACAGAGTGCTTTCCAAGCATGGGCATTGGTTAATGCTGGAATGTACTGTCCACCTTCCTAATGGGCCAGCTACCGACCACTACTTGTTGTTACTTTGCTGGATCCACACAGAAGTCTCACAGGACCGTGAGCCCTCTCGGCTCAAACTGGTGTATTTGGCCTCATCTATTAACAAGATAATAATGCTTTTGATAACTTCTGGGGAACAAAGTTCTACCTTGCTACAGTGGTTTCTTACAAGCCATGTACTGAATCTTAGTGCTATTTAAGCCATTATGTCTTTCTTTTCTGCCCCATACATGCCTCTACTCAAGCTCACTTCTAAAATGTGCTCTGAGATAGCCAACCTGTCTTCTACCACTTGTTTAGCCAGGCATGTTGTCTAGCACTATTTTTATTCATTTTACCATCGCTCGACATACACTTTACACATTGTGTAGTTTCTCATCTGGTATGCTATACCAGCGAGCTCCAGGGTGCTTATACTTGCTTCAGATGGTCAGGCATGTAAATCTATCCAATCATAATATCAGAGTTAAAAAAAAATGGGTCGCAAGAGAATACTGAGAACAGGCAGCAGCTGAAATAGCCTGCCCTTCGGTCGGTCCCCGCTAAGCTCTCAAGCTGGTTTTTGCTCATCTTGTGCCATTACAGAGAGAACATCTCTGAAACATATCAGACTGGTCCCACCCATACGGGCAGTCCAGTTCCGAAATGACAGCAAGTTCCCTCTGCACGAGAGACACAGCAACCCCAGATGGTCGTTTTAGCCTTGTTAAGCATCATCAGTGAGGCATAGCTGATATCTCCCTAGGCACCGTGAGCAAGGGGTCCACGTCTGGATTATCCCTTTAAACTTGTGGAGAGTAAACAAAAATGGGTCGTAAGAGAATACTGAGAATGGGCAGCAGCTGAAATAGCCTGCCCTTCGGTCGGTCCCCGCTCAGTTCTCAAGCTGGTTTTTGCTCATCTTGTGCCATTACAGAGAGAACATCTCTGAAACATATCAGACTGGTCCCACCCATACAGGAAGTCCAGATCCGAAATGACAGCAAGTTCCCTCTGCACGAGAGACACAGCAACCCCAGATGGTCGTTTTAGCCTTGTTAAGCATCATCAGTGAGGCATAGCTGATATCTCCCTAGGCACCGTGAGCAAGGGGTCCACGTCTGGATTATCCCTTTAAACTTGTGGAGAGTAAACAAAAATGGGTCGTAAGAGAATACTGAGAATGGGCAGCAGCTGAAATAGCCTGCCCTTCGGTCGGTCCCCGCTCAGTTCTCAAGCTGGTTTTTGCTCATCTTGTGCCATTACAGAGAGAACATCTCTGAAACATATCAGACTGGTCCCACCCATACAGGCAGTCCAGATCCGAAATGCCAGCAAATTCATAATATCATAATATCAGTGTACATAGCTGTTTTCCATGTTTGTTGTTGTCTGTATACTGACATATCTACCTACGCATGTTTACATCATAAAATGGTGCATGTATTCTCAGATATCCAAAATGTTATGCGTGCTGAAAGGCTTGAGGATTGCTGGTGGGGCACTCCAAGCTTGTTTCTATTCTCTTTTCGGTAATGTTTTACTCAATGTCAAGCCTGGTTATTATAAAAAACTGTGCAGTCTTATTCTATGCCATACTTCTGTTAACCATGAGTTGCCGGTATCTGCTATTGTGGCATTACCAGCATGTTTGTATTCTTCATGCACAGAAAAATAAAGAATTAAAAAATAAAACGAATATGATAAACTCACAGAGGAAGGAAAAAACTTGGGAATTCTTAATCAAAAAGAATACACATTTTTAAACATTGCATACCCAAAGATACCGGTATTTTACCATTTACCGAAGATCCCTAAGGATATAAAGAAACCCCCAGGGAGACCTATTGTCTCTGGAATTAGGTCAATTTAAAGTAAGCTGTCCCAATACATAGACAAGTGCCTTCAAATGCCCTTAATGCTCTTCAGGAATTGGCAGATCATCAATGGGATGAAAATAGTTTTTTAGTAACAGCAGATGTAATTTCACATGAAAGAGAATGTCAAGCTGCCAAACACTTTTTAGAAAATTCACAGACATTTCTGGATGTACAGATAGATTTTTTTAATTAAAGGTATTAAATGGATTTTAAACAACAATTATTTTTGGTTTAGGGATAATTTTTACTTGCAGATGTGTGGAACGGCGATGGGCACGAGGTTCGCACCCAGTTATGCTAATTTGTTTATGGCATTATGGGAACAAGAATTTATCTACAAAGATGATGCGAACCTCATCGCCTATCGCCGTTACATTGATGACATATTTTTTTAATTGGCAAGGCAATGAGATGTTCCTAGACCTATTTTTAACACATCTTAATAATAGCGATTGGGGCATCAAGCTGGTGACTAATTTTAGCAAAGCCTCAGTGGAATTTTTAGATCTCCACATTTACGTTGAGCAAGCACAACTCAAAACTTGCACATTTTCCATGAGGTCCCCTACCACAGCTACCTCTGGTTGCTGTTGGGGAGGGAGACTGGTTGTCTCTTCTCCCACTAACACATTCAGCCACTGGGGAGGGAGGCTGACTGTCTCCTCTCCCGATAAGATATATTGCTGCTGGGGAGGAAGGACAACACCTTCTGCTCCCTGGGAGGCACACTGCTGCTGGGGAGGGAGACCGATTGTCTCCACTCCCTGTAGGATAAACTGCCGCTGGGGAGGGGGACCAGTTGTCTCCTCTGCCTGTGAGATATACTGCTGCTGGGGAGTAGGACCGCCTGTCCTTACTCCCGTTACTTCCAGCTGCAGCTGGTGATCTGGGCTGGCTGCCCAGCATCCCTGTAGGGCCGGTAGAGAGACCTCGGTCCCATCTCCACCTGCCAGTTGGGGTTCCTCCCAGGACCAGTCTATGAGATCCCCCAGGACTTGGGAATAAGGACCACCTGTCTCCTCTCTCTGTAGCTCTGGCTGCAACTGGGGATCTGGGCTGGCTGTCCAGCATCCCTGTAGGACCGGTAGAGAGACCTCGGTCCCATCTCCACCTGCCTGTAGGGGGTCCTCCCAGAACCAGTCTATGAGGTCCGCTACCTCGGGTACCTCTGGTTGCTGCTGGGGAAGGAGACAGGTTGTCTCTTCCATCTGCACGGTGCACTGCTGCTGGGGAGGGAGACTGGTTGTCCCCAGCCCCAGTCTCCACAATCTGAACTCACATTCCCGTGCTGCTTGGTTCTCGTCATCCAACTCTTGCATGATACAGACGATCACCTCTTCCAAAGGGTCTGGGCCATAGTCGACTAGCCGCCTCTTTACCTCCGTGATGTAGCGTCGCCCTCATAGCAATAGGTCATGTTTGCTTTGCCCCACTCTGGGCCACTAGCGCTCCAATTCGCACCTTGGATTCCGCTGTAGACAGGGGCGCTGTACGAGTACTAGCGCTGCCCTCAATTATAGCTCCGTAACGCTACCGGTGTGTCTGAGCTGTTTCTCCTCGCACTAGGACGCCATCCCACTGCTTGCCACCAAAATCTGATGGACCCGCTGGCACTCCGACCGAGTACCTCCGCCAATTGATGCTGCTAGTGCTTGCCGAGGACTCCAAGCACTCCAACCGACACCATCAGCACTGCAGACTTATCCAATCCCCCAAGCATGAACCAAGGCTTCAAAAAAGGGTCAAGCAGGTCTATTTAATGAGCACACAAAAGCAACAGCACTCATGAAGCAAAACAACTTCTCCTCAGAGGAAAACAAAATGATAGTTAAGTTCAGTCAGTGTTTGAATATATGACAGTTATTGGAAGTTGCAGAACTGTACCAGTACCATTTAAAAGGCACAACGTACAACTAGGAGTCTACACATAAGAATCCAGGAACACATAAAAAACATCAGAAAAGCGTATCCCTACATTTTAAGAATAAACATAATAGTGATCCTAGACACCTCCAGTTCTTTGCAATTCAGAAAATATTAACAGAATGGAGAGGAGGTAATTTCATTAAGAGAATTGGACAAAAATAAATGCAATAGATCTTTAACTTAAATACAATGCAACCATATGGTCTTAATGATGATTTTGAGCTGTGTCATTTTTTGCTAAATATATATTTTTTGTATTTAAAAAAAAAAAAAAATAAAGAATTTTTTAAAATGTCTTTGTTTTAAAATGACTGTTCATTTTTAACTAATTTTAGATAAGTGCTGTATTATTTTTTTCTGGAGATTTTTAATAATATAACTGATTTTAAAAGTTGTACATGTAACTATTTTTTAATAGCTCTTAAATCAAATTGAGATCTGTTTTGCATTTTTTCACTTGACACCAACTGACTTTTTTCTCTGACCTTTCACTTTAATTATATCTGATTATACTGTATTCACTTGCACTTTAATGTACAGTCAAGGAATGGTTAAGATTTAGACCTTCCAACTTAACTTCACATTGTTGCACTGTATTTGTGTATATTTCAAATATGTATATTTATACCATTTGTATAACAAAGTTATATTAATATATTATGTTTTTGCCATTTGTTCCCTTTTATACATGCATTATCAATGAGCCATACAAATCTCTAACTAGCCGGGAAGATAGACAACTATATATCTTTATTTCCTATACCGGCATGTAAGGGAATCTACCTAAAGAAATATGGCGAACAATATACAAACGGAACAAGTGTAAGCACACCCCATCCATGACGCCGCGAGTGAGGAAATGTATTACGTGGGGTATCATGAGACCGGGCTATAATACCACATTGGACACAGTTCATTCCCATTCCCATGAAATAGAAGCTGGAAGACGACGCAAGTGAACTACTAAACAGCATGAACAAGGGGATATTTAAACTGCCGATATGCAGCATAATGGGCACAGATTTAGAAAGCTGTTACTATACAGCGAAACGCATTTCGGGAAGGAAGATTTGTGACATTTGTTTTTCATTTTGATTTGTTAAGTTGTGATACAATTGTTTAATAAATTTTATTTTAACAAGAACACAAGTCAACCTTCTTCCACTTTGCTGCATAAAGAAGGGCTGTAGCCCCCTTAAAGGCAAATTTACTTATATACCAGGAGCCAGGTCTAGGCTCCTGAGAAGGTGAGAAGCCACTTTTTTTCTGCATGTATTTCTATCTTGTGGAACTGATTACACTAGAATCCACCTTGCTCCCCTTGTTTCCCTACCCTCCTTCTTTTATATATATGGGGATCATCTGAACAAGAAGCGATACAGAGGTAGAGTGTCACCATAGCACATGCACACCCAAGCGATCTGAGCCTATCCTTAGTTGCTCTGGCCCATGTGAGTGAGACTATTGTGACTATCTATTTGTAAACTGTCCGACTACGATACTGCAGTGATATTTTCCTTGTATGCTGAATATTGTGTTAACCCATAGGGGTAAGTCACTATATCTTTAAGCGCTCCATAACTACACTAGTGGTGGATTATATATATTTTCCTTCACACTTTGTGTACAATTCATTCATACATATCTCTATAGGGGAGGAGATTCCATATATCTATGTGGTAGCTGCTGTAAATTTATTCCAGTCATACTATTTTAAAGTGCCTATTCTTCACACATATATCTTTTATTTCTGAATATGGTACTAGACTATAAAATGGATAAGAAATATCTAGGGAAATGTAAAGATTAACGAAGTCAAAAATCAATCTAGAACCATTCAGTCACTTTAGGGAAATATAGTTTAAATGATTTATGGAGAATCCAGACATCCAGACAATAAAGATTTTACACTCTTTTCTATGGTACATAATTCAAACTCCCATATAGATTTTTTTTAGGAAGAACTACCCTCAACAAATTAAAAATGTATACAGACAAGAAGTAACATGGACATATCACAATGGAGTGATAATGGAAATCAAAGATCAATTAGTTTCACCTATTAGACCAGATTGGAAACTGGATAATACTTTATTAATACCAGAAGAAAATAAAGAGTATATAAATAGGATGACTAAATGCAACTTTGAGGAAAATAACACAGACAATGTCTCTACAACTTTGTCATGGTGTGCATACAAATCTGTGGTAAGAGGTTAATACAAATGAAAGCAAACACAAATAAAACAGAAGCTACATCTCTTCCAGACCTGTATGTTGAACTTTATAATTTATCTAGAGAAAACATGTCTTTAGAAAAAATAGGAAAAAAAGAAATGAGTAAAAATAAAATAAACAATGTTCTGTTAGAAAATTCTAGAAAAAAACTCCTTGACCTAAACCACAACTGGTATCATAAAAGTAATAAAGCCAATAAATTATTAACATTTAATCTTAAGCAGAGAACAGCCAAAAGGAGAATCTTTAAAATAATCTGTAAGGGCTTAACATATTATAATTCAAAGCAGATAGGGGAGTTATTTAAGGAATTTTATCAAGAACTTTATAACATTCCAACAAATACAGACATGAAATCTCTTAAAGAATATTTTAGAAATTCAATTAAACTTTAAATAACAAGAGGCCAAATACACTTCATACATACTCCTATAACCCTTGAAGAAGTTATAACGGCCATCAACAAGCTTAAATATAATAAGGCAGCTGGACCGGTTTTTCAATTTTTTTTTTCAAAATCACAAAAAAATAATATTAGTCCCCATCTGGTAACAATGTTTAATAAATTAGATTCTAGAATGTCTTCCAGAAGAAATGCTACAAGCAAATGTAGTTTCAATTCTTAAACAAAGTAAAACTCCAACAGAAATAGCTAATTATCATCCCATTTCACTCATAAATGTAGACATTAAGATTTATTCTACTATTCTGGCTACAAGACTAAAATACATTATACCATTATTAGTTCATAGAGACCAGGTAGGATTTGTGACCTCAAGATCTTCAACCTAAAACATGAGAAGACTTATAGACTCTCTAGATATTTCTAAAAGAGACGCCATACCTCAACTGGCCCAATTTTTGGATGCCGGAAAAGCATTTGATAGGGTCATTTGAGAATTTATGTATGAAGCGCTTAATTTATATGGTTTCGGAGAGTGTTTTATAGATACAATTATGGCTTTATACATTATACCTTCGGCTAGAATAATTGGCTCAGGAATAAAATCCCCCAGGTTTAATGTAAGAAATGGGGCTTGTCAAGGGTGTCCTTTGTCTCCTATTTTATATATTTTAACCTTAGAACCTTTTCTGCAACGTATAAGAGATAATATAATAATAACTGGTGCCTCTCTACTGCAGGAACAGTTTAATCTTTTTGCCTATGCAGATTACATCGTTATAATAATAAATAATATAGGTAATTCTTTAGATGCTTTATTAGAAGAAATACAAACATTCAGTAGTTTTTCTAATTGCAAAGTAAATATGTCCAAAACATCAGCTATTAAATATTAATAAAAAGAAAAAAAAACATTTTAAGATTTAAATATATGTTCAAGTGGACTACTGGCCCCGTAGACTATCTGAGTATTCAAAGATTGAAAGATCCCCCCAAAATACTAGAATTTAATTTTCAACATGTATTAGCTCAAACTAGAAAAAATCTTAATAAATGGACGTATAAAGAACTGTCGTGGTGGGGTAGAATAAATTTAATAAGATATTATATTCTCCCTAAATGGACTTAATTATTTAGGATGGTACCATTAATTTTTCCCTAAAAGTAGCTGAAAGAATTACAAAGGGTTTTTAATCACTCTATATGGTTTTCTAAAAGACCAATAATCACAACATCTTCTCTTTTAACTCTTTTAAGGAGTGCAACAAAAGGAGGCCTTAATTTACCTCTGGTTAATAGATATCACGATGCTTCCATGATTCTGCATTTAAAGAAATGGTGTGACCAAGGTACTTTTCTGAAGCATGGTATAAAAATTAAGCATGTTGATTTAAATTGCATTCTGTGGGTAGATAGCAATAATAAAATAATCTCATTTCCAAACTTAATTGTAGAGAATCTTTTAAAAATTTGGAAGAAATTTCTAAATAAAAAAAAAAAACCTCAATCCCTTAAGAATAAGGTTGACACCAATAAAAGATCTAGAATATAAAATACAAGATATTAAAGGGACATTACAGTAACCAGAACGACTACAGCTTAATGTAGTTGTTCTGGTGAGTATAATAGTTCCCTTCAGGCTTTTTTCATGCAAACACTGCCTTTTCAGAGAAATGGCAGTGTTTACATTGCCTCTAGGGACACCTCCAAGTGACCACTCCTCAGATGGTCACTGGAGGTGCTTCCTGGGTCAGTGCTGACGAAAAAGCAGCCCTGATGTTCAGCGTTCCGCGCTCGGCATGGAGACACTGAATTTTCCTCAAAGAGATGCATTGATTCAATGCATCTCTGAGGAGGTCCTGATTGGCCAAAACAACATTTGTTCCCACCCCCTGCCAATTTTAGCCAATATGGTGGGAATGTGATCAAGTTAAAACATTTTGGGAAATGATTAATAATCTTCTTGAGAATTTAGAACTTCCACAGTCCTAAAGAACTTTCACAGTTCTAAAGAACTTCCATACATGTTAAGCTAAACTATTTTATTTTACATCTCACATGTCCAAAAATGAATAATATATCCACATATTTAATTATACATATTATGATTGCAGCTAAAATTTCATTAGCAAGAAACTGGAGAAATCAGGAAATACCTACTTGGCTCCATATTTAAAATCAAATAACATATCAACTAAAGATGGAAGAAGGCATTATTATGAATTCAGGAAACAAGGCATCAGATGGATTGAAAAGATGGTTATTATTTATTGACACATAGTTCAGAAATAAGTTATATAAAGTAGAGAGCCCCGAACAATAACAAAAATAACAATATTCACTAAATAAAATGGAGATAAAATCATGGCTGTGTGAGGAAATGAAAATGGGATGTTTTTTTTTTTTGGTTTTATTTTTTGTTTGTTTATTTTATTTTTCTGTAGCAATGTTTATATGTCCTATGTATATGCTAATGGAATAATTTATACAGTTTTACGCTCTACATTTAAGAGGGCATAGACCCAAATAACTGAATTTGGTAATTAATATATTAATTCCATGGCATAATGTATGTAATGTCTATGTTTTGTACTCTATGTCTTTACGATGAAAAAAATCAATAAAGATCTAATGATAAAAAATATAAAAAAATTAGAAAATTGAAAAAATAAAATAGAAGTGAATTTCAAATGTAAGACCAAAATAATCAAACTGAACTTGTAAACTTTTTTAATTCAGCTATTTTGGCCTAAATTTTTAAATTACTGTATTACTGTATTATTACTGTATTCTAACTGTATTAAATAACCCTGCTAGAAAGGTGCACTCGGTTATCTACTAATATGTCTTTTGTTTTCTTTCTGCCTTTTTTTATATAAAAAGTAAACACTCTTTAAGTTTTTTTCTTTTTTGCTCTAAGCAATGTATTTGTTTTCAATGATTTTTTCTTCCCTGCAGAGAATGATAAATATAACTTAAAATAAAAAAAGGAAGCTTGATGCAGAGCTTGCTTTCAGATGCATAGTTAAGCTATCATTGATTTTTCTCATAACTGATGCTGTTATGGCCATTAACATGATCTTACTATAAAAAGCACACCAGAAAGGGATTAAAACCATTAATAAGCACACATTGGTAGAGAGAACATAGAAAGCAGTTATGTTAAATTTATAAAATATATTAAAGTGGAGGAAAGAAAAAAAGGGCATGATTTAATATTAGAGAGGTCAGCAAATTAGCAGTAGTGCCAGAAAATGGTACTTTGAAAAAATATTAGATATTTTAAAAATGGAAAAAATAAAGCATACGTTTACGCTACAGGACAACGACATAAAATCTACCTGAGATTCCACTATGGACAGACTAAACGTGACACTTTTTCCTAACAGTCCTTTACATGAATATGTCGGTATGACAATCAATACAGTTATAATTTTAAAATAAACTCTAAAACTGGATATATTTGTATTACTCTGCATTAATCTGAAAAAGAACGCTAACAGGGTTATTTACTAAGGTGAGAATTCAATGTAAATTCAGAGTGAATTTCAAAGTTAAGGTAAAAATAGCCGAACTGAAAACATTATCTAAGCCAGAGATGCTTCCAGTTTGTCTACTTGGACCTTAAATTTACTTTGAATTCTCACTTTAGTTAAAAAAAACCTGTAATAAATCAATAAATGCTGGGACATGTAAGATCTTAGCATGTAATTAGAAAGAGGTAAGCATCACTATGATCGGTGAGGCCTTGCATGATGCTAGAAAAATAACTGGCATAGGTCTGTAAAGACACATTTTTAACATTAACCTTTGCAGTGTTATAACAGGGAGCAGCACAGTGTACTGCTCTCTACCATAGTCAAGAAAGGAAAACCAAAACTAATAAATCAATACATGCTAGGGTGTGTGAGAGTGGCCTTTACCTTTTTCTCCACTTGGGTTTTCAGAAGTGTAATTGGTTATATATAAAATTAAGAGACTGTTGTAAATTATCAGTTTTACTGGTTTTACTATTTATACCTATGTCTTTGAGTAAAATGAACATTTTTGTTTTATTCTATAAACTACTAAAAATTTCTCCCTAATTCAAAATAAAATATTGTTGTTTTAAGCATTTGATTTTAAACAATGCAATACTAATGTTTTATCTCACGAAGAGTTCAGAAATCCATATTTGCTAGTATAACCCTGATTTTCAATCACAACTTTCATCTTGGCATGCTCTCCGTCTGTCTTTCACATTGTTGTTGCGTGACTATGTCATTCCTGTTGCAAAATTCCAAGGATATTGGCTTTACTTTATAGCTTGCTACCATATCTCTTACTCTTGATCACATTCCACAGATTTTTTTTATCGAGTTCAGGTGCTGGTGCTGGTCATGATAGCGTCTTGACCTGGTGGATGTCTATCCACAATTTGATTGACCTGACTGTGTTGCATGGAGCATTGTTCTACTGAAAAATCCAATCATCAGAGTTGGGGAACATAGTACGTGGCCTGATTAATTTGTATTTTACAAAGATGAATCCGCCCGATTTCAGACTTGCTGTAACACTCCAAGATCAACATCAATCCCCCACTTAACAGTGGGTGCAGGGCACTGTGGCTTGTAGGCCACTCTAGATCTCCATCTGACCATTAAATGACCAGGTGTTGGGAAAAGCTGGACATTACTCCAATCCTATAATGCTACATCATTCCGCTCTATTTAAAATTAATAAAATAGGACGCAACTTGTGTAATGTGGGCAGATGGATTACATGCTTCCAACTGAAATGGAAATAAACTTTTGGGAGCCAAATTTCTTACTAAAGTTCAATTCTTATTGTGTTTTGCAAACCTCAGCCTGACTCTTCTTTGCTTCTCATTAGGTAATGTCTTTTTTCCAGCTTTGCAAGACTGCAGACCTGTCCCTGGGAGCTTGTTTTAAACTGTCCTCACAGTGCACTACATCCCAGCGGCCATTTGCCATTCTTTTTGTTGGTCACTTGAAAAAATCCTATGATTGTTGAATGACATTCGAATGAGTCATCCCGGTCTGTGAAGATTCATTCTTTTCTTCTACTAGTCTGTAGCTTTGTTGTCCCCATTGTTTGCTGCTTGACCTTATTCTTATGTACTGACAATTTAAAGACTGGAAACAACATGATGCTCATTGTATTCCTCAACCAGTAAAGCCAGAATTGAACCCTTCTTTTCTTCATTTAAAACTTCTCTTTTGAACTTGTTTATGTATTTTAATTACTTTTGAGTTACCACTAGCACTCTGTTCCAGCCTGCAAGAGGATAGTCCTCATTAGATACAAGTTGGTTCAGGTGATCACATAATCAGTACCTCATTAAAGGAACACTACAGTGTTAAGAATACAAAACTGTATTCCTAACACTACAGTGTGTCTCTGCCCTAAAGGTATTGTCTGACAACCCCCTCGTCTCTGAAACGGCAATGGGACAGGGTCACTGCACCCAGACCACTTCAATTAAAGGAAGTGGTTGCCTCTAGTGTCCCTTTAAGTAGAATGAGGTGCGTCTGTTTTGGAATTCAGCAGACAGTGGAATGGAATAGCTGCCGTACATGTAGAGATGCTGATTTTAGAAAAAATTGAGTGATATACATGCATATATATATATATATTTTATTTATTTCTTATTCAGTTTTATACCATTGAAAAATAGTTTAGTAGTGGTGCCAATGCTAATACTACTAAAAATGATTATGGTGGTAGTAGTATAATATATATATTATACTACTACCACCATAATCAATTTGTAGTAGTATATATATATATATATTAACCTTTTCTTGACAGGGACTCAATGGACACATTCGTCAAGAGTAATATAACATAGTAAATAATTATTAAAAGGACAGGCTAAGCAAAAAAAAAAAAATTATTATGGTGGTAGTAGTCCATTGGCACCACCTCTTGGTGCAGTATTAAACTATTTTTCAATGGTATAAAACTGAATAATAAATAAATAAAAGTGAACTACATACTACTATTGTAACTATATTCTATATGTGACATGACTACAAATATCATTATACATATATTTCTTTATATATCAATGTCTAATAGATACATAAAGAGTTATTATTTAGTGATTATGCAAAAAAGGTAAGAAGGAAGAGTATTCATTTAGACCACAGGGAGCTATAATATTTAGGTCCCTCTTTGGAAACAAAGGCAGGCCTTGTCCCCACCTCGTCTGAGTGGAGGTACCATATCGATACCAATACATTTTAATCAGGGCCGGCCTTAGGCCTTTAGGCGCCTTGTGCGAAAAATCATCACAGTGCCCCCCCCCGCCACTCATATCCTTTTGTTCATGTGTAGTTTGTGGCAATATTTGTAGTGTTTGTATATAATATTTATTAAATTACTTGTTTACTCTATGGTTATTATGTTTATTGAGCTTTAAAAAGAAAAAGTCCTGACAATGATTACCATAATGTTGATTACTCTGTATTGTTTCACCGGCTGGTACCTGCTATTGTGGCGATACTGGCATGTTTGTTCACACTAAGCATGGAAAAATAAAGAATAAAAAAATATATATATTTATTAAATGAATAAATATTTTAAAACAAAAATGTATTCCCCATTCCCGGTTGTTACCTTGCATGGAGGGGGGCATGCTGATCTCTGGTGATTCAGTATGCTGGGAATCTGGTCGGCGTCTCTACCAGGTGCATAATAATATGATGTAGTGTGCCTGGTGTCTGTATGTGAAAGGCGTGTTGCAAAAAATCACACACACAGTTACAGGTATATAGTCAAAAACACAGTTACAGACAGCCACACACAGGTACAGGCAGACAGTCACACACAAACAGGTACAGGCAGTCACACACACACACACACACACACACAGTTAAAGGTAATCACACACACACAAAGTTACAGGTAGTCAGTCTTATGCACACACAGTAACAAGCAGTCAAATACACAGGTGCAGGCAGTCAAACACATTTGCAAGCAGTCACACACAGTTACAGAGAGGAACACACACACACAGTTACAGACAGACGGTTACCTCTTTCCATTATGGACTGGAGGGGGGCACAGTGGAGGTGGGTGGGGGAGCAGGAGCATTGTAGTGGTAGGTGGGGGAGCAGAGGCACAGTGGATAGTTATTTAGCAGGGTCACAGTGGGTAGGGGGGGCAGGGGGCACAGTGGGTAGGTGGGGGAGCAGTGGCACAGTGGGTAGCTGGGGATCAGGGGGTAGGTTGGGGGACACGGGGCACAGTGAGTAGGTGGGGGGGCACTGGGGCACAGTGGGCATGTGGGGGAGCAGTGGGTAGCTGGGGGAGCAGGTGCACAGTGGGTAGCTGGGGGAGCAGGGGGTAGGTGGGGGAGCAGGGGCACAGTGAGTACATGTGGGGAGCAGGGGCACAGTGAGTAAGTGGGGGGAGCAGGGGCACAGTGAGTAGGTGGGGTGAGCAGGGGCACAGTGTGTAGGTTGGGGGGAGGAGGGGCCCAGTGGGTGGGTGGGGGGGAGCAGGGGCACAGTGAGTAAGTGCGGGAGCAGGGGCACAGTGAGTAGATGGGGCAAGGGGCACAGTGGGTAAGTGGGGGAGCAGGGGCACAGTGGGTAGGTGAGGGGGAGAAGGGGCAGGGTAGGTAGGGTGGAGAAGGGGCAAAGTAGGTAGGTGGGAGCAGGGGGGCTCACTTACCCCATCAATTTTGTGTATTGACACACTTAAGGATATACAATGATCTGGATCCTATATGGTATTGGCTCCATAAAATAAGCCTTTATGCTCTTTGGGCAGCAACACACCCCTTTCCTCGATGGTATTCCTAAAAAAAAAACAGGAGAGAGGGGAAATAGACCAGATGAATAGTACTGTGCAAAAATGTGGTATATATACTTGTGGTAAGTATTGTGGTTCCATTATAATGATGAAAAGGGGGGGGGGAGAGGGGTCACTCCCGTCTCGTGCCATTGCCTATTCTCACTAGGTCGGACAGTTGACCATTTATTTTTATTCGGCACTGGGTGGATGGCCCTCACCCAGTGTAACCAATTAGATCCAAAACCCAACCCTCTCAGGGTCTCCATGATAATGGACCAATGCACCCTGTCGAACGCCTTTTTGGCATCTATGGAAAGTAGGAGGGAGTTTTTACGGTAAAGTTTAGAAATATGTATAATGTTGAACATTTTGGTTGTGTTGTGTTTCCTCTCTCTTTCAGGGACAAAACCTGCTTGGCCGGAGTGGGCACTCCTGTCTCGTGCCATTGCCTATTCTCACTAGGTCGGACAGTTGACCATTTATTTATTCTGGTTCAAAACTATTACCTAGGGGTAAGTGTTTGACCACTGTGAGGTATTTGTCCATCGTGATTGGGGATTCTAATGTTTGAGCTTCCACGTTGGTTATGGTTTGGGTGATTCTATTGGAAAGGAATCTCTCAATGTCAATTTTGTTTGGCAGTATCTCACGTAGGTTGTAAAGATTTGTGTAGAAGTCCTGGAAGGCTTCTAGGATGTCAGGGAGTTTGTGTGTTATGCTACCGTCTGATCTTTTTATATTGGAAATAACAGTCAACCACATTTACCACCCTGGGAATAATACTTGTGTTTTGTTAGAAGCTATTTTTTTTAGTGTGGGTAAGGAGAAGTTGTTGGAGGGATGTTATTTTTTTCCATTAGTTTTTTGTAAGTGTTGAGTGCCAGATCTCATTTGTCAAACTGTTCCAGGTCTCTGATCTCTGAGATCAGCTAGTCTATATGGCTGTCTCGTTGCCTTTTGCGTGTAGCTGCTAGGGCTATGATGTGAGCATTTATGAGCCCCCCCAGACAATAGTCGGGGAGGTATCCTGTAGTAAATTGTCTTGGAAGTAGTTGGTAATTGTTTCAGTGAGTTGGGAGATCATGGAGGGGTTGTTGAGTAGTGTATGCTATAGTTTCTATCGAGGAGATCTGAGTGGTCAGGATGGCCAGAAACAGGGGGGCGTGGTCAGGCCAGGTTATTGGGCCATATGTACAGGATTGTATGAGGTGAAGGAACCGGTGTTGGAGAAAGAGCAAATCTATTCTGGAGTATGTGCAGGTAGGGTGTGAGAAGAAGGAAAAGTATTTTGCTTGTAGGTGTGTAATGCGCCAGGCATCAAATAAATGGGATGTGTCTAGGAGAGAGTGGATGCGTTTCCTAGGTGTGGATTGGTAAGATGTGGTGGAGGATATTTTGTCCATGTGGGAGTCTAGGGATATATTAAGATTGCCTCCTAAGATTAATATGCCTTCCTGGAAAGAGTCTACAACTTTTAAGTTTTTCCTCAGAGCTACACATTGTTTTGTATTGGGTAGGTATATGTTTGCTAAGGTCACTATATTCTGACCAATTTGTCCTTTTTACCATGACTAGTCTCCCTGAATCATCTGTGTGGTGATCCTTGTTGGTAAATTGGACATGGGATGTTATAAGTATGGCTACTCATCTAGCTTTTTTAATTGGTAATTACTAAAGTACCCTAACAAGTACCTGTGGTTTTGGAGCACTAGTGCTTTATCGCCTCTGAAATGCATTTCTTGCAGAAAAATTACATCTGGTTTTAGTTTATGAAATTCTGCCAGAGCCATTGAGCGTTTCTCCGGGGAGTTAAGGCCCCTGACATTTAAAGAGACCACTGTAAGTGTCATCATTATATTGAGTGGGTATTGACTTACAGTTTATACCATGTGTCCAAAGAACATGCAATCAACTAGGTTTAAACCAAATTAAATCAGAATTAAATCAACAGTAATAAAAAAAATCCAATAAATTATGTACAAGACAATATGTTAGAGCTATGAATGTATAGATTACAGGTAGATTGTGATTACTTATGTTTTTTTTTAAATTTGTTTAATTTCAACTTTATTAATTTTTCCACTTTTCCCTCTTTTATTTATTTATTTTTAAAGAAAAGAAGAAAGTAACATATGTGTGATGGTCCAACCCTCTCTGACCATCTTGGGTTCCCTTTCTCCCAGTAGTTAGCGAATAATCCTTCCAGGCTGAGTGTAGACACGAGCATAGCATAACCCCTCACACATGAGCCAAGGCTTAATGCTGGGTAGAGATCTGTTTAATGCCACACAAAACAACAGCATTCCTGCAGTAAAACCACTCCTGCTCTGAGGAAAACAAAATGACAGTTAAAAGGTCAGACAGTGTTTGAATATGACAGTTATTGGGTCAGCCAGTGTTTGAATGTAACAAGGTATTAAGGATTTAACTGGTGTTCTAGAAGGGGGGAGAACGAAACAGTTGAACCAAGTACATAAAACAGGGGTTTTCTTCACACGCCCCAAGGGCCATAGTCACAGGGCAAGAGGCTAGCAAGCAGGCCTCTCCAAAACCCAGTGGCGAGGTTACTTTTGCCACAATATGTTTCAAAATAATAAAATTCTACATCATAAATATACGGAATGCATACAGAGTATAAAAAAAAAAACATACAAAGGTTATTTTCGTAGGTGCTTTGTGTGTGTGTTTTTTTCCCCCTCCCTTTTAAGGTTACTATGTAGTACTAAATGTGAAATATCATAGTTTTAAATTATTGAGAAGCAACCATTCTGATATATTCTCTAAGACACTTGGCCTGATGTTATTCAAACATTCAGTGCAGGCTATACTATACCTTGATAAAAAAGAGACAGGACCATACCATTCAGGGATTTGTACTTCAGGTAGGTCCAAGGCTTGGGTGAAGGAAGCTAAGTCTTGTGTGGAGAAAACGGAATGTGTGGAGCCCCTGTAGCTCACTATCAGTGCAAAGGGGAATTCCCACCTGTATTTGATATTTCTGGCCCAAAGAAGGTCAGTAATCAGTCTTAGCTCCCTTCTAGCTTGTAGAGTTCCCCAAGACAGATCTGGGTAGATTCGCAGTGGCGTGTTATGAAACAGCAGCAAATGCAAAGTTTGGTGGAGCGCTCTCAGGATGTCCTCTTTCAAGGTGAAGTAGTGTAGCCTACAGATTACATCCCTTGGCGAGTCTGTGGGGGTGCCCCTTGCTCGTAGCGCTCTGTGTGCCCTATCCAGTAGTACTGGCATCTCTGGGGGTCTCCTCAATATTAAGTTGAACGGCTCTTCCAGGATAGATGTTAGGTCTTCCTGGTCATTTTCACCCAGACTTTTAATGCAAAGATTGTTTCTTCGTCCCCAGTTATCCAAGTCATCGAGGGACCTGTGCATGGTTGAGGGGTAAGCTGTTTGAGAGTGTAGAGCAGTCTGAAGCTGTTGTATTTGGGTGGAATGGAAATCCCTGTCATCCTCTAACATTCTCGCATGGTCATTAGTGTGGCTGATTTCAGTGCTCAGAGTTTCCAGTTTGTTGTGGAAGGACACCTCCAGTTTTCCCAGCATGTTGGCAATAGCACTTTTGGAAGGCAGGTTCTTGATAGCCTCCCTGAGATCTGTATCGAGGTTTGATGTTGATCTTTCATAGCCCCTTTGGGCTAGATGGGATTGAGCCATCCTGCAAGGATTCCGCCACCATGATGGGGCCTGAGGAGTCTGATTGTAGATCAGCATGGTCGCGGAAAAATGTAGTCAGCGATTTTCTACTCAATTGTTTACCGGGTGGTTGTTGAGTCAAAAGGGATCATTTGGGATGTCCCATTATAGTTTTTGAAGCCCAATGGATAGGGATTTGCTGTAGTTGCGCTCGGAGCTTGCCTAGCACACGTCCATACAGTTGCGCAATTAGCTCCACCCCCCCACATTTTCCTTTTTATATTTTAATTTCATTTTATCATATAATTTTTAATGTTTTCATTACATGTGTATTTTATTTACAATTTTTCATCAGATTTTTATTATTATCTTTTCTTTATTTATTCACTTTTTTTCATATCTAACCCTTTCTATTAATGACCTTCATCGTTTATTTTTAATCTTTTACTTTCTTTCATTTTTACTTCTTCATTATATTTTCAATTTCTTTTTGCCTATTTAAAACCTAATTATATTATTGTTTAGCTTTGGAAGTAAGAAATTTGGCTCCCAAAAGTTTATTTCTATTTCAGTTAGAAGCATATAATCCATCTGTCCACATTACACAAGTTACTGCCCATTTTATTCATTTTAAATAGAGTGGAATGATATAGCATCAGGTTAAGAAGTAATGGACATGCACGATCTAGTGATTGTGAGTGGTGGAAGGCATCCAAAATGGCGTTGGAACACAATCAGCATTCGAGAACTAGCATGGAGTTTAGGAATTTTGGATATTGTGGCCAGTTGTGCAGAAAGAGGGGGACATGGTGAGCACCTGAAGTAGAGAAATATCCAATGATGTGGGAAGGATGGATCCAACCCACTGAAGCACCAATGCCTGAGGGGAATTAGCCCTATTTAAAGGGAATGGGGAAGGTGGTTTACACCACATTTGTGGAAATTTTTATTCAATTTTGTATTAATAAAATTGTGAAATTTCAGTGATTCAATGCCTGTGAACCACGGTTCTGACAGAAGGAGGCAAAGAAGGTGTCCCAGCGTCCCAGCCTACATCAAGGGGGCACCATAAAGCACCAAAATGTACTATATTCTGTGAAATTCAACTTTATACCATTTTTTGTATTGTATGTTATTGTGCTTCACCATATAGTGTTTATGTTTATCATTTTCAGAGATGCTTAAGTGAATCCCTAGTATCCATATATTTTGCTGTTTAAGAAGGGTGGTAAGCTGGGAAAAAACCACCTGGGAAGCTGCATCATTTAACGTTAAGTACCACTGTATGTGGAAATATTAATCCATTGTGAAGGTAAATTTCTATTTTTTGGCTAATGGCATTACGATGTAATGGCGTTATGGGGTTAAATGTCTTCAGGAGTAATATATTATGTTGTACTCCTAAATTTACCATGAAATTTACCAAATAAATACTAAGTTCTGGCATTTGTATGTTAATAACTATGTTAGAACCATGGATTTTACAGCATTAATTTAGGCTGACTAACTTAGGCAAATCTACATGTAAATTTTATTAGAAGAGTACTAGACCAAAAGGACACTGTAATTTGTTACAGTGAAATGAGCTAATGTTTAATTAGTACATTATCTCTCAAAAATTAGGTTTAAAGTTCTTCTTATTCAAGATCAGTGTCCTGACTCCCGGTTGCAGATTAGATGTTTCCCTGGTGCTCTGAAAGTGAAATAGTGCATTGTCTTTCAGTGCAACTCATTTATGCAAAACTGAAAAAAATATTTAAAGATCATAGCATCTCTTTTGATATGACATTGCTTCCTATCATTATCAAAGACATTGAGTAATGAAAATGTGCCCAAGGTTAATTCCTTAAACCCGCTCATTACCAATCAAGTACTACCTTTCATTTTACAAGACTGATACTGGCTTCATTATGAAGCTTTTTACTAATTAAGATGTAAGATACAGTCCTTTCTAAATTATAATTAACTGTGAAAATTACAAATTATTACACTGGTATTTGGCAGGACACCAAAGATTGCATGATCCATGGACGTATGTTTTACAATAATATTTACTGAATCAGAAGCTTGAAGCACAGCATACTCAACATTGCAGCATTAAAAATGTTAATATGTTGCCTTTAGGGTATGGTGGATTGTATATTTCAAAATAATGACGAGTGACCTGTAAAATCATATTGAAACATGAATTATGATTTCATGATTTATAATAAGTACAAATGGGAAATTATTAAAATAAAAAACAGAAACAAATTCTGTTATAATATCATAAAAATACTTTTCGATTAAAAATTACCATTTAATGTGGATATTGTTTATAGAACAGTACAATAAGAGTTAGAAATAGTGTTTATAATAGATAATTAAACCAAGCAATTATACCATCAAAATGTGACATGTGCATAGCACTTTCTACTTATGTGTATAGGTTAATTACAGAGAAATTATTTACATATTTATTGTAAATAACAGGTGAAAAAATACTATGGCAGATGAGGAAAAACAAAAGTACATGAAATCATTACAACAAAACATAAATGCCATTGGACATTTAATTATTCATTACATGGGCAAATATAATGGTGGGTGGGGCTGGGCCCTCTGTCGCCACTCCTGTTCACCGTATGCCGTTGCCCTCTTAGAATTCGCCCAAGTCCAACGCTGCTCTCTCCCACGTCTCTGCTCACGGTATGGTGATGTATTGTAGAAAGTCATCAGAGGTGAGGAGGTGCATCCAGTGGAACCAACGTTTTGTGTAGCGGTCCCTGTGTTTCGGGGTGGTTGCTTTCATATCTTCGAAATTCCTCGTGTCCTCCACCTCCTCCACCCAACGTCGCATGGGTGGCATGCAGGTCTGTCTCCAGTAGATGGGGATGATTACCTTGGCTGTGTTGAGGAGTCTTGGGATGATGGATCGTGTGTATGCCTGCGTTGGCATGGTGGTGTGGTGGAGGAGGAAGGCGGCCAGCGACCGAGGGATTCATCCTATTTTTGTATTACTTTCCAAATTGTCTCCCAGAAGGGTCGAATAAGGGTGCAGTTCCCCCAGATGTGTGTGAAGGTGCCTCCTCGCAACTCCAGCAGGTATCTGGCGTCTTTGGGTCTCTCGCGTGGAGTGTCGACAGGATTAGGTACCACCTGGTGAAGATTTTCGAGGAATTTCCTTGTAACCTTACCGATCCTGGTGTTTTCTGCACAAGGGTGACGATCTTGACCAAGTCGGGCCCTGCCATGGCCTCATTGAGGTCTTCCTCCCAGTGCCTGATGTAGGGGGGCGACAGAAGGTATCTGTTCGTGATGATGTCAGAATAGATCTGAGATATGGGTCGAGGTGGTTCCAGTTCTAGTGTGCAGAGAAGTTCGAATTGCGTTGGTTCTCTCAGCAGGGAGGGCTTTTGGGGGATTGCTCTGGTGTATTGCATGATTTGTGCTCATGCTAGAGTGTGTGTGAACGTATGTGGTCGGTTGGGGAAGAGTTCGGTCAGCGGGCAGATGTTGAACGGGCATTGGAAGATGTCCTTTATGCGTAGAATTGGTATATGCCTGGTCAGGCCTGCTATTGGGCCCTGGTCCCCCACCGAAAAGTCTGGGTTGCCCCTGTCAGGGTCTTACCTGGGTTGGGAGTCTGTAGCGCAGATATGTTGCTCACCCTTGCAGATAGCCACAGGCCAAGGTGGTCAGGTAAGAATTCACCCGGCCTGTGGGTCTGTGCACGGGGGCTGTGCAGGATGAAGTACCAAGTCGCAGGACAGGCAAGGACTCAAAGAGCAGGATCGTCAAAGGATAGCCGAGGTCAAAGGATGCCAGAAGACAGGAACAACGAGGAGTAGCCGAAGTCAAGGGATGCCAGAGGTCAGAGTAAACGTAGTCAGAAGCCGGGGTCAATAACAAGTAGCAGCTCAAACAACAGGAACACTGGTACAAACCACACAACAGGATCAAAGACTTGAGGCTGATCACAGGGCGAGGCTGAGTTTAAATACCCTGCTAATGTCTGATCAGGGTCAGGTGAAGCATATCCAAAGTCAAGGTACAGCCCCCAGAGTAATAGACATGCCAGGATGAACAGGACCAGAATGACATGTGGAATACAAAAGCTGGTGTGGCTCAGAGGAAGGAAGCAGGACCAGGACTGCGAAGTTCCCCTGTTCAAGTCCCTTGTTGGGAACTCCATGGGTGACCACGTCTGGCCGTCTGTTTGCTGCGGCGAGAACCGTGACAGTACCCCCCTTCAAGAACACCCTCCGGGTGTGATTTGGTTGCTCATCATTACCTTCCAGATCAGAAGTACCTTTCTCCTCTGAGAGATCAAATATATCATCTGGCAGGAGGTACGTTCTTCCATAGGCATCCATGCCATACGTACGGCCTTCTTCCAGATTAGAGGGAAACACAGCACCTACTGTAGCCTTTGCTCTAGTAGTTCTCACAGGGGAGGTATTCGCAGCTTTCAATGCTTTTTCAAATATTTCTAGATCCTGTTTGCATACAACTGTGCCATTTGAGGCATACATGCAGTCAGGTGGCAGAACTTTTTTGGCAAGGCAGGAAGTGGTAATGGTGCTTGCTTGAGCAGAAGTGTCATCAGGAAGAGGTCTAGAGGTTTCTGGAGCAGGAGGTGGAGATTTCACAGGGGTACTGGTTGCAGGTTCTTGAGGGACACTGGTAACATTGACTGTAGTAGTTTGGGTACCCTTTTGTGTCACAAGACGGGGACACGGCTGGCATGCAGTGTACACAGGGTGGAGGAAAGTAGTACCCAGTCGGAGAGCTGGAGGTCTAGGAGGACGAACAGGGCAAAGTGTGATGAAATGCCCTCTTTCTCCACAGTAGTAACATAGGCCATGGCTTCTCCTTCGGTCTCTTTCCTCAGGTGTCACTTTGCAGTGAACAAGTCCTAATTGCATAGGTTCCTCAGGGTCGAGTGGAACACAGGATACCTCAGGAGTTTTCATAGGAACAGGATCATAAGGAGACATCACTGGGGTGTAGTGGTGGTACTGGGTTTCTTGGTTACGAAGAATCTGAGATTTTTTGGTACGTGGAGCTGGCTTGGTCACAGTGGTCTTGCATTGTGAGTCCATAGCGGTACTGAAGGATTCCAAGCTGACAAGGACAGGACTCTTTGTCTGCAACATTTGGTGAGCCCATACTTTGATGCATCCAGACAACAGGTTGATAGCCGCTCGGACGTTGATGAAATCTGTGGAATATGTTCGAGGCTTTAAAGAAAACAACACCTCACAATCCATCTTAAAGGACTGAAAGGATGTGCGGCTACCATCAAAACGGTCGGGCATGATGACAAACGGTTCAGGATAAGCTGGTTCCGGGGCTGGACGCACTGCGCCTTTAAGAAATAAAATTTCTTGCTGCAACTCCAAAACAGTCTGGGCCAGGCTGGACACTGGTTGGGACAGGGGTGAGCACATCTCTGCGGACTCCATATTGCTCAAGTCTTTTTGTCAGGGTCTTACCTGGGTTGGGAGTCTGTAGCGCAGATATGTTGCTCACCCTTGCAGATAGCCACAGGCCAAGGTGGTCAGGTAAGAATTCACCCGGCCTGTGGGTCTGTGCACGGGGGCTGTGCAGGATGAAGTACCAAGTCGCAGGACAGGCAAGGACTCAAACAGCAGGATCGTCAAAGGATAGCTGAGGTCAAAGGATGCCAGAAGACAGGAACAACGAGGAGTAGCCGAAGTCAAGGGATGCCAGAGGTCAGAGTAAACGTAGTCAGAAGCCGGGGTCAATAACAAGTAGCAGCTCAAACAACAGGAACACTGGTACAAAGCACACAACAGGATCAAAGACTTGAGGCTGATCACAGGGCGAGGCTGAGTTTAAATACCCTGCTAATGTCTGATCAGGGTCAGGTGAAGCATATCCAAAGTCAAGGTACAGCCCCCAGAGTAATAGACATGCCAGGATGAACAGGACCAGAATGACATGTGGAATACAAAAGCTGCTGTGGCTCAGAGGAAGGAAGCAGGGCCAGGACTGCGAAGTTCCCCTGTTCAAGTCCCTTGTTGGGAACTCCATGGGTGACCACGTCTGGCCATCTGTTTGCTGCGGCGAGAACTGTGACAGCCCCTCAAGGGGAGTAGCAGGCCTGGGTCTGTCATTAGATACTGTTTCGTGCTCTGTCTATGCCAGATCTGCACGGTCGCTGCTACGAATGGGTTGGGTATGTGTTTGTGCCTGTATGCTTCTTTGGTGATCCATGGCAGGGTCCTTAGGACACACTTGGTTGTTTCCAATTCCAGCTGGGTCCATGGTTTTGTGCCGCTAGCTACTGACCAGCTAATGACCCTGGTGATGTGTCGCGTGGTAGTACTTCTCGAAATCCGGGAACGCTAGATTAGGTATCTCATGCGTTGGTCACACCAGCGGTACGGGTATTGATGTTGGAGCATCTGTCTGAGTGTGTGGTTGATTGAGAGGCCCAGTATCTCTGATTTCGAGTAATTGATTTGAAGGTTCGAGACTTGGCCATAAGTCTCGAATTCTGATTGTATTGCTTGTAAGGAGGACTCTGGGTCTGTGACTATGAATATGAGGTTGCCCGGGTTTTGTGATGGGTTTTTCCAATTTTCATTCCTTGTATGTTGTCATTGCGTCTGATCCTGTTAAGAAAGGGTTCCAGCGTCAGTGCGTCCTGGTGGTGTTGTCCCATACCTCTCTCCCTGGGATGAATCCCCCCTTTGGTCCAGCTGTATCGTTGCGGATAGTAGTGGTACTAGGCGTGCCGCCAGGATACTTGCCAGGAGCTTGAGGGGTGGTTATGTAAGTGTGATTCGTCACTGTTGCAGCTGTGTCTGGGTTCAGAATTGAGTCGACTATGGCTCATGCTGCTCCGTTGGAACCCGGAGTATGTGCAGGTTAACAGACAAGTTTCCCGGTAGTTAGACTTCTTGGTCCAGCAAGATGGTGGACTTAGGTCGACTCCAGGAGTAGAGTCTCTCCTCCTAAATGTGTGATCGCTATGCCCTGTCCCTTTGGAGGCGGCGGGTTGCCTGACTAGGGTGGCGTACCCTGTCCTGTAGTGTCTAGATATACTCTACGATTTAGTGAGGGTATTTTAGGTTAGAGTATTCTCTGTATGTGGTACGTGATCACCTGACTCCATTGTGGCTTTGGGCTAAGTATGTCCGCTGCACCTCTCGCTGCGGTGTGTGTTTGGGTCATCTGTTGTGTGTGGTCAGTCATATTGTAATGGATGTGATTATTCTGATATGGGTCCACCTGCCTTGATGGAATCTGTATCTAAATCTCTGGGGGGGTGCCGTAACTGGGGGCCGTCCAGACGTTTGTTTGGTCCGAGTGGTGAGCTTAAACCTGACTATTCGGATTATCCAGGTGGACGGGGATGGCCCAGGCGGTTCCTGAGGAGGTCAACTATGTGTGGAGGACCTAGGGGTGCTTGTCTCAGCCTTGGTGTTTGTCTACAGTCTGGCTGTGCAGCGGGTGGGGTTTCTGTTGGGCTGACTGTCTCATTTTTCCTGCTGTTCTATTGGGTTGTTCCCCTGTCTGTCGTGACCTTATAGCTATATTGTATATGGGTCAGTCATGTGGACGTGTAACAGGTGTAGCGGTGCATTAGTTAGGCATACATTCCTGGTATAAGAAATACAGCATTAGCAGCAACATGACATCAACCTGTGTGGCAAGTCAGTCGACCTGCTGAAGACGTTAGTCCAGCTTGAGTCTCTCCTTAGTGCCGTTGTGACCAGGTGAGGAGGGAGTGAATAATCGGGATTTGTGCCTTCCTGCTTTAAACTAGGTATGGTATCCCAACTTATAGTCTAACTAATAGGTATATGTAGGTAAAACAAAATTTCCATCCCCCTCCCCAGTCCCAGCATGCAGGGTTTGCGGTCAGTCATGGGCCCCCATGTACAGTACTTACAGCCTGTCTTGCCGTCCAGGTGATGCAAGGGTGTCCCTTCTCCCACCAAGGCAGTGTGGTTCAGCATGGGCTCAGATCTTTCGTTTTGCTGGCTGGGCGCCAGTCTCAGTGACGTTGTGGTTGGGGTCTATGCGGGCCTGGGTCATGTCTGTGTGGTTGCTGGGGTCCATTTGGTTGTTGGAGGAATGACCTCGCCTGCCAGTTGGGTACCGCTACCGATGGGTGTCCCAGGGTGTGTAGAAATTCTGGGCCATCATCTGGTTTTCTCACCACTAGGAAATTTGGGCCGTGTCGGGCTGATAAGGAAAAAGGGTATCCCCAGCAGTATTGTATGCCGGCTTGTTGCAGGGTGGTAGTCACTGAGTGCAAGGCTCTTCTGGCCAGTAGTGTGCAGTGGGATAGGTCTTGGTATATTGCTATCGTTTGGCCCTCTAGGCGGATGGTGCCCATGCGGCGAGCTGTGCGCAGTATTTCCTCTTTCAACTGAAAATGATCTAGACAGCATATAATATCCCTGGGCTGGTCTTCTGGTGCAGGTGGGGGTCTCAGTGCTCTGTGAACCCTAATGAGGCCTAGTCTGGGCATATGTTGGCCATTAAATACCTGGCTGAAGATCTGTCTCAGGAGTTCTGGGATGTTTTCAGAGGGGCCTCCTTCTCTCACTCCGCGGACACGCAGGTTCAGCCTGCGGCCGCGGTTATCTAAGTCATCTACCCACGTGGTTAGATGGGCCATATCTGCTTCATAGCTTGTTACCATGGTGTTGGTCTGCTCAAGGTCTGTTCGGAGTGCTCTGGTTTCTGCTTTAGCCACCAACATTCTTGACTCCACATTTGCCAGGTTAGCACACAATTGGGCTACTTACTCATGGACCACGCAGCCCAGGCAGTTAGAAAGTGAGCAGATTGGGTAGTATCTCCTTCCACTCACATTCCGGCGGTATCTGGGGCTCCGATGCCTGGGATGGTGTCGGTGAAAATGTAGCCAGGGTAGAGGGGAAGATAAAGAATGTAACAATTGTGTATTTAATATTATTGAAATAGTTTATTTTCATTATTTTCCATGAAACTAACATGAGAATTATACACATTATCATTGAAGGGAAACTCTAAGCAACATAACCATTACAACTTAGAGTTCTAGTGCAAAAAGAGTGCCCACGAAGACTCTGCAATGTAAATATTGTCTTTCCTGAGAAAATTAGTGTTTATATTGTTCCCATAGGCATTCTCTACTGGCTGTTGCGCAGACAGCCATTAGAGGGGCTTCATTGAGCAGACCTGCAAACTTTGCAATGCTGACATTTGTCTGCATCGTTTTTCTGAAAATATCACATGGCTGAAATTTGTCTGAACTGAAATGTGCATGGTTAAGAGCTAAATCACCCCCACCAAAAAAAAAATTGGGGAGGGGGTTGGGGAGGCAAATTGATTTGTATAAACCATTTTTTGGACACTCATCACTGTACTCATTTGCATTTTTGTATGTTTACATTTGAATAGATCAAATTTAATAAAATGCACTTTTTATTTTGCCTATCACTTACTCTTGTTTAATTGAACAGGTTCTGTCTCTATCAATTGAATCTTTTATGCTGAACCAGTTCTTACATTTCTTTCACAGTCTTCATCACATTTTACAGTCATAACAAAAAATCTCTTAAAAGTCTTCCTATTTAAGAAGACTACTCTTTATCTCCAAAAACATTGATTTTGTACATTATTAAGGTAATGTCCACCAGTCTGGATAAAGTGCTATGTATGAAAAACGCTGACTGTAATTGCTGGTGATCTGAGATGCTGTGAGCTTGAAGCACTGTCTGTTTGAGATATGGTTTTAACTTGGAAATAAAGATGAAGACATTTTAACATGAAACATGGCAGTGGAGTACTCCTTACGTTTGCTGCTTTTCACCTTGCATAAGGGAAAACACTTGCTTTTTCTAGTCACTACTATCCGATGAACAACAATTTATTTTCTCCAGTTTTTATTCTACCATAACTATGTTATATTGTCTGTGTGATAAATATTTTCACTTTTTGGGTTTTCATATGATTAGTCTTAGATGTAGTGGCAAGAGAGGCTGAGACAAGATGCAATAAAGAAAATGTTCAATGTAGAAAACATATGTCAAAACCATGCAATCCATTGCAAAATCACCAGGTGCAACAGAAGAACAGCCACAACAGGTATGGGACATCGTGTCTAAGACCTGAAGTCCCCAACACGTTTTCTTGTGCTGTGGCTGTCCCCCTGTTTGCTCTGTGTGAGTTCTCTTTGTTACGTTATGACTTTTTCTTGTCTTTTGAGCATACTCTGTCCAAGAAGTATTACCTCTGTTACTGGCTTCTCATGGCCAGGGTCAATACCATTATATTTTTATAGTGTTGCTAGTCTAGTTTAGCTGTATTTAAAATATATTTTATAGCAACCAAAACATTTTACAATCTTTTAAAAGCTATAAGGAAACTATACTTTTATTATGACAACTATGCTGCCATTTTTAGCCCATTTGCAGTATTTAAATGGTCAAAGTGGACCTCTGGCAGAAAACAAAATGTTGTATTGCTTAGTATGAGAATAAAAGTAAACATATGCATACTCATTTGTGGCACTGAAGGGAAGGCATTTAAAAATATGTGAATATATCAAAATGTTTAAATATTGAAATATTTTTCAAAATATTAAATAATTTGAAATGTTTGTAAAACAAAATGTAAAATATATATTTAAAAAGTATATCCAAAAATATTAAATTGAAGTCTATGTTGACCTGATGATAACTTAAAAAATAGTTTAGATGCATCGTGTTCTTCTCCAACACAGCTGAAACCTATATTTTGCTTTAAAATATTTTTTTTTTAGACTACCCACACATTTGATTTATCTGCTGGCGATACTATTTTATCAAAGGGTAAAGCAACACATTTAGTCTCTGGTGTAACATGACCACAAGTTGTCCATCAACAAGATATATCAGTCCAAAATAGCATTTCTGATTTCTTTCACAAATTACCAGCTCAGTTTTCATTAAGGCAAAAGTAACTGACATTCAAAACTACAAATCTTGTATTGTTCTTTTCAAAGTTTAAATGTCACAAAAGATGTATGGACAAAAAGCACATCGAACTTAGCTATCTTGCTGCAATATATCCACATGAACTTTGATGAAACAATAAAAGCAAATATTCAATTTATGTTTCTTTAACTATTTCATTGTTTGGAAAATAAGCAACAAAACATGTATATGAAACAAGGGCTGCACGGATTATATCTCAATATAGTCAATATCTATCTATCTATCTGTAAAAAAACAGATAAAATCTTGCAATACCTTTTTTATTGGACTAATAGCATTTTTTAATGACAAGCTTTCGGGGGAAATCCCCTTTCTCAAGTCTGATGCATTTCTGATCAAGACGAAACATAAAATTCAAAGTTGAGTTGTGATACAGGGATCTATAGATATATATACATATTGACTTTCTCAACCCTTCTGGTGGTATTTTTGTATATTCTTTATTCTTGGGTTCTCTACCAGAGCCCTGGGAGTCTGTCTGGGAGTCTTTCCTAAAACTGCCCTCTAAGGAGCTGATTCTAAAACTGCTCTCTTCTGGACAGCGATCTCAGATGTCCAACTGGAATCTGCTGAAGCCCCAAGTACTCTTATCACAACTGGAACTACTACTGCCTTCACTTTCCACATACTTTCTAGCTCTTTTTGAAGTTCTTCGTATTTGTCAACCTTCTCATGTTCCTTCTTCCTGATATTCTGGTCACATAGTTAAAGGAAGAGCGCACGCACAAACAAAAACACAGTTTTACATTTAACAAGGCTACTTAAAATCACCTATTTTAGCAAATAAATATGGGGTTTCGGTTCCACCATATGGCAATTTTGTGTTAATTCCACCACTATGTTACAGTGCCCCAATATCGGTGGGTCCTACTCTAATTTAACATGGGAGATTTACATACTAACTCAGCCTAATAGGAATCTGGTCTGGATTACAAATCTACACAGGTCACTGAGTAATGCCACATCCACCACCACTGCAGTCTTTCGGTCTTTGTCTACCACCTTAGTGTCAAGTTAGTTGGCCAGCACTTGCTTGTCTGCCTGGATCTGAAAGTCCCACAGGATCTTAGCCCTATCATTTTCAACTACCTGTTGTGGTATTTCCCACCTAAATGTAGGCAAGTTCAGTCCATATTCTATGCAGCTATTTTGGTACACAATACCACTAACCCAGTGTATGATGTATGATATATGGAAAGAAGCAGCCTGTAGTTGTGGGAGGGGTTTATCCAGACTATAATTTCACAGGCCTCCCCTTCCTCTGAGACTTTCTGGTTCAGTACAAAACCATCTACTTCCGGTCCAAGGGTCGTCAACACAAACTACCTGAACTCCAAACAAACAAGCTGGTCTTTGCCAGTGAGGCCAAAAAAACAAACAAAACAAAAAAACAGCCCTCCCTTGAAGCTTATGGGGCACTGCCACATCTGGCCCAGCAGCAGCTTTTCCTGTTGCTGTTTGCGTGTTTTGTTTTTCAACAGTTTTTTTCGCTTTGGTCTGCATTGGGCCATGCTATCACTGACATTTCACACATATTCAGCCAACATTTGGCCTTTCACTAACTCGGGTGGCATTAGCATTTCAATCTTCCTATATCATATTCCTTCCTTACTCGGATATGGCAAATTTCAATACTAACGCAAATACGGCTTATTTCAGTCCCAGCATCACAGTGATACCTCAATTCGGTTCATGCATTATGCTTACTGTATTTGAAATATAGAAACATAGAAATATAGAATGTGATGGCAGATAAGAACCATTTGGTCCATCTAGTCTGCCCAATTTTCTAAATACTTTCATTAGTACCTGGCCTTATCTTATAGCTAAGATAGCTTATGCCTATTCCATGCATTTGATAATATCATATTTTATAATGTGCAATTTAGTTAGTCACCCTACGTTCTTTTGTATAATAAATGCTATGCCATATTCCGTTTTCATATTTGTAGCTTATTATTGTCAGCCCACATGGCCTCGGTTATACTGGTCAGCATTTGTTACTCATGTTCACAAGGCCTCAGTACCTATATGTATTTTTCATGGTTGCCCTCTTAGTATTCAAGCACTCATGGGGCATACACTGTTTATTAATTATGTGACAAAGTGTTGCTACTGACTGTCTAAATTTATGTCAGGCCCAACTTAGGCCTATACATGTGTTCAGCATTTATGGTATGGCCTGTTAATAATCTGTCTTATTTCACTGTCTGTCATACTTACATTGTTTTAGCCCTTTCTAGGCTCAGCACGGGTTTAGTTAATCATACTTTAAAATTATGTCGGTCATAATTATGTCTGTTCTATGGTTATACGGCCATATACATGGCCCTCATCTAAATGTTATAGTCGCACTTCAATAAATGCATACCATGAACCAGGTCTGTCGCTCAGGTGTCATCAGTAAACATACTTAAAGGGACATACCACTGCCCTAAAATAAAAAAAGAATAAATACCTTAAAAAAAACAAAAAAACTGCTTAGTAGATATACCCCAAATGAAAACATGCATTTTTTTCAATGTTTTTATTATTATTTTTATTATATTATTTATATTTATTATATTTACAAGTGTGTCTTAACAAGCAGAACCTCTAAAACATGGTACTGGCATTCGATTCGACCATCACTATCCTCACATTAATGTATGTTATCCTAGCTTTTGCTGTTGTTTCAACCCTATTCTTCCATACCAATTATGTATGCATAAGTCTTAATCATCCTCCTAGGCATTCCACAAGTATGTCTTATAAACATATGTATTAAATATATATATATATATATATATATATATGTGGAAAAATGTTTAAAATGTATAAAAAAATTTAAAAATATTACGTTCACCATTTCACAAGCTAGACGTTTTGTATGTCTTATAAATTCTATCCCCTCCTATGTTTAGCGTACGGCCATCACGGTCTCAAACCAATTCAGCAATTATTGCATTCTAGTGGTCTACACTTCATTCCTGTTGTAAATTCTGTTTTATACCCTCCGTTCAACTGGCTCAGTAAGTATCTATTGTAGAACTTTTAACATGTATTTTCTCTACAACCTATATCTGATCTACCAATCACCCCACCCCCTACTACTATTATCACAGCCTCACATAGCCACCCTGCACATTGGGCCCCTTCTCGGCCTCATATACATAGTCCTTGCAAAAGGCCCTCAATGGACTTTGCAATGTCCATTTCCTGTGACCCTAAGTTGGCAACATACTATGCTCCTATTTCAGCCCTTCATTGGGCTTTTCATTTGCATAACATCCACTGACAGGGGTTGCATACTACCCTACCCAACCACACTACACAATATTAATAAACTAATTATACCTTTCCTTTCACTGTATCCTTCATCACGTATGCTGTCCCTACCCCATGTCAAACACTCTGGTTCAGTAATATCTATTAGGCGGGATCATCATCACCTACATAGGACACAGCCTAAATATACCCACATGTTGCAAACAATTGAGTGTCATCAATACTATCCAGATCTTGATTTATGGAATGCCTTTAAACATTGACCTTCACTACATTTGCTTCACAAGGGCAATCCAATACAACACAATTTTGGCCCCTCATTTGGACTTGAAATAAGTATACCTTCCTGCTTTACAAGGGTTATATATGTCTTATCTTACTTCGTTTAATTATATGCCAGGCCTGCACCAACCCAACCTATAAGGCCCTACTCATCCAATAAGTTTTATCATTACTCCACATATTAAGCCACCTTGGTCTAGAACGGTATTGACAGCATTACATATGACACCTACATCTAGACACTTAATAATCTATCATGTTGGTTATTTATATCATTATCCTTTGATCACAGCCTCAGACGGCCCTCCATTCCGTACAACGTTGCCACCCCTGTATTCATGACAATTCTCCCTATCAATATATAGGGACCAGTTCAAACAACAAATGCATCATTCTTGGCCTCTACACAACTCTTACAACCTTGATATGTTTATACCACATTTGTTCATTCCATACATCCGTACCCCTCATACAGCCCTATTTTTTCCATCCTGCAGCTCAGAACTTTCATTGGGCACTCTCTACCTTTCGCTACGATACCTTTACACATGGCCCTTACTAGGCCTTCCCTCCATATGGTTAGATATGGCCCTCTTTGAGCAAACAAGTACAATCCAATTTTGGCCCCCCATTCTAGCGTTTACATACAACATTTTCCTGCTTACGAGGGAAAACTACAACCCTTCATATCACATTCTACTATTCCACACTGCCTCGCTAGGCTCACACAAGTAACTGTCATTATGCAATTATAGGTATTCAAACCTCTTTGATCTGTCTTTTTTACTTAAATTAGTATAACCCACACCTTCAACTAAGGTGCTTACTAGATCTCATAATTCGCTACACGTTAATAAGCTAGTGATGTGTGGTGTTTAATTACTTAGGCTATTCCTTCTCACACATGCTTCAGGTCTTTCTAGTATAAGGACGCACAGTGGGAACTTATATCTAGATTCAGTTCAATCAGGTATCTCTTTTCCTTACTCATTTTGTTTGGCCTAGGTATGTACTTATACATACGTTCCCTTATTTTTCTAGGTTCCCACCATCCTTACTTATCAACCTGTTGTTCTTGTATTAATCCTTAACCACAACACAGGTACGTTAATTTAATTAGCCCTTCCATCATCCTGGACATATTCCCATTGTGTCTTTAGGTTCCTCTCTATGATATTCCTTTCTCAAGCTCAAACTCACTAGTTGGGCAAGGTACGTATGTTCCAACATACTTTCTATCAATCCATTATGTTTCTATTCCCCTACATTTCTTAGGGATAGATCAACTGGCTGCAAAGGGTTTGCTGCAAGCCATTTTCTAGCATGTTCATATTCAGTCCCACGAGGTCAACATCCATCCTCACGTGGAGGTATTCACCCATCTGCCCAACTCATAGCTAGTGCCTCGCTCCAACCTCTACAGGTTATTAAATAGGGCCTCACCTTTCACAGCCACTCATTTGAATCTCTTACTTGTCACTGAGAGGCCAACATTTGCACCACTTCTTTTGGTGGCCTTAGTCCCTCGGCAAAAATCACAGATAGTGCCTTTCTGAGCCACTTGGCATTTAGCAAGGCCTCACCAAGGCACTTAGCAAGCTGCCAGATGGGCTACATTCTCATCGAGATGCCCATTACATTTACTCATTGTTTATTCATCATAGTATGTCTCTCACCACGGAACTAGAAGAGGTTATTTCATTCCCAAGTACCCCGCCTGACCCTCCACCCCAGCTAGTCCATTGTATTCTGGTCAATTAACAGGATAGAACTAACACAGTTCCTTATTGCTGCCGAACACATGCATAAAGACTTACTGTTCCCACCAACAGTACTGAAGCCGAGCTGTATAGACTCATGAATGTCAACTCTGAGCTCCCTGGGTATCTGTTCCCATGCAAATATCACAGACATCATGGCAAAGATGCATGCTATGATGACATCCATCCTTTCATCATAATTGTTCTATGATAGTCTGGAGAATTAAAGTCTCCTAACTCAGGAGTTCCTAACCTTGACACGGAGTACTCCACTATGTACCCTTTACTTTCATCCACTATGAGTGACATCACAAGTTTCAGTCCAGCACACATTCCTTCTGCTCACGTTATTTCACCGGCATATTTAATTCTTCCGTCATTAGGAAGTACATATTGGTAGACAAAGACATATATTTGGTCTCCTCGTAGACTGCCTGACTTCCCTAATTAATTCTAAAGTAGTTCCCTGCAAAATGCCACAGTGGACGTCTCTGTGGCATTTGCATGGTAAAAATGGTAGGGGATTTTTATTTGCCACCCATCTCATGTCTGGGATCTATAGCAGCCCCAAACTATTCAATGTATTTGACATGGTCTGTGACTGCTATACAACAATAAATTATCATGACACATTTCTGACTGTTGAGGAACCTATTGCTATACTCTAGAGCAGTTATGGCGAACATTTATGAGCCCGAGTGCCAACAAAAGTGCCAACAACACTTTTCCTCAAAGTGCCAACAAGGCAATTAAACATGACAATTATACACACTGACACTAACAGATACACACTGTACACACTGACAGACACACACACACACTCACTGACAGACACACTGACAGGCATACACAGAGTGATTGACAGACACACATAGACACACACACTGACATACACATACACACACACACACACACTGACAGACACAAACTTATACACATTTCCCCCAACACTCACATATTACTATTATTATTATTTTTTTGTAATTTAAATACAAAGCAAATAATGCGTGCAAAAAGGCAATTAGACTTGCTAAACTTCAAAATGAAATAATGATAGCTAAAGAGAGCAAAACCAACCCCAAAGCATTTTTTAAGTACATAAATTCTAAAAAAAACAAAAATGAAAGTGTAAGTACACTAAAAACTGAAACGGGGGTGTTAGTTAATGAAGACCAGGAAAAGGCAGGAATTTTAAATAACTATTTCTCCTCCTGCATATATATTCAGGAAGAACCCATGGCAATAGATGTGCAAATGATTGCTACTAAAAACTTGCAGAATAATTGTAATTGGTTAACTCAAGACAAGGTGCTGCAGCAACTAAAGAAAGTTAATATAAACAAAGCTCCAGGGCCTGACGGTATCTATCCACGTGTACTTAAGGAACTAAGTGTAGAAATAAGTGAACCTCTGTTTTTAATCTTTCAAGATTCTTTTCTTTCAGGAAGTGTTCTGGAGGATTGGAGGAAGGCAGATGTGGTTCCTATATTCAAAAAGGGTTCAAAATCATTGCCTGGAAATTATAGACCTGTGAGCTTAACTTCTGTGGCTGGGAAAATATTTGAAAGGTTATTAAGGGATAATATTCAAGAATTCCTTGAGAAGAACATGGTTATCAGCAAAAATCAGCACGGTTTTATGCAGCACAGGTCAAGTCAAACTAACTTGATTGTGTTCTACGAAGAAGTAAGTAGAAGTATAGATCAGGGTGTTGCCGTGGATGTGATCTATTTGGATTTTGCCAAGGCATTTGATACAGTTCCACACAATAGATTAGTGTTCAAACTCAAGGAAATCGGTCTAGATGAAAATGCTTGTTCTTGGGTAGAACATTGGCTTAAAAACAGAGTACAAAGAGTTGTCATTAATGGTAAATTTTCAAGCTGGACAGAGGTGGCAAGTGGTGTCCCTCAGGGGTCTGTTCTGGGACCCCTTCTATTTAACATGTTTATAAATGATCTTGAAGACTGCATTGAAAGTCATGTTTCAGTGTTTGCAGATGACACCAAACTTTGTAAAACAATACAATGTGAGCAAGATATTACTTTGCTGCAGAGGGATTTAGATAGACTGGGGGACTGGGCACTCAAATGGCAGATGAAATTTAATGTTGAAAAATGCAAAGTTATGCACTTCGGCGTAAAGAATACACATGCAACGTATACCCTTAATGGAAGCGAATTAGGGATAACAACACACGAAAAGGACTTGGGAATTGTTATAGACAACAAACTATGCAACAATGTGCAATGTCAATCAGCAGTGGCCAAGGCCAGTAAGGTATTGTCATGCATGAAAAAGGGCATTCATTCTCGGGACAAGAATATAATTTTGCCTCTTTATAAATCACTGGTAAGACCCCATATTGAATATGCTGTGCAATTTTGGGCACCTGTTCTAAAGAAGGATATTATGGCACTAGAAAAAGTGCAGAGGCGGGCTACAAAATTAATAAAAGGAATGGAACATATCGGCTATGAAGAAAGGTTAACAAATTTAAACCTATTTAGTTTAGAAAAACGTCGCCTGAGAGGGGATATGATAACATTATACAAATATATTCGGGGCCAATACAAACCATTGTGTGGAAATCTATTCACAAACCGGACTTTACATAGGACACGAGGCCATGCGTTTAGACTGGAAGAAAGAAGATTTCGTCTAAGGCAAAGGAAAGGTTTTTTTACTGTAAGAACAATCAGGATGTGGAATTCTCTGCCTGAAGAAGTGGTTTTATCAGAGTCCATTCAGATGTTCAAACGGCTACTAGATGCATACTTGCAAGAACAGAATATTTAAGGATATAATCTTTCAATGTAGGGTAATAACTGCTTGATCCAAGGATAAATCTGACTGCCATTCTGGGGTCAGGAAGGAATTTTTTTCCTAGCTTGTTGCAAAATTGTGCTTCAAACTGTTTTTTTTTTGCCTTCTTTTGGATCAACAGCAAAAAACAAATGTGAGGTAGGCTGAACTTGATGGACGCAAGTCTCTTTTGAGCTATGTAACTATGTAACTATGTAACTATGTAATCTTATTGCACCCAGCTACCATGGGAGAACTGGAGGGGATTCCTCACCTGGGGTCCAGTGGGGCTGCAGGGGCTGCGAGGGAGCTCTGATCTTACTGCTCAGCTCCCTCACATGCCGCTTAGTGATGCTGGGAGCCGGTCTGACATCATAATCCGGCTCCCAACATCATTAAGCAGCGCACAAGGGAGCTGAGCAGTAAGAGCACAGGCTACAGCAGTCCCTCACCGCAAGCCTGCAGAAGAAGCTGCCATCCATCTAGTTGGGGGCCCAAAGGTGGTGTTGGGGTCATAGTACACTGCTGGGCAAAGCATTCCACGCACCTCACTTTTGGACCGAACGTTCGGGGACAGCCTTTCAGTGATACACAGACAACGTGTTTCAAATTGGGCTACTACCAGTGTATTAATGGTCAGGCAAACATATTTATAGACAGACGTTACAGCAAAAGTAACATGACAAAAAACTCTGACACATTTCAAAAAAGCGCCAAAAAAAGAGATGATTTATAGTAGAAAAGAAAAAGAATGGCTAGAGGACAGTCACTAAATATTATTGTATTCACAGATCAAGTGAAAAGTGAGCAATAATATAGGGAAAATATAGGAGCAGTAAAAAAAATCTATATTTACATATTATATGTTTAATAAATATGTAATATATAAATATAGATGTATTTATTTTTTTTACTGCCCCCTTGTTTTTACCTCTTTTGGTCACTTTTTTCTTGCTTGATCTGTGAACCAAAAGGTGGGTAAATGCTTGTTTCAGTATACAGCAAAACATATACATAATGTTATAGTATGTATTTATTATGCAGGCACTGTTTGGCCCATTTTGGACCATTGGCCCACATTCTGCCAAGTTAAACCAGCATTCTGACGGAAAAAAAAAACAGTTGTATTTTCAGAAAAAATGGTTTGGTTGAACTGAATTTTCTCACTGTGCATAAATTTAACATTGAGCTTGAATAAAATGTTAAACATGGGGATATTTTGTTTTCATATTTTTGCTTATGATCAATTTTACATATCAAATAGATTCACATATCAGTTCTGATTGCTAGATGTTGTCTAGGATCTAAATAATGTTTTGTTAGTTAAGATTAACCTAACACCAACTCCTCAATCCTAAACTAACCCTACTGCTAATTGTATATCTACACTAACTCTAACCGAACACCAAGCCAAGCCTTAACCCTACAATGTTCCTAACTGTAATACAACAATAACCATTACCATGCTGTCCTGCAGATCACACTGTGATCAATGCTGGGCAGCTGTCAATACCTGGCACCAGTCACAGATGGCAGGAAGCATGCCATGATACCTGAATAGGGGCTTCTCACCTGGGGCAACCTCAGAATCACAGCAGTTGAATGCGATCGCTCAGCTGCAGGGATTTAAATAACATTTAAAATGAAGTATGCAGCTCCTTCTTTGAGCGCTGCATGCAGCTAATTGGTCAGTGTGAGGCCACTAAGTATGGCCCCAGCTGACTAAGAGGATCCCCAAGTATTGATTAATACCTGGGTTCCCCTGATGTGAGCAGGAATTTAAAAGAAAGTATGCCGTGCTTACTTTGAGCGCTGCATGCAGCTAATTGGTCAGTCTGGAGCCACTAATTATGGCCCCAGCTGACAAAGTTTTGAATAATACCTGGTTTTCCCTGATGTAAGCAGGAATTTAACACTGCTTGTACCAAAACGCTAGGCTGTTCTATGTGGTTAAAGCCCACTCTGTGGAAGATGGCAGGGGACATCCTAACATCCCTAAGGGATTACAAAAATGATTAAACATCCAGCTGATTGATATTGATAATGTACCTGATGTCAATGTAACAATTGCAGTTCACAAAAATTCCTCTAGAATTTATGTATAGGAGTGGTATGCTAATATAAAGTATAGTTTCACCAAACATCTATACAACTGAAGCATTACATTGTTATGACTAGCGCAAACAGTATGTTCGGTGGAACAGAGTGAGGACCAAAAAGATAAAAAAGTGCTGTGGCAAGTGGAAATTTAAGAGTGCATATATAATGTTAACATTCGATTAAACAAAAAGCATGTAAAAAATTACCCAACTTCTCTGTGTTAACTTAAAATAAGGATATCTAGTTATGCTGCATACTATATGCTTTATTTAGTGTTATGTTTTAGTGTCCCTGTTTCAGTGTTTTACTACAAAATGGTTATTTTAATTTAGGTCAAAATGAAAAAAAGTGGAGCTATTTCAAGAATATTCTATTGATTTCCACTTTTAGAGCTATGCCCCAAATTGCTCATAATAAGTTATCTTCCTTTTATCAAAGTTTCAACAATATTACTATTTTTAGTAAATGATTGAAGCCTGCATGTGTTGGAATTCATTATGCATCTAATTAAACTAAACTGATTCCCAACCTCCTTAGCTTTGCTCTGTTTCAATAGAAAATTCAAATATATTTACAGAAATAAAAATAAAATACATCTCTACATGGGAGAAAAGTAATAAGGACTGATATTTCTTTTTGAGTAACCTTGAAAAATTGATGAATACGCTTATGAAATATACAAGAAATTTGTATGCACTGCTGATAAAAAAATGTCAAAACATGCGCTAGAAGTTTTAGTCTGGGGGCAAGCCAATTGGCCATTTAGTAGAAAAGCCTCATGGTGGATATTTTTAGAGATAATTTTATAATTAATGTATTAAATCTTTCACAGTATACTAGTTCTTTATTTTAAAAAGGAATTGTCACACCCAGAAGTGGCAGCTGCTAGTTCCTTCACCCTAATAAATGTTCTTTCAGTTTCTACTGTTGTAGATTACTCATCAGAGGTAAGTTAAAACATACTTACTTGTTCTGTACTTCAGGACTCTTTAGGTAGGTATGCTGTCTTGGGCCATACTCATGCATATGCGGTCAGCTACTTTACATACTTTCTGTTTTTCCTGACCAAGCATATAAGTAAAAATAAAAGCACAAACAAAGAATTTTAAAACAAATTTAGCACAACCTATACAACTGCTAAAGTGCTCAAATTGATAAAGTGACAATTCTATGTTAAGATATTATTAGTTTTTTTTCTATCCCTACCACCCTAAAAGAAAATATATACCTATATCATTACATGTCTTTTTTAAATCATAATGATCCCCATGATGATTATAACCTCTTAGCAGTAGCAGACCATATTAATATGTCATTATTATTATTTTATTATTGTTGGCGCTATATAAATACCAATAATAATATAATAATAATGACATATAAATATGGTCTGCTACTGCTAGGAGGTTATGATCATCAATGGAACATTATGATTTTAAAAAAAAGACAGCTAGTACCTTCTTAACCTCGCTCTTCTGAATAACCTGAATCATAATTGTTTATAATTTGTATAATTAAGTATACAAAGCTACTGTATGTCCAAACTATCAATGATTGTAGTAATCAGTGTATTGGTGATAACCAGGGAACAGAGAACAGGGACATACATATATAATTGTGCATTGAAATCACATGAAAAAGAAAAATGGCACAAATAGATAAAATTGTACAAATAAATTCATTATGAAATGTATTCCTACAGTAAGCAAGTAGACTGACTCAACATATCATTAAAGTAGATGAGCATAGGAGATGGCTTCTTTGAAACTGCCTCTTGGTGTCTAGATTGTAAACAATTAATTATAGCAGAGAATGTATCCGTGCCCTGGAACTCTTTTTAAATATATTTTTTTAGGCAGAACGAAGAAGGAACAAAGTAAAAAACAAAAAGCACACATTGTGTCAATATATTATATGTTAATGAAAAATGAGTAAAAAAAAGAGTTAAAAGCATTGCAATACGGTTTAAGTAGAGCTGAGTTTTTGAATTTTTTCTTGATTATATGTTATTTTGTGACTTGGTCAAAAAAAAGTTGGGAAATGCAACTCTACATATTTAGCTTATACATTGCACATGACTAAACAGCATGTAAGTGGACGGGATCTTATTCTTTCTCTGGTCATGAAGTTTAACTGTTTATAAATAATTTTTATATACACAATAACCATAAAATCTCAACAATGGCATTATTATACCTTTCATTTCAGCTGTTAGCTATCTCTCCTTTATGAAGAAACATCAATGTGAATAATCAGAAAAAACAATGATTAGGACATCAAAATCAATATTATAATAAACCCAATTTATCAAAAATGCAAGAAAGTATTTGTTCAGATTTATCCAAAGTATATGAGTCATATAAAATGCTTGAATTACATATAATTACAGCAAAGATAAAAAAAAAAAAACATACAAAGAATGAAAATCCTACAGGTTTAACATTTTTTTTTTTTTATCTAAAGTTGAAGCAGAAGCATACCTATGTTAAATGGCACCCGGAGAAGAAGTGTATTTTGGCACAGAAAAAGATAATAATTTGGATCTCCCACTACAGGTTGCGCAAGGGAGTCAGGATATCAATGCACGGTGATCCCAACATTATCCTCAGAACCAGCACTATAAGCACCTACAGACAGACACTGTGCAACCACCTGCTTAGGGGCACCCCAACATCTTGCACAACTTGCTAGTAGATGTGCTACCTTTGCTGCTGCCTGTGACCTAGTGCAGAACACTTTAATATGACTATTCTTAGACAATTAGTTCTGTCAAAATGAAGGTGGAATTGGAATCACAAATGCAGAAGTAGGAATTTCCAGTTTTTAGCAATATCTTATGGACAGATACAAAAAGAACAGCAAGTAAAGGGACATTTTGTTAACAATGATCCTCATTAAAATTCTGACTAATTCTCAACTTGACTCTGGTGATGTTTCTCTTTCTGACAGATAAAACAACTCCTGTGTTCATGTTGACTTCAATGCTCCTGATTTAACGCCTCTCGACTTTTACTTACGGAGGACCCTAAAGGATGTCATGTATTGCAGAAAACTGGCTACACTGGCAGCATTTCAGGGAGAAATTAAAATGGCATGTGCAGCAATCCCATTGGAAACTTTGGGCAATGTTGCCCGAGCAGCAGTTCTCTGTACTAATAAGTGACTGGACACTAATGGCAACTACTTTGAGCACCTTTAGTAATTGTAGAGGTCAAAGATAATTTGTAATCATCTCTTGATGTCTGAATGAATTTAATATTAAAATATGTTTATAGGTTTTCATTTTGCTGAACTGTATAAATTTTTCTGGCTAGCTCTGTATATAAAGATACTAATATATAGATGATTCAGTTACAAAAGAATCAGCTTCTACAAAGTTTAATTACTTTTAAACTACATATAACCCAAACTCATTAGCATAAACAAACAATTTAACAAGATTTAAAGTGTAATACCAACTGAGCTGTTTCTTTCTTTTGAGAAACAAATTACTTAGTTTTTGCCTTATTTTACTTTGAGAGATACATTTACTACAGTAATTTCTTACTTAATATGGATAAATCAAAAAAGGATACTATTCTTTGAGCTGTGGCAACTGACATTTAATGTGGATAAGTGCAAGATAATGCATCTTGAGCATAAAACCCCCAGGGCAGAGTATAGAATATTTGATGCCCTACTAACCTCAACATCTGAGGAAAGGGATTTAGGCCGACAATGTAATAGAGCAGCAGGAAATGCTAGCAGTAATGCTTGGTTGTATAGAGAGAGGTATTAGCAGTAGAAAGAGGGAAGTGCTCATGTCATTGTACAGAACCCTGGTGAAACCTGACTTGGAGTATTCTACACAGTACTGGAGACCGTATCTTCTGAAGGATATTCATACTTTAGAGAGAGTTCAGAGAAGGGCTACTAAACTGCTTCATGGATTGAAGGATAAAACTTACCAGGAAAGGCTAAAGGATCTTAACATGTATAGCTTGGAGGAAAGACGAGACAGGGGGGATATGATAGAAACATTTAAATACATAAAGGGAATCAACACAGTAAAGGAGGAGACTATATTTAAAAGAAGAAAAACTACCACAACAAGAGGACATAGTCTTAAATTAGAGGGACAAAGGTTTAAAAATAATATCAGGAAGTATTACTTTACTAAGAGGGCAGTGGATGCATGGAATAGCCATCCAGCTGAAGTGGTAGAGGTTAACACAGTGAGGTAGTTTAAGCATGTGTGGGATAGGCATAAGGCTATCCTAACCTTAAAATAATAGCAGGGACTAATTAAAAGTATTTAGAAAATTGGGCAGACTGGGCATTTTTTAATCACAGTGGCCCACTGAGAAGGGGGCGGGGCCAGAGGGGGTGTGTTTTGTCATCACCAATGGCAAGCACTCCCCCTCTCAAAGTGAGCATGTTGGTTCAAAGCTCTTCCAGGGTTGGCCCTGCATTTGTTCTGTGCAGCGCAAGCATTTTTATTTACATGCTTGCACTGTTTTTGCTTGTAACTTGTCTCTGGTGTCTTGTAAGTGGGATGCCCAGGAAAGAGTATTGTGCATGTGTTTGGAGCCTGCTTGTGGCATTGTGTGTGTTTAAATTGAGCTGATTGTGGTGTGATGTTGTGTAAATAGGTTGGTTTCAGTTGTGTTGTGTTTGTGGGGTAAAGTGTGTCTAGGGGCTGTAAAGAGTGAGAGAGTGTGTATAGAGAGCATAGTGTGTATAGAGGTTGTAGAGTGTGTTGGTTTAGGGAATGTAGTATGTGTTTGCTTACAAGGAATCTAGTGTGTGCATAGGGGATCAGGAATTTAGTGTGTGTTAAGGGGATCTATTGTGTGTTTAAAGGACCCAGAGCATGAATAGAATAGCTAATGTGTGTTTGTGTGCATAGAGGATTCAGAATGTATATAGGGATTTAGTGTGTGTCTGGAATGTAATGTGTGTATGAGAGGTGCTGTGTGTGTGAGTGTGTTGTGTGTGTGTGAGGGGTGCAGTGTGCGAAGGTGCGGTTTGTGTGTGTGTGAGCGGGTCACAATTTTATCCGGGAAACTGTCCGGGCGTGCTAGTAGAGCATTCCGGGCTATTCCTGATGAGGATATTGTGGATTATGGGCTGGTAAAGGAAGCACTTCAGGTATGCTGTAACTCCTGAGGCATACCGGAGGTGATTCCGGGACTCTACCAAACAAAATGGGGACTCTTACACAGTGTGGGCATCCCACTGGGTCAGTGAATGCCAGGTGGCATCTGGGGAAAAGGTGCTGCAGTTATTCTTGCTGGAGCACTTTTACGTCAAGCTGAGTCGCGGCATCCAAGAGCGGATCAGAGATAGGAGACCTCTCACTCTGCCTGTAGCAGCTCACCTGGCAGACAAGTATCCCGATGCCCACAAGACAGACACCCCTGTGGTCAAAGCAACCCCACGACCGAATTATCGACTTGTGGCATCCCCTCTATCTACCGCCTACCAAAATCTGTCCAGGTATACCCAACACAACAACTCACAACCACCAAAATGTTACCACTGTGACCAAGTCAGACATAAGCGACCAGACTGCCCTTTGAATTCTTCTTGGCAGTCTCAGTCCTGGAGGAAGCCAGGCGGAGGGAATCCTCATGCACCAATGTCTACTGTCCACTGCATCAAAGTGGGGAACACAGCATAAGAGCACTGGGGAGTCTTACATGAGGCTGACCCTGTCCATGCAGCAGCCCGGGATAATCGGTAGCAACACAGACAGACTGTCCTGGTTAATGTGAAGACAGCCAGTGGGCTCAGAAACACCTGAGCTACTCTGACCCTGCTACAGCACAATTTCATCCCGGAAAGTGAGCACACGGGGCACACTGTAGCCGTTAGAGTAGCTGGAGGAACCATCTACCGGTTATCCACTGCCCGCGTTCACTTGGATTGGGGAGTTGGTTCAGGACACGTGAATGTGGGCATCATGAAGGAGTTACCGGCTGATGTCTTACTGGGGAATTATTTGGCCTATGCCCCGCTGGGCCCCACGGAGGCCAACCCTGTGACTACCTGTGCCCAAACACGTGCTGCTGGAACCGGCCCACCTGTTGCTGAGACCCAGGTAAGGACACCTACCCCCAGGGCTGGACTGGGAGAAAAATTGGGCCCGGGCATTTTTTTATCACAGCGGCCCACTAAGAAGGGGGCGGGGCAGAGAGGGTGTGCTTCGTCATCACCAATGACAAACACGCCCCCTCTCAAAGTGAGCATGCTGGTTCAATGCTCTTCCAGGGCAGACCATGCGCAGAACTCTGCTAAAGAGCTCGAGCATGAGAAAAAAGCCCTGTATTTGTTCTGCACAGTGCAAGCAAATTTAATAACATGCTTGCACTGTGTTTCCTTGCAACTTGTCTCTGGTGTCTCTATAAATGGATACCAGGAGTATTGTGCATGTGTTTGGAGCCTGCTTGTGGGATTGCATGTGTGTAGAGTGAGCTGATTGTGGTGTGGTATTGTGTAATAAGGTCGGTTTTAGTCGTGTTGTGTGGTGTAATGTAATGCATATGTGGCTAGGGGCTGTAGAGAATGTGTGTATAGGGGATGTTGTAAGTGTGTGCATACAGGGTATAGTGTGTGTGTGTGTGTGTGTGTGTGTGTATAGGTGATGTAGTGTTTGTAGGGGTTGTAGAGAGTGTGTGTTTAGGGGTGTAGTATGTGTTTCTTTACAATCAATCGAGTGTGTTTATAGGGGTTCCAGAGTGTGCATTTTAGGAATGTAGTGTGTGTGTGTATACAGGAGTCCAGTGTGTGTTTGAAGGACCCAGAATGTGCAGGAGATCGAGTGAGTGTGTGTATAAAAGGATTCAGAGTGTATAAAGGGATCTAGTGTGTGTATATGATCCAGAGTGGGGTAAGGGATCTAGTGTGTGTCTGGAACGTAATGTGTTTAGGAATGCAGTATGTGTGTGAGGGGTGCTGTAGTATATATATATATATATATATATATATTTATATATATATATATTTGTGCAAGGGGAAATTTAGCCGTATATGGAGTAGGTTCAAGTGAGAACGTAAGATAGTATAAAACGAGCAAAGTCGGTTGTGGTGTGCCGATACCGACGATACGGTAGGCCTGTAAATAAAGAGGGCCCACAAAGAAGAAATAAAGTAAGATAAAATTGTATGTGTGAGGGGTGCAGTGGGTGCCTGTGAGGGATCTAGTGTGCATGTGAAGGGTGCAGTATGTGTGTTGGATGCTGTGTTTGAGTGGTGCTGTGTGTGATGTGTGGAGGCTGTGTGTGATGTGTGTGTGGGTGCTGTGTGTGAGGGTGCTGTTTATGATGTGTGTGAGGGTGCTGTGTGTAAGGGTGCTGTGTGTGATGGGTTTGAGAGTGTTGTGTGTGATGAGTGTGAGGGTGCTGTGTGTGATCGGTGTGAGAGTGTTGTGTGTGATGGGTGTGAGAGTGCTGTGTGTGAGGGTGCTGTGTGTGATGGGTGTGAGAGTGCTGTGTGTGAGAGTGCTGTGTGTGATGGGTGTGAGAGTGCTATGTGTGATGGGTGTGAGAGTGCTGTGTGTGATGGGTGTAAGAGTGCTGTGTGTGAGAGTGCTGTGTGTGATGTGTGTGAGAGTGCTATGTGTGATGTGTGTGAGAGTGCTGTGTTTGATGGGTGTGAGAGTGCTATGTGTGTTGTGTGTGAGTGTTGTGTGTAAGAGTGCTGTGTGTGATTTGTGTGAGAGTGCTGTGTGTGATGGGTGTGAGGGTGCTGTGTGTGATGGGTGTGAGAGTGCTATGTGTGATGGGTGTGAGAGTGCTGTGTGTGAGAGTGATGGGTGTGAGAGTGCTGTGTATGAGAGTGCTGTGTATGATGTGTGTGAGGGTGATGTGTGTGAGAGTGCTGTGTGTGATGTGTGTGAGAGTGCTGTGGATGAATGTTAGAAGGGATTGTGTGTGGGGGGGGTAAAAAATAAAAATAAAATAGGTAAAGTAGGCATTATATCCCACCCTTCCTTCTTACCTTTAGCTTGGGAGGGGGGGACCAGCACGCTGGTAACTGGGAGATTGAGAGAGGGCTAGAGTTCACTCTCACAAGATCCAGTCGTTGCAATGGCAACGCTCCGGATCTCGCGAGAGGAACCTGGCGGAGCTGCCCTCCCCAGCCGTATATCTGTCCAAGTGGGCCAGTGAGGGAGATCTTTGATCTCCCCACCGGCCCTCTATGGAATACAGCAGGGCCGGCACTCAGATAGTGCCGGCCCTGCATAGACCGGCAAGGGAGATCCTCGGCCCATGGCCACCGCGGCCCACCGGGCATTTGCCCAGTGTGCCGATGGCTAGTCCGGGCCTGCCTACCTCAACTATTACCCTAGAACAAGGAGTGCCTGTGAAAAATGCCCCGGCTACCTTCCAACGTATGGCGGACAAGCTCCTCGATGGCTTCCAGGATTTTGCATGTGCATACGTGGATGACATTGTGATATACAGTGAGTCTTGGGAAGACCACCTGGTTCACGTAGGGGTAGTTCTGGACAAGATTCGGGCCGCAGGCCTGACCTTGAATCCAGATAAGTGCCACTTAGGTATGGCTGAAGTGCACTATTTGGGTTACAGAGTGGGGTGTGGGAACCAGAGACCAGAACCGGCCAAGGTGGAGGTAGCTAACTGGCCCACACCTTGCACTAAGACCCAGGTACTAGCATTCTTAGGGACTGCAGGGTATTATAGATGTTTTGTCCCTGACTATAGTGCTATAGCCAAACCCTTGAGTGACCTGACAATTACGAATTTGCCTAGGCTGGTCCTGTGGTCTCCAGCTTGTGAAGCCGCATTTCAAGCCCTCAAGCAAATCCTTGTTAATGCCCCTGTCTTGGCTGCCCCAGTACCTAACAAACGTTTCCTTGTCCACACAGACGCTTCCATGTTTGGACTGGGGGCAGTGCTGAGCCAAGTCGGGGAGGATGGAGGAGAACACCCTGTCGCATATCTCAGCAGAAAGCTACTACCCAGAGAAGTGAGCTATGCGACAGTGGAGAAGGAATGTTTAGCCCTGGTTTGGGCCTTTAAGAAACTTACTCCCTATCTTTATAGACAAGAATTTTCACCGACCACAACTCATTGGTCTGGCTTAACTGGGTCGCGGGAGACAATGGCAGGTTGCTACGGTGGAGCTTAGCCCTGCAACCCTATAACTTCACCATCAGCTACTGACCCGGTTAACAGAATGGCAATGCAGATGAGTTGTCCCGGCAAACAGACATCACTCCAGCTTCCTAGTTCCGGACATCCCCAAGTTGACCCGAGAAGGATCAAGCTGGGTCTGCTGGAGTGTCCCACAAGGAGGGTGCCATGTGGCAGATCTCCCTGCCTCTGGATTATTTAAAACCTATTTGGTCTGTTTGTTCGTCAGGTCCCGGTTGTTCGTATGTTTCCTGCTTGCATTCGTCAAAAGACGAATGAACTACCGAATGGCAGGCCACCCAGCAGGGAAGTTTGCTGCTCAATAACCTTTCTGCCCTTATTAACATTGTGGTCAGCTGGGTGGTCGTTGTTCGTATGAACAAACACGTGGCGGTGGCCATCTTGGACAGTCAAATGCCCAGCGGTGTTCGTCGACAATCACATGGAACTAATTTTGGACACTGCTCCCCATGAACACCGCTGAGATCACCAACCATCCATCGTTTTGTTCCTATTCATACGAACGCTGTGCCGTTCGGTAAATTGACAATGCACGAACGGAACTGTACCAGATAGTAAACCCATGGAGCTCATTTGTTTTATCGAACGCACAATGTACAAACTTTAACTCCATGGCGATTTGACTATATGTATGGGATCTGAGGGCTTATTAGGAAATATGTACTTTAATGTGTTTTTACTATTATTGTAAAATGGGGATATTCTCTGTCCCTGGAGGTAATTGAGTTACTTCAGGTACTTAACCCAATTATCTCCAGGATAAAGAGAAGGATTTGTACTGCTTATTTGGGAGTGTTTCCATACTGTACTTGTACGTGATTGGATATTGTAAAAACTGTCTCAGTCTTCCACAAGGTCCCTATGGGAGTGTCCCTTGCTGGAAGACCTGCATAAAAGGCTGACATGTAGCAACCATTAAACAGATCCTGCTTGACCCTCAACACAGAGCCTCGTCTCATGCTTGGGGGGATAATTTGTATGATTCCTCTTCGGCGCTTAGGAGTGTTCAGTAGCTGACTTCGTATTCAGGAAAAAGAACAGCTTTGGCGGCGTTAACCCCTTCACCTACTCAGGGTGCCGTTACATGTGCCATGTGTGTGAGGGGTGCTGTGTGTGCCATGTGTGTGAGGGGTGCTGTGTGTGTATGTGAGGAGTGCAGTGTGTGAGGGTACTGTGTGTGAGAGGGGTGCAAGTGTTAGAGGTGCTGTGTGTGTATATGAGGGGTGCAGTGTGTGAGGGGTGCTGTGTGTGTATGTGAGGAGTGCAGTGTGTGTGTATGTGAGGAGTGCAGTGTGTGAGGGGTGCTGTGTGTGTTTGTGTGGGAGGGTGATGTGTGTGATGTGTGTGTGTGTGTGTGTGTGTGAGGGGGGTGCTGTGTGTGAGAGGGGTTCTGTGTGAGGTTGGTGTGTGTGTGTAAATATGTTTGGAGGTATTGTGTGTGTAGGGGAAAGGGGGAAAGATTAATGTAACTATATATGTTTTTATTTTAATTTAAAAAGCAATGTATCTCACCTCACCTCTTACCTTTTGCCTGTAGGAAGTCATGTCATTGCCTGTGGCTCAGATAGTACTGGCTCTGGATGGGCTGGCAGGAGATATCTTTTGATCCCCCCTGTTGGCCTCAGCCCATGGCCATCGGGGCCCACCGGGCATTTGCCTGGTTTTCCCATTAGCCAGTTCGGGCCTGAGTCTCACTACGTAATTCTCAGACATTTTGACATTAAATCATTATTTATGCAGTCCTAGCCATATGTGCCCTGACTCACACAGTCTCTTTTTTAAACTTCAAGATAATTTTTTTTTTATTTAACCTCCCTTCTTGCACATTGTGTTTAAATTAGAAGTTCATATCCCTGTTAATTTCCTGCTAGAGCCCACATCAGCCTCCTGTATGTGAGTATAGTTCAATTAACAGATGGGAACTTGTAAAGTAAGCAAACCTTTTACTTCATAAAGGCTCCGTGAGTCAAAGCCAGGTAATAATAATAATAATAATAATAATAATAATAATAATGGTACTATTGCTTAGCTGATAATAGATTCTTTCACAATCTGAAAAAATACTTCAGCCAATTACGTTTGACACAACCACGATGATTTACATGATGATAAACTGTTCAGCACTGAATTGTAAACAATTTGTTCCCATGAAATTCTATTTTCATTAAGGTAATTTTCTACTATTTCATTTCTATAACTATAAACTTCTCATATATTTTCAGGAACTTAAACTATTCTCCAGAAACTGGTTGCCATGGAGATCTTGCAGCCGCAGATATGTGCATGTCATACAAAAGATTTAAAACAAAGCAACATCAATGCCTGTTGAAAGCCCTAGATCTCCATTAATGGTCGGTCTTGACATAGAAGCAAACCACTGAGATTTCTTAGTCCTCATATTGATTAATGAAAAGGTATTTCTGTGAACAAGACTAGCGAAAGCTTTGAAAACTGAAAGAATGATGAAACATGCAGAAACACTTAATATTGTGCAGACAATGATTGTTAAAACTGATAATTGAACCCATAAGAATGTTTTTCATATTTAATACTTAAAAATGTTATTTACATAAAACATTGCAATACAATTCCTTTAAGTTACATTTTATGAAGCAAAACTAGTATGGATAGAATTTCATATTTTCAAAATAGAAATGTGTGGTACAGTGGCTCTAGATTGGTTTAGAACATGAAAAAATATGAGCACATAACAGTATCTAAAATAATATTGTGATATTGTGTTCTTTTAATTACCAAATAATCATTTATGAAATGTAATCACTTTCAATATACACTACATATCAATAGAGCCACAGATCCACATAAATAATCACTGCAAGCCATGATATTTCTTACTAGATTGTATTATTATTTATATTACTCTGGTAAGAATACAGGGGGCATATATTCAGTAGGTGGTAGCAGGTGGATCACTAGAGATATGGCAGCCGACATTTATATGTCAGGTGCATGTAGACACAGAATTCAAAGGCTCTCCCTACTCCTCCAAAAAGAAAAGGTAGATGAAGTAAGTTCAATTAATTCATTAAACTAAAACTTTAGTGTTAGGAATACAAAGATGTATTTCTAACACTAAAGGGTCCCTCTGCCCCATCCTTGCATCCCCCTCAGTTCTGTGTCAGACTCCTACTCTGCTCTTGCATTAGGCCTACCCCATATGAAAGCATTGACTCAATGCTTTCCTATAAAGTTTTAGAAGACGCCGAATGTCCTCATGCAAAATGTCAGGAAGTCCAACATCATTTCACTGAGTCAATCTCTGTTGAAGGCCAGGAAGCACCTTTAGTTGCTGTGTGGGAGACAGCCACTAGAGATTGTCTTAACTCTGCAATGTAAACAATGCAGTCTGTCTGAAACTGCAAAGTTTGAAGCTGCCGGACTAAGGTGACAGGGACAGTGCACCCAGACCAATTCAATGAGATGAAGTGGCCTGGATGCACGTAGCATCCGTTTATCTGGACATTACAGGCATTAAAACATCTAAAAACATATATTCATATTGAAAAACTGCATGATTTTTTTTTTCCTGCTTGTCATATATAGTGTCCTTTAAATTACTAGAAACGCCTGCTGAAAGAATGATGAGTTCACTTTAACATAAATCGCCCCCAAATGCATAAACTTGCAGTCTATATATTTTCTAGCAAATCTACTAGCACAATATCTAGAGGAAATGGTATGTTCTTTCAAAAGAACGTACATCTTAGGTGCCATTACAGGTTATTTTCAGCTTTCACAAACAGATATTTGGAAAGCAAAGGGAATAAGTTAACGTAATATTAAAAAAATAAGTAAATAAAAATAATCTTGGGAAGTGACAGTTCTCATCTAAAGCTATCAAATGTTTTGAAAGCGCTAATAATAATGTATCTTAATAATGTATGCCTATTGCTATATTAGCATTTTATTGAGCTTTTCATGAAACCATCAGATATTAAGGTCCTGTTTGGGTCTACAAATAGTTAAGTTACTAAGAAATATAACATCAATCAAAAAGATCTATTTACTTATGACAAGTGAATATAAAGACAAAGTATGTGAAATCATTAGTAAGTAAATATGTGACCCGAGGTAAAATCATAATAGGTTGCTGTATTCATGTATACATGTATTGTATGTATACATCAAAAGTCTGTGTGTTCCAAAGATTATATAGGAAAAGTGTAATAAACATCTAAAGTTTGTAGTTTACATTTTTTATGTTTATTGTATGTTTATAATGTTATGAACAATTCATATACATTGCAATGCCCTGCTTTACTATGTATGTGTCATTCAGATGTGTGATATGTCGACAAATTGTCCTAATGATCCTTTCCATAGACTCCATCATTTCTTGCTCTTTACAATAAAAAAAAGTAAAAGAAAGTAGACTCAGGTATAATTATCAGACAAAACATCCCATAAAATGTATTGCATTTGATTGTGTTGTCAGTTGCCAAGTTTTTAACATTAATTTAGTAGAAAATGGACATGAAAAAGCAATAGATGATTTTCAGTTAATTTAATCCATGGAGTAATGTTCTGAGAATTGAAGGATCTTTTTTAAAATTAATAAATGTGCACTTTCTTCTATCAGTGATGATAATAATGTGGAATAAAATTAAGATAATGAATAGTTTAACCCCTTAAGGACACATGGCATGTGTGATATGTCATGATTCCCTTTTATTCCAGATGTTTGGTCCTTAAGGGGTTAAATATTCAATCTAGCATCCTGAATTTGAATGGCACAAACAAAATATATAAATCTACAAATCTTCGTGCCTCACTTTTCTTTCACTTAATCCCTTCATGAAAATGATGATGAATCATAACATTTTAGGAACAAATGAGGGCAGAACACATTTCCATTCACATGCAATAATGCTTTACTTTCATTGTAACTAGAGGAACATATATTTTATGTGCAAAAAAACTTGATTTAAACAGGCAGAAGGCAGCATGAATCGCAAATGTGGAACACTCAGCTGGTAATACACTTGACAGAGAAGTTCTTAAAATTTGCTTTCATTTGATCAGCCTACTGTCATGTTAAAATAACCTCACACTGAGGTACTGTATGCAGCTCACATTAGTTATTTTGTTATTGTCATAAAATGCAGGTTTTCTTACCATAACTACAAATAATCAGTGCATATTCAAAATTTAACGGGCACCATAGTCAACATACTTTGTTTGGGCTGAACTAACTGCCTACATGACAAAAGTAGACTTTAACCCTTTAAGGACACATGATTTCCTTTTATTCCAGAAGTCTGGTCCTTAAGGGGTTAATGCAAAAATAGCTAAGCCATCTGTTTTAAAACTTACTTTTTCTTTTTACTAATGATATCCAATGCAATAGCCGGCTCTCCATTCTGTTCCTGTTTAGAACTGTAAATATTTTGTACTTCTGAAATTGTGTTACCATACCACCATGCAAATGTCCCTGTTGATGTAACTAGTACTGTTACTAAAAGACTCCCAAATTATGCACCATTTTAAATGGCATTTATGTTGATTCAGTCATCTCATATGTGCATAATCAACTCTTTATGAGGAAGAAACAAAATAGAAAGGTGTTAGGCAATAAATTTCTTTATTAGCTAGGGATCCATGTGAGAATTCTAATGATAACTCTAAAATATAACTTTCTAAAATATATTATATACACTGAATACTTTAATATGTACACCTGTTTGTTAATGCAAAAAAAAAACAACAAAAATCACTACACTTCAAATGATGCAACTCACTTAAAGTTTTAAAACGTTTACATAAGATTTTCTTGTTCAACTGAATGGGAAGTATAGAAACTGAACTACTGGGAGTTTTGTGTTTTCTAGCGCTTCCATAGAATAGTGCTATTAAAAAAAAAATACTTCAAATGATTGCAATTTCAGTGGGTAAAACACATTTTCAGTAAAAGAGCCAAGAGTAGAATGACAAGTCAAAAAGTAAAAAAATACTCATAGACCTACTGTTAACAAAACTGTGAAAAGAAGGTTATCATAAGACATAATACGTTGAGGCAACAGCAGATGACAACCATTCTTCTTGGAAGAAGATAATAGCAATTTCATATATCAAAAAATCTGGATGACTGGAAATTATATTAATTTAGTCCAGGCTGTCAAATCTTGATTTGTCCTATAAAATGCAAATTGTAAGATCAGGAACGGTGGTTGTGTTGCAAATGTATGAGGAACGTTTCCTTGTCATTCACCAGGTCTCTTCACATAAATAGGTATCATTTAAATGCCTCCATATTTTTGCTGACCAATGGAATCTCCAATCCAGGATTTATGATTACTCAGTTGTGTCAAAGTTTTTTTTTTCTTCTAAAAATACCTTAAACAAAACTGGGTAATCCGGACTGGTAGGGTGCCTGAGTACTGGTTCGGAAACCACTCATTTAAGTACTATATGTAAATTAATTTGTCATGTCACATGCACACAATGTGTTGCACATTTTACATTTTATTGATAGATTAAATGCTGGCTGAGATCTTATAGCTACCTTCTCATTATAGCACTTCTAACTGGGGAGCCGTCAAAATAATCACCTTCTTGAATAAACATCTGTTTTATTATGTGCACTTTAGAATGCAATTTCCCATTAAATTAAAGCAGGGAAAGGGGGCAAACACAATGTAATATTTAGATGCTGCAATGTAAGATAAGCCAATAAGATATTTTAAATGCATACATTTATATTATGCAAAGCATGTCATCATATTTGTTCACACATAATATTGCTAGATTGTCTTGGCATCCGTTTTCTAATTTCAGCTTCATAAACATATGCATTGAGAATATTATTATATACTTTAGAAAATTAATCAGTTATGCATATGTTCCGTTAACGCGCAACAATTTCAAGCACAGGAAAATGGAAAAGGCAATACATTGACTTAACATACATGCCTGTAGCGTATTAGATTTACTGAAATGAAATGATTTAGTTTTCCTTTATTTTCTTGGTAGGAGTGACAATGCTTGAGGAAATGATAATCATTGTGGAACTAAAAAATATCTGCACATGAGATTTGTAACAGTTCTTCAATAGAGTAATTTCCTTTAAGCAACTCATTAAAAATGGAAATAATTGATTTTTGAAAAATGAATGTTTCATTTGCAAATATGAAGTTGCTTTAGGGCCCAGTCTTTCATGCTAAGATAAAGATATGGATTTTTTTTTTTTACATGGTTATATGTGAAATCAGTTCTTTTTGGCTGCTCAGCAACAACGGTCCCTGCTATAAACTGTAAATTGATATGTTTATTAAGAAAAGAAAAAGGGATATATTTTCAGTTATGTAGCCAGTGCAAAAATATTCACAGGCATCCTAGTGTTAAATGTAAAAAAAAAAATTACCCTTGCCTAATATTTTTTTTATTGCTGCTACAGTATATGCCAGAGGTTCCCAAACTGTGTGCCGCGGTGCCCACACAGGTGACCTGCGAGCTATTTTCCTGGTGCTATAATCATAGCACCAGGAACTGTGCCTCCCTCTCCCTTGCCGACTCTGCAGGACCAGAGGGGAGATCAGAGATCAGACACACTGTATCCCCAACACACACTGTACTCCTCACACAACCTGCCCCCCCACACACACACTGTACCTCTCACATACACACACACACTGTACCCCTCATGCACAAACTGCCCCTGTACACACACTACATCCCTCATGCACACACGCACACTACACCCCTGTACACACACACACACACACACATGCACACTGCACTCCTTTACACACACACACGCACACTGCACCCCTGTACACACATGCACACTGCACCACACACACACACACACACATACACACACACTACAGCCCATATCTTGGCAGACCCCAGGTAAGCTGTCAAACTTTTCTTAAACAGTTTGACTACTAACCCTAGGAGGACACTACGGCAATACTGGTGCCATAACCCCTGCAATGTAATGTAGTGGTTGTTGTGCCTGGATTGTTTCTGTAAATAATCTACCAGTGCCACTCCCAAGATTAGGGGCCCAGTATATGCCGCAGCTCTGTACATATATACAACCTAGAAATTTTTTTGACTTTAGGTGCCTTTGAAAAATATTTAAATATTAAGGGCGCCTTGAACCTAAAAAGCTTGGGAACCATTGGTATATGCTCATATCATATAGTATTATTCAATCAGTATAGTAAGAACACAGTTTCTCCATATTGATGGTCAGTTTAATTTCTAGAATATAGAAATATCAGTAATAAACTACTGGTTGATAAAAAGTACAACACATCTTTGTTGGTATATAAAAACAATATAGAGATTAGTATTCACTTAAGAGTTTGAAAATATAAATTTTAAAGGGTTCTTTTTTTCAGATGACCATGCAAGTTTCACACAGAAACATGTTGTTTGTAAAAAATTTGTAAAAGATTTACATTTTAACAAGAAAAAATGACACTAGCAAAATAAAATAACGTATGTGGCGAAACCGGCCTCGCCACGTGTCCTTGGAGGGGGCTGCTTGCCCGCCTCTTGCCTTTGGACTATGGACCAGACTTTATTGAATGTGTTAACCCAGATAGCTATGCCATGGAGCCCATTCGTGTAGTTAAAGACTTCGGCTCCATGGCAATTGAACTGTGTGAATAGGATCTGAGCGCTATTCGGTAGTTTTGTGCGCTCAGATCCCAGCTATCTGGGGATATGTGACATGTCTGTGTTTTATGTATAAAATGTGACTTTGTGTATTTTATAATATTTTAATGCTTTGTGCTCACCATGTGCATAATGGAGTCTTGTGTCTGTCCTGGGAGATAATTGAATTACTTCTCAATTCAATCTCCAGGATAGAAGACTCTGAAACTGGTTTGGGCTGGAAAGCCATGCTTCATTTAGTCACAAAGGACTTTCCCTTAACTTTTGAACCCCTGGTCTGATTCGTGCCATTTTTTAATATGTTGTTCCCCTGAATGGATTGATTATGAAAATGCATGTTTTATGTTTGTGACATGTATATTTTAGAAGTTATAAATATTGTGTAAAAACTGTATTCCTCTGCCGGTGATAATGAGATTACCCATTGTGTTCAGTAATCATATCACAGGCAGAGGGGAGGATTTTGTGTGGGAGTGTCTGGGTGTATTGTACGGATTGATTGGTTATTTTGTAACGCCCTGTGGGCTGTACTATGTTTGTGGATTGGGAATAAAAGAGACTGTATGTGACAACGTACAAATGATAATACAAAAAATTATGCCACAAAATAGCAGAAATTATACGTTTATAGAAAAATAAAAATAATTATGTAACAAACAGTTTGCAGTTCACATTAGTTTATTTCTTTCTCTTTACAATAAAAAAGTAAGACAAAGTAGACTAAGATATGATTATCAGACAAAACATCCCATAAAAAATATTGAGCTTCAGTGTGTTGTCACTTGCTAACATTTAATATATAGCATAATCTGCAAGTATACTTAGTGTATGCAAAAATGGAAATGTTTGCAGAGTCAAAGATAGTGCTAGGAGTGGTTAGAGCAAAGTGGTAGGGGATTTAGGTTACAGAGTAGCTAATTTAAGAGTTAGATTACATAGGGTGGTAAAATGATTTACATTTTATGAGGGATTAAGGTTGTAGTACAAAGGGTATTTAGGGCTTATTGGGTTTAGGGATAGAGTAAGGTTCAATTTAGCACTGGGGTACATGAGGCATTTTGTTTTTAAGAGGATTTAAACCTAGGATTAAGGTAATTGTGTTTTCTTTTGTTCAGTTTTAGTCTTTGGTCACTTAAGTTTGGTGATAAGGAAATGATTTGTTTAGAGTGAGGTTACATTTAGGATTATGAAGAGGATGTTTATGGCATGTGAAGTTTGAAGGATTATTTGCACAGTGCTCACCATCCTATGTTTTCCGTATCCAGTTGCCCTCCTATGATAGATAACAGGCACGGCATGTGTAACTCACAGCACTCAATGTAACATCCACATTGCCATTTAATACATTTAACACCCATAGCACACATTTAACACAACCAATATAGTAATTTAAAGTGACAGTGTATTGTGTAAAATACTGTGTTGAGTCACTATCAAACCATCCATGTATAAATTCTTCCAATAAACACCATAAATAAAAAATTGTGTAAAATAAAACACACAGAAATATATATGTTATTATACACTTATTAAAAAAGTGGTAAAAGTGGGGGTGGGGCCTGGCTGCTAAACTGAATTGTCGCATGTAGAGTGAGCTCCGTGCGAGAATCTCTTAACTGCTGTAATATTGACTTTTCCTCGCAAAACCGGAAATCAATGAGCTGGAGACAACCTGCACTCATCTCTGCTTCACTCCAAAGCTTTACCGAAGTATGTTGAGTAGTTTGAGCCCACAATGTACTTGCGGCCTATCTGCGTGTGAGGATGTGGGAGAGGCAGTCAATCTCCCCATTGGCTTTCCCACTGGAACAAGTCAACGCTGTAAGGGTTTCTTTCTCTCCCCCCAGTGGGGGTTATTCTGGCTCTATATTCAAGTTATATTCACCAGTCACTGGTGGACTTGTATCTTAGCACACTCTCTTACTGCTCAAAATTTCCCCCCTAACGTATCCCACACCTTTGAAACGTATCCCACACCTTTGCCACCAATCAGTGACCACAGCACTCCAAGCTCCTGTTCATGATGCAAGAGAAGACTGGAGCAGTGGGAACTGCCTATGGGCCCTTCATTTGGCCTGGGGCCTGTGGGATGGCTCACGTGGTATTAAGCCTTTGAGTCCTGGCATAATTTAGAAGTCAATGTCTTGGATTTAAACATTTATGTGGAGGATTTGAAAATAAGGACACAATTCTATTTCAAGCCTGTATATATAAACAGCTACATTGATTTAATTAGTTGCCATGATTGGAAATGGCCTAAAAAGTAATCTAAGATGTAACTGTACTGAGGATAAAACATTTTTAAAACAGACTGAGACCTTAAAAGAAAAGTTCATTCAGAAGGGATATAAGAAGGATATTTTGGAGCAAAGTCAAATCTTTAAATCGGACAGGAAGAAACGTATAAGATATCAGAAGAAAAATATAATGAACTCTTAAAGCCAAACTCCTTTTACTTATATTTTTAATTGTGAGAGCAAAACAGAATCAAATCAAATATTGAAAATATATTGGCCTATTTTATTAATAAGACACTATAGGCACCCAGACCACTGCAGCTTATTGAAGTGGTCTGGGTACGTGTCCCTATTGCACTTAGTGCTGCAATGTAAAATATTGCAGTTTTACGGAAACTTCAATGTTTACATTGCAGTGCTAATAGTCTGTAGCGGCTGACCACCAGATAGTCACTCAAGGCGCTTCTGGAATGTTACAGGAACCTCGTTGAATGACATCAGACAAGGTGGAGCCATGACTAAGCTCAGGTAAGTGATGTAAGCTATCAGGTAAGTGAATAAAGGGTTTTACTCTTTAACCTTTACTCACATTTACTCACCATGGCAGTTGTATATGTATGGTGTATATCTGAAGGATTTATACACAGATGGTTTGATAGTGATACCATACTGTATTTTACACAATACACTGTCACTTTAAATTACTATATTGGTTGTAATAAATGCGTGCTATTGGTGCTATATGTATGTACACACGCCATGTGGGTAAAAATGAGAAATGATGGGTGAGGTTTATGTGGCATGCAATGTTTGACTTTGAAAGTCTGGGACCATATTACAATGTGACAAGTCCTTATTTAGTCGTTTGAATTTAATGCTAAAATAATGGCTTTGATTACTGTGATTGATGCTATCTCTGTCAATATTATTTTGTATACAAAATAAATTAGGTCCAGGCACTCAGGATTGCTGCAGAAAGGCAGGTTTATTGGAACAAAAAGTGCAACGTTTCGCCTACACCGAGGCCTTTGCCAAGCTATCATCTCCGTGTCATAGAACCCTATTTAAAGGGTGTCAACCATAACCACAATTAAACAAATTAGGTGCAAAATTATTCAATTATATAAATAAAATTAAATTACATTGCACTTTTTGTTCCAATAAACCTTCCTATCTGCAGCAATCCTGAGTGCCTGGACCTAATGTATTTTATCTACTAAACTGTGTTTTGCAACCCTGGCCCTGATAAGCACCTGGATTCCTAAGTGTGAGTGTGGTATCCTCCGTTTGTGAATTACTAATAATGTTTTGTATGGCTTTATATATTTATTATCATTATTATTATTATCATTATTACTGTAATTCGCGGAAAATCTCACAGGATTATTCACTAAACTCTAAAATGAAGAAAATTTATATTTGGAATGGCAAAATTTAGGCAAAAATGGCAGATTTGAATTATTCCTAATCTTGGCTATAGTTTTTTTTTACTTTGTCATTGTGATTTAAATCTTTTACAGTTTGTAGTTGAATGTATTACCAAATGGCATCACATTGTGCATGAGATATAGTAAATTGTGTAATTCCGAAAGGTGTGTAAGTCAATTAGATGTAGGGGGAGCAAAAAAAAAAAAAAGCAACCCATAACCTATAGCTGATATTGCAGAAGGTCTTGATGGTAAGGCATGTCTTTATGCTGGCTGATGATACTAAGATATGTAACAGGGTTGATGTTCCAGGAGGGATAAGCCAAATGGCAATTGATTTAGGTAAACTTGAAAAATGGTCAGAGGTTGTGGCAACTGGCATTTAATGTAGATAAGTGCAAGATAATGCATCTTGGACGTAAAAACCCAAGGGCAGAGTACAGAATATTTGATACCCTACTAACCTCAACATCTGAAGAAAGGGATTTAGGAGTAATTATTTCACATGGGTTAAAGGTAGGCAGACAATGTAATAGAGCAGCAGGAAATGCTAGCAGAATGCTTGGTTGTATAGGGAGAGGTATTAGCAGTAGAAAGAGTGCTCATGTCATTGCGCAGAACACTGGTGAGACCTCACTTGGAGTATTGTACGCAGTATTGGAGACAGTGTCAGAGAGAGTTCAGAGAAGGGCTACTAAACTGGTTCACGGATTGCAGGATAAAACTAACAAGGAAAGGTTAAAGGATCTTAAAGGGACACTGTAGGCACCCAGACCACTTCAGCTCTTTGACGTAGTCTGGGTGCTGTGACCCTTTTGCACTTAGAGCTGCAATGTAAAACATTGCAGTTCCAGAGAACTGCAATGTTTACATTGCAGCTCTAAGTCTGCCCTCTGTGGCTGACTAACAGACAGCCACTGGGGGAGCTTCCGGAATCCAAACCGACCTTTGGTTGGTTATCTGACGCTGGACGTCCTCACAGACCTCCAGATTTAGATTTTTCACATAGGAAAGCATTGAATAATGCTTTCCTGTGGGGAGGTGTAATGCGCGCGGTTGCCTCACAAAAGCATTAGGTCTCCCCTGCCAGCTGACGTCGGCAGGGGAGGAGCATGGGCGGAGCCTGATTCATGTAAGTGGCTAACCCCTTCAGCCCCGCGGGTGGGGGGGGACCTATTAAACTTATAGTGCCAGGAAAACGGGTTTGTTTTCCTGGCACTATAGAATCCCATTAACATGTATAGCTTAGAGGAAAGACGAGACAGGGGGAATATGATAGAAACATTTAAATACATAAAGGGAATAAACACAGTAAAGGAGGAGACTATATTTAAAAGAAGAAAAGCTACCACAACATGAGGACATAGTCTTAAATTAGAGGGGCAATAGTTTAAACATATTATCAGGAAGTATTACTTTATTGAGAGGGTAGTGGATGCATGGAATAGCCTTCAAGCTGAAGTAGTAGAGGTTAACACAGTGTAGGAGTTTAAGCATGCGTGACATAGGCATAAGGCTATCCTGCCTATAAGATAATGCCAGGGACTAATGAAAGTATTTAGAAAATTGGGCAGACTAGATGGGCGTCACATTCTATGTTTTTTATATGTTTCCATGGCCTGAAGCCCCTGATATTTTTGCTGCTTAACACTTCAACCTACTTATTAGGCTGGTACAGCACACATCTGGCAATCCTGTATCTTCTGTAGTTGTAAACAAAAGATTAAATGGCTCTCTACAGACTAACTAAGGGTTACAAGCTAAAAATGTTAAATACTTAAACAGAGGTTTTTCAGCAGCTTTTATTGACAAATTTATAAACAAAAAACATACTGTGACGGACCGCCTGGCACCTGAACCGGGTACCTCCGTCAATCGCTGCTTCCTAGTACTTGCAAGCACCATAAGCACTATACTGGAACACCATAACCACCGTAGACCCCATGGACCGCCGCAGCTTTGTTGGGGTCTCGTGTCCTCCACCCACCATGGACCCAAGACCAGGATCCAGCTTCCAGTGGGTAGACCTCTCCTAGTCCAGAGAGCATAGCAGGCACAGCTCTTATAAGAGCTAGTGATTATACTCAGGGGAGTATTGTGATATAGCAATCCCCAGAGTGAATGTAGTTCTCCAATCCCCCAAACATGAGCCAAGTCTTCATGAAGGGGTAAACAAATCTCTACTTATTGGGAGCCACACTTGGCCTTTTTTGACAATCCCCATGCAAGGGGTAAACCCACATGTACCTTGTTGGGGACTCCAAAACAAAGACAGAGACCAAAGAGAACAGTGAATAAATGCCCGACACTCAAATAACAAACATACAATCCCTCCTCCCTGCTTGAATGATAATTGGATCAGTAACTGTACTAATTATATTCCAATTATCTCCAAGCACAGAAAAAACATACTTTTTTTTAAAAAAACACCCCAAAAGTACCCTAAAAATACATAAAACCCCACAAATGTTACATCCCCTGATAACCCTGATCTGGGGGACCAACATAGTCAAGAATCACCCAGATCAGTTCAGGTGTTCAGAATTTTTATGTAAGTCATAGTTTTTACCGACCGCAGGCATTGTTTCATAGCCAAAAATAGTTCCATAGAATCGCGGCTAAGTGCCGCTGGAGGACCGACCGGGAACCGCAAAGTTTTCATGCCGAAAATAGTTCAAGGTCATTCGCGCTAAGTCCCCCTGAAGTCTATTTGCGATTTTAGTCCATGCGAACAAGATGGCCGACACCTCGTGGCCGGCCTTAGAAATTGCGGCCATCCAGATGAACGCAGACCACAGAGGTGAAAATTGCATCAATGTATCAATTAAGCTTAACTCCTTAAGGACCAAACTTTTGGAATAAAAGGGAATCATGACATGTCACACATGTCATGTGTCCTTAAGGGGTTAACAAGCTCCAGGGTGGTCTCTGGTTCATGCGGCTGTTCGGTAAATGAACCATATAGTCCCATTTGCATGAACAGAGCCTGTTTAAAGTATTTTAGCCAGGTCTATTGCAGGGGCTGTAGTCACCGGGTAGGAGGCTGGCAAACAGGCCCCTCCAACAACTCGTGGCAAACTCACAGGAAAAGGGGAGTTTGTCATACATACATTTTCCTGGTTCATTTGCAACAGCATTAATCTGTAATAGCATGAAAAAGACTTTGTATTTAGAACACTACTCCCTGATAATTCCCATATTTTCATCCAATCCTTTTCAGTCATATGCATGGGAGCCTACTTTATAGATCTTATTTTATTGCATGGCTCACTTAGCTATCCTTTTGATTGACCAGCCCCACTGGGAACCCATGTTGCATATTTGTTCAGGGGATTTTCAACATATTTGGCAGTTTGGGCATTTATCTTCAATTCCTTGGAGATAGAATTATGTTGTGGGCTTGTCTGGTTTCCTTCCTAAATATGTGCACCAGGAGTGGAAGTGCTTTTTTATGTCAATATCTTTTACCCTTTTTTCATATGGCAGCCATATATGCTTGACAGACTGTGCATGTGTCGGATTTTAAATGATGATGATATCATGCTGTTTCTAATATTTATACTGATTGAAGGGTCTTTGTCCTTTTCATGTTGCAACAACTTGTGCTGGCCGTTTTTGCTTTTTGTACCACAGCTAATTCAAGCACTATACTTTCTTGGTACTCCACCAAGAAACAACTAAGGGAGAGCGGAGCAGAGTCTACTTTGTGGAGGCCATCAGAGCCACTTTTTAGTGAGGGCTTAACACAGAGTACCAAAGTATTATCTCCAATGTCTGATGGTGGTGCTGATGAACCCAAGATGAGAATTATTTTTTCACCCCACTGCAGACCTTGCTCTTTTACCTCTGGCATAAGAACTACTTGACTATTAGTATGATGAGCAAGATATATTGGAAGAGTACAGTGTGGAGAAGTCAGTATTTTCTCTGGCAACTGTGTGCACTGACCTACTGGATCTTCTCCACCATTTCAAAGTCCATCTTTATGTGAAAAAAGTGAGAGGGCATGGACACTTGACAACCAACTCACTCCTTCCATCCTGAAAATAATATATTGAATGACTAACTGCCTTTCATTCTGGAGAAAAGGTGCCCTGTAATGGTTCTACAGAATGCAGCTTCATGAGGGTCTTTTTCCTCACAGTTTTTCCCACAGTCCCACATTTATTTTGTGCAACTTCCTATGCAACACATTTCTGTGAATTTGAATGTTAATATTACATGTACTGTTATAGGATGTATTGACATTAATAGTGACTTCTAATGTAGTTAAGCTACAGTACAATATATAATAAATTGCTTTAGAAATATTAGCATTCCAATAGATACTGTTAAAGAAGAAAATAAATATATTGTAACATCATTATTTTGCTCTTTCATTTCTGCAATCATTATTTCTGCATATTGCTAGGACACCAATCTATACTCAATAAGTAATTTCCTACCAATTTGTTGTTGATGTCTTGATGTCTAGAGAGAACAAATTATGTTAAAATTGAAAAAAGGAGCTTGCAGGGGATCTAAATGTCAATATTTCCCAAGAATAGTTTGGCAAAAGAATATATGCATTATGTGAAGTGAGATGAATCAGCTTTGGCCTAAGATTATCATTCAGAATAAAATGACTTTATGTAATTTTGGCATTAACTTTTGCAAGTACTGTTTGCTTTGCAACATAATAGGATAAATCCTGGTTATATAAACAAAAATTAGAAGAATTTTATGCTTCAGGTCATATCATCCTAAAACATATGTTAATCTTTGTTTCAACTGCCATATAACATAATCTTAAAGTGAAACATCATACCTGTGAATTTTGCCTGATAGCTTATTTATGGGCTTAGCTTCTTTTTTTTTTTTTGTCTTGTGTTGGCACTGCTAGAGTATACCATTAAAATGAAATGGACTCCATGGCTGTTGCTATGTAACCTTTGACAGCATCCATTATCACACCCAGTTCTTTGTCTCTAATATAAAATAACCAATGTCGACAAAATAGGTAAGTGGGGGAAAAAAAAAAGCCAATCAACTGTGCAATCTCCATTGTTGATATTCTATAGAATAGTAGATAATTGCTTACTAAATAATAACACATATAATAACATTATAACATATAATCCCATTTTGTAAGAAGCTCCTTAAATTAAAAAAATATATATACACAACAAATATGTATATAAAAAGGGGCATATACAGTATATAGGTATATATAGCAATCAGTTAAAAAGAAAACAAAATCGTAAATAAATTATAAAAATACAAGATATAAACTAAATATGAATGAATAATAAATAAATATAATAACAAATATAAAACAATAAAATTATATGGCAATTTTTTTTTTTTTTTTTTTTTTAATAAAATAGAAAACGCTCAGATCCTTAGGTGACAAGGTCTTTAACGGGTGCCCACCAACTGTAAAAAGAAATGTCCATCAAAACTAAAAATAAAAAGTTTAAAAATAAATGCAATAGAGAATCTCTAAGAAAATTGGATATTTCCAGATCTTATCATCAATCATAAATGATGGTATCACTGTATGCAAGGATAAACCATACAGCATTGCCCATTAAAGTCATTTCCTAATCAATCATGGCAGCATTTACTCATGGGTGAGCTCCTCCCCTCGCAGCAGAAATGACATGAAAAAGAACCCTGAAATTGGTATAAATAGATACACCCTCTTCCCAACTGGCAGTTTCTTCCTGTCCTTCACAGCAGTTTAGAAGGAATCCGCATAATCAGGCTTAGATTTTTCTTTTATGATCACCAGGCCTATATTTTTTGGGCCTGCCAGGATATAGCCTCTAAGCCTTGAAGATCCAGCAACAGCACATCTCTATGAGTCATCAGCCCGCGTAACCCCTTTAGTGACCGGGAGTCGGACCCAATCTCTCCCTCGGGGATAAAAAAGGTCTGCTGCATAGATGCCAGGGTTCAGCCACTTATCCCTGAAGACCCAGCAGCAGCACATTTCAATGAGTCGCAAGCCTAGGTAACCAGATTAGTGACTGGGGTTCTCTCTCTCAGGGGATGAATGTGGTCCACTGCATACATAAAATCAAGCCAGAGTTCTGTCTTTAATCCCTGAAGAACCAGCAATGGCATAACTCTATGAGTCGCCAGCCTGGGTACCTCCTTCAGCAACCAGGGGTTTACCTCAGGTATGAAAGCGGTCCACTGCATACATGTGGCCCAGCTGGGACTAAACCTATTTTTCCTGAAGACACTGCATACAGCACTTTCATAAGGTGATTACCTGGGTATGCCTCTTCTATGTATTCCACAATGTCTGATTTTTTTTTTTTAAACCTTCCCCCACTGGTGAAAACGAATGGTATATGGGGTACAGATGGAAGCCTATATTTTAAACAGTTTAGGCTGTCAGTTGTTCAAATCCCCATTTGTCTGCTTTAATTCAGGCCAGCAGCTGTTCATCAGGTAAGTGTATTAGTAATTAGAGTTGAGCGGACACCTGGATGTTCGGGTTCGGCCAAACATTGAAAAAAAGTCCGGGTCCGGACTCGAACTTGACCCCGAACCCGAACCCCATTGAAGTCAATGGGGAACTGAACTTTTGGCCACAAAAATGGCTCTAAAAAACTCCTGGAAAGGGCTAGAGGGCTGCAAAAGGAAGTAAAATTGGGGGTAAGAGTAGGACAAGAGTAGGCCATGCAAACAAATGTGGATAGGGAAATCACTTAAAAATAACATAAAATAAGCAGCCGCTTAGTAGATAACTCCCTAATTCACACGGTATTAGGGAGCTATTTACCAAAAGGCTGAAAGACCTAAATTAGTCTCCTAAATTGGTCTTTCAGCCACATTTACTAATAATAAGTAAAGATTACCTAGTATTAGTAAATTCAGCCCCTACTCGCTATACCGCGAGTAGGGGCGTGTCTAGTAAACAGTGAACAGCCAGTGGCTGCTCACTGTAAAAAACAAACAAAAAAAACGTATTATCCCCACCCCTGTGTGAGGGGTTGGGGCGCCAAGTAAGAATGTGGAGGGAGGGACCTACTGTCCTCCCCTCTGACCCCCACCCCTGCGCAGTGGGTGGGGGCCCTAAACAATATGGGGGGGAACCTACTGTCCTCCCCTTCTTCCCCCACCCCTGAGCGGTGGGTGGGGGCCATAAATAGAAATTGGGGGGACCTAATGTCCTTCCCCCCAGCCCCCACCCCTGAGCGGTGGGTGAGGGCCATAAATAAAAATTGGGGGGGACTTAATGTCCTCCCCCCTGGCCCCCACTCCTGTGCGGTGGGTGGGGGCCCTAAATAACAATAAGGGGGGGGACCTAAGGTCCTCCCCCCTAGCACCCACCCCTGTAGAGACTTACCTGTCAGTCTCTTCATTTACCTGTCAGAGCACTCTGATTGGATGGCTTAAACCCACCAATCAGAGTGCTCTGAGCCTAGTTGCAGGGCGGGGCAAGACATTTTTACAGGTATTTAGACAAGGGTCCCCCCTCATTATTTTAAGGATGAGGGGGTAAGTAGGGGTAATTTTTTGGGGGGAGGGGGTTGACTAGGGGTTTGGTGACCCCTAGTCACCTAGGGGGGATTTATATTTATGGCCCCCACCCACCGCTCAGGGGTGGGGGCCGGGAGGGAGGACATTAGGTCCCCCCTTATTGTTATTTAGGGCCTCCACCCGCCGCACAGGGGTGGGGGCCTGGGGGAGGACATTAGGTCCCCCCCTTATTGTTATTTAGGGCCCCCACCTGCCGCCCTGGGTTGGGGGCCGAGGGGAGGACATTAGGTCCCCCCCTTATTGTTATTTAGGGCCCCCACCCGCCATGCAGGGGTGGGGGCCAGGGGGGAGGACATTAGGTTCCCCCCTTATTTTTATTTAGGGCCCCCACCCACTGCGCAGGTCCCCCTTATTGTTATTTAGGGACCCTAACCCGCCGCGCAGGGTGGGGGCTGGGGGGGAGGACATTTGGTCCTCCCCCAATTTTTATTTATGGCCCCCTGCGCGGCAGGTGGAGGCCCTAAATAACAATAAGGGGGGGAACCTAATGTCCTCCCCCCTGGCCCCCACCCCTGAGTGGTGGATGGGGGCCATAAATAAAAATTTCCCCCCCAGGTGACTAGGGGTCCCCAAATCCCTAGTCACCCCCCTACCTCAAAAAAATTACCCCTACCTACCCCCTTCATCCTAAAAATAATGAGTGGGGACCCTTATTCCCTTATTCCAAACTGTTTTCTCTACTTCAGTTTCTCTAAATGAAGAAGAAACATGCTGCTCTTTGCTTTTGCATTAGGGTTCTCCTCCTACACGTGTTTCAGGCTTAGCATTCAACCATTTTAGATGGACTGCAGGTGTTGCTGAACCTGTGGTGTTGAATTCGGTTCGACATTCCGAAATTCAGGACTTCGGCAATTCGGCACTTCGGCAATTCGGTTCGGCCCTTCCAAAATTCGGGACTTCAGCAATTCGGCACTTCGGCAATTCGGCACTTGGGCACTTCGGTTTGGCTTGGCACTTCTGATATGCGAGACTTCGGGAATTCGGCACTTCGGGACTTAGGGTAAGTGTAGGGTTAGGGGTAGGGTTGGGTTAGGGGTAGGGTTAGGAGTAGGGTTAAGGTTGGGTTAAGAGTAAGGTTAGGGTTGGGTTAGGAGTAGGGTTAGAAGTAGGGTTAGGGTTGGGTTAGGAGTAGGGTTAGGAGTAAGGTTAGGGTTGGGTTAGGAGTAGGTTTAGGGTTAGGTTTAGGAGTAGGTTTAGGAGTAGGGTTAAGGTTGGGTTAAGAGTAAGGTTAGGGTTGGGTTAGGAGTAGGGTTAGGGTTATGAGTAAGGTTAGGAGTAAGTTTAGGGTTAGGAGTAGAGATGTTGCGAACCGTTTGCGAACTTCCCGCGAACAGAGCTGTTCGCGGGAAGTTCGCAAACGGTTCGCGACATCTCTAGTTAGGAGTAGGAGTAGGGTTAGAATTAGGGTTAGGGTTGGGTTAGGAGTAGGGTTAGGAGTAAGGTTAGGGTTGGTTAGGAGTAGGTTTAGGGTTAGGAGTAGGTTTAGGGTTAGGGTTAGTGTTAAGGTAGGGTTAATATAACTTGACTTTGATTTTAAAGCTCTGATTATTGGCTTTATGTATCCCAGGTCACAACTTGTGACTACTCTAGTCTAGCTAGCTTGTCCTTGGCACCTACCAGGAGATAAACAGGGCTGGCCATGACTGATAATGACACACGTTATTGTTAATGGCAAACTGGTATGTTTCACATGGTCTCTGCACCTAGATCCATATACATGATGGTCACTCCTAATATTGCATTGATGTTATATTTGTGAATTATATGATTGGACTGTTGTTGATTTCTTGCTTGTTAAACAAACTGCACAAGGATCTTATCATTATCATAGGCTTTGCCTTAAGTCCTTTATTATTATCTGCAGGTAAGGTCAGTGTAAGTATGAGGTTGTTTGTTCTCATAAGGATAATTCAATTCTGGTTACTTATGTGTCGCTTGCCACAATCACATGAGTTAGATCAGTTAGAGGAAGTTCAGCAGAGATTTTGGAAACAAAAAAATTTTAGTGGGTTTGATTGGACCTTTGGACTAGGTAATTGGTTAGGAGATATAGGAAGAACAAAAGTAATGGCTATTATCGCTATTTTGTTTTGCTTAGTTACACTTTATGTTTCTTTTACAATGTGTAAGTGTATATGTTCTGCAGGTACAAAAAAAGGATACAGTAAAGCCAATAAGTCTTGTTAGACAATACTTAGCTCTCCAGATTTTATAAGTGACAGCTGCTCTGTGCTGAAGAGCAGGGCATGCGCGATCACGGCTCTCATTAAGGTTTCCAAATTTTGGTAAGAAAAAATTTTTTTTATTTTTTTTTCCTGGCCCCAGATTACTGGGCAAGCAAGATTATTTTGGGGGTATGGCAACATACACAGATATTTTTCTGTCCTTATTCTGTTAACGTTGTGAACAAAGGAGGGAATTGATAAAATATTACAATTTTATGCTTCTTAATTTTTTACACACTTTTTCATTGGTGTCTACCCATTACATTTTACTCACTTATATTGATCAACAGTCTGTTATCATTTTGAATATACTGTTTGACACAATTTGTACTATTTACAGTATTTTAATCTTTGAATGTACTGTATATGCTCATGTTGTTCGCCTACACTATATGATTGATGTGCTCCTTCTTGCCTTTGCCTAATAATATCTCCTATTTGTGTTATGGGTGTCTACCTCTCCTGTAACTGATCATTACTGTATCAAATGAGACTAACAGAAAAGAAAAGAATAAAAAAGAGAGGATATCTAAAGCCTGTGCATACCTTCTAAATGAGGGATGACCCCTGTGATAGGCAATAAACAAACAAAAAAACAGAGAGTAGGATGCAATACCTGTTATAAAGAATGGAATACTAAAAGTTATATAATAATAACTACAACAAGACTTAGCTTTTAATAGGTTAATTAAAAGTCCTATAAGGACTCAAGCTCAAACATATTGGCATTCTGGCTAGGGACTTGATTAGGAGTAATGGGTGCACATGAAGGCACTATAGGGAGAGACATTGGTTTCTTTTTTCTCCCCCTTTGTTTCCTTTCCTCTGTCCTTAGCTGTTTCAAACATTGAAGGTGCTACAATCAACCTTCACTTTTCCCAACCTCTTGACCTCGAATGTGATTATACCTTATACAGCACGTAATACTGTCTGTCTCCTTGATACCAACAGGAGATCCAGCTCAGTTTCCTAACAGTGTATTTGTGCTATTACAATAGCAACATTTATATGTAGCCATCTCTGCAACAGATATAACTTAACAAACTGTTGCAGATTGAGTCTACTATCAACTCTATATTACATAAATAGATTAATCTATTATTATGATTTACTGAGATTATTTGGGACTATTGAGCTGGTGAAAGTGTGATCTTATTTAATCACAATTACAGGGCATGTGCCCAAGCAACCTCAGCACTATAATGTATCCTAAGTAACTTTGATCTATTTTGTGTATGTCTACTAAACAATGTTTTACAAAGATTATAGAGTCCTGTCCTGTGGGTTTGAACTAGATCTACTATGACCACCATCACAGGCATTTGATCCAAGCATATCATTTTGAGGCACACTCTAATAATATTTATAGGTGGCATGTATCAATTCATTGCCACCAGTGGAACATCTACAGCTGTGTTTTTAAAGCTGTTTGTATTTTCGTTACTTTTTGTCTATAGTATTATTTGTTATGTGTTGCAGTCTGAATATAGGACTTTAAATTGACCTATTAAAAACTAAGTCTTATTATAGTTATTATTTTACACCTTTAGTATTTCATTCTTTTTAACGGGTATTGCATCCTCCTCTCTGTTTTTTTGTTTGTTTATTACTGTATCATTCACAGTTGAGAGGCTGATGTTTACAATATAGTCATTATTGCAATGTTTTAATAACAGACTCCTATTTCTCTACTAGGCTCTGCCTTTTTTACAGTCAGATGTTTTGCTTCCTGTATCTACAGGTAAGTAGTTCACAAGGCAAGATGAAGCAGTGTAAATTGTCGTTTATAATATACATACTTATGGTAGGATTTTTAGATTAATTCTTCTCCCTGTTTGATAGCAGGGTATGTTGGTTTTCACTCAGCATTGTCTGGACTTTTATTCTGACCTATGCTTTTGACAATGTTCTGATTTGATAGTGCCATCTATTGGGTATTCAATCTATAGTATAGAAGGGCATTAACTTCTATTTTTTATAATATAAGTCTATAATTTCTAGACTGTGTCTTAGTTTTAAGGAGGTTCTCTTCTATTCTATTTTATTATCCTACATAGCAAGACACAGGCAAAATGGGTGCCTTATTTCTTATATTTTGAATGTATTAATATAGCCTTGCTCCTTTTAGAGATTTGGTTATCATGACCTAAAAGGACCACTATAGTGCCAGGAAAACATACTCGTTTTCCTGGCACTATAGTGCCCTGAGGGTGCCCCCACCCTCAGGGTCCCCCTCCCGCCCGGCTCTGGAAGGGGAAAGGGGTTAAAACTTACCTTTTTCCAGCGCTGGGCGGAGAGCTCTCCTCCCCGTCGGCTGAATGCGCACGCGCGGCAAGAGCTGCGCGCGCATTCAGCCGGTCGCATAGGAAAGCATTCATAATGCTTTCCTATGGACGCTGGCGTGCTCTCACCGTGAAAATCACAGTGAGAAGCACGCAAGCGCCTCTAGTGGCTGTCAATGAGACAGCCATTAGAGGATTAGGGGGAAGGCTTAACCCATTAATAAACATAGCAGTTTCTCTAAAACTGCTATGTTTATAAAAAAAATGGGTTAACCCTAGAAGGACCTGGCACCCAGACCACTTCATTAAGCTGAAGTGGTCTGGGTGCCTAGAGTGGTCCTTTAATGAGTAGCTGATACTGTAATTCTCAAGGATATTCCCTACATTTGAATGCCAGGGGATTACTGGCATAGCAACGTCTGATATAAAGTGATATAATAACTTGTCTGAACAGATATCATTACAATATACTATTTATTACGTTTTTGGCTTTAAGGTTTCTTAGGTGTGTGCAGTTCAATAATGGTTTTTAACTATTAGCTGTATTTGAATCCTGTCCCTCCCTCTATAAATACTGCTTGGGTATTTTCCATGAGTAAATGCTACCATGTTTGACCAGAAATTTGAAAAATTGTTTCATACTTACCATAATTTTATTTTTCTGATCATTATTCATGGCAGCATTACGTTCCCACCCATGTGAGTTGTGACGCTAGTTACATAGACTGCCTGTTGGGAAGGGGATCGATATATTTATATTAATTTCATAGTTCTATTTTATTTCCGTTGTGCCGTGAGGGGAGGGGCTACCACCATAACTACAACATTGCAGAGGGGATTGGTCACCCAAATTGGATCAATTAGAGCTACACACCAGAGCTAGCTTATATGGCTCTGAAAAATGTGAGTCTTAAATTGGTATTTTAATATGCTATAATGCTTTACCCTGTTGCACTATATTTTGTATTTAAAGGGATATATACCAGATTGGAGTAATTATCAAAGTATCAAGTTAAGTGTTTTTTTTTTAATGTATATTAAGCTCCACTGTCTTGTTGAAATTTTCACATGTATGTGTGTTATTTGCACATAAAGCATTTTTATTAGATTTTTGTTTGATGTCACACAATTAGTTTGTTTGTGATATTTCTACAGATGGTAATCTGTAAAGACAGAAAGGTAAGTAGTTCTGTAATTTATTAATTTTACTAATTTTGCATTGTTTAGGTAAAAAGTAAAACCTTTAAAGAGAAGGAAATGAATAAAAAAAATTAAATTCTCCTGTGTAATTAATTTGAATTTAAAGAGATTTGCAGCATTGGTTTTAATTTTAAATTATATTCTACAGTTGGATCTTTTTTCAGTTCCTTATATTAAACAGTATCTCTTGATACATTGTAAACTTCTCCCATATAATATTCAGTAGACGCAATTAATATAGCCCCACCCAAATCTGCTTTTCTGATGACTATATCTGATCTTTTTTTTGCAAATTGTCAATACTGATCATTTCTTGTCTATTAAGATTAAAATTGTATTTTAAGAAGGAATTTTTATTTTTTCCTCATTAGCAATGAGGAATGTCTCCAAATTTTGACTTGTGTTTGGGTTATTTTCGTTTTATTTTATTTTTGTCCCTTTTTTACATATCCAACATGATCTTGCTCTTATCATCTGGTAAGGCAATCATTTTGGGTAGATAATTCCACATCTTTATTGATGTTACTTTAAAGAATGGAAAAACAAGTAGCAAGAGAGCTGAGAAGGGACAACAGCTCAATTTGTCTGCCCTTCGATGGGTTCCCGCTTAGATCTCAAGCAGGTTTTAGCTCATCTAGTGCCATTACAGAGAGACCATATCGGAAGCACATCAGACTGGTCCCACCCGAACAGGCAGTCCAGATCCGAAATGCCAGCAAGTTCCCTTTGCACGACAGATACAGCAACCCAAGATGATCGTTTCAACTTTGTAAGGTATCAAGAGTGAGGTTTAGCCAATATCCCTATAGGCACCGTAAATGTTTAAAGAATGTCTGCTGTAAGGAAAACACCTTTCTTCCAGTTTCAATACATATTGTACGTTTCTACTAATGAAGTTCATGCATAGTGGTTTGTACTGACCCTGCATATATGTGTTTAGTGCTATTATTTTACCTTTTGAGGCACTTTTTTTTTAAAGAAAAATTTCCTTTAAGTGAGAATTCCAATTTACAGTTTTTAACAGAATGTTATAACAACAAAATCTGCTATAGAAAATAATAATTTGAAATACAAGATTAATTATTGGCCTTTAAACTTAAATATCAGGAATACGTAAATGTACACAATTTTATTTTTTCATTTGTTTATTCTGTACAGAAATATTAGCACAATAAAATATTTAACGGATTACATGTTTTCACTTATCTACAATATTCACAGTCACATTATTCTTAGATATTTGTTTAACACTTTGGTGGTTATGGTGCCTGCTTACTGCCCCTTTAAGTATTATTGGAACAACGGGAAAAAAAAAAGGTGCAAAAGTAAGACTGTAGCGGAACCCTAGTCCTGACTGGGACTTTCATCCACTGGATCATCAATACTGGAACTTAGGAACAAGAAACTGCCAAGTGAATAGGCCACCTCCTCCCCAGTAACTGGACGACACACAGTTCTGGGAGTACAACTAAACTTTATTCTGCCACACACAGATTTTATGCACTGGCCCCTAGCATGGGGTCTACACATCAAGAACACATGGGGTTTCTTCCCAAGAGCCTTTGTGTTTATGAGATAATTGAGCTCAAAATAGGAAAACTCAATTATCTCTCAAATACAGAAACTTACACACATTTTTAAAACACCACAAAAATGCATGAAGAGAATACAGGAACCCCATATCCCCAAATAGCTGTGATCTGAGTGCCCAACATATCCAAAAAGTGCTCAGATCGGTTCAGTAGAACGAAATAGCTCTTCGAGTAAAGTTTTGACCAACCTACTGGTTGGCTTTTGGGGATTCCTGTGCGAACACTTCCCCTGGCCTTTAGGAAGGGAAGGCTTCCCCCAGTTGGTACATCGTTAGTCTAGGTGGTTGGTAAATAGAACTGGCAGCAGTATGAACTCCGTCCGGGTTCATGTTCTCGCTTGGCCAAAAAAATTTCTAGGCGTTCGACGACCATGTACCGCTGCCTGTGTTCGGGAGACAAAATGGTCACCATGCAAAGACCACATGCATTCGGTCATATGAGGGCAGCCACATAGGGAAAGCACTCAAGCCAATGTGTCAATGTGTTTAATTGGTGGTTAACAGCCAGGGGAGGTTGATTTTCGAGGAGATATAAAATGGGGGACCACACACCAGTCATTCAGGAGACGAACAAGGGGGTACGGACAACCGAACACAAGGGAATAGAGTCTTCTAAACTGACCTACAGTAACATGTATATTTTGTCATTGTAACATTGTATTCTTTGATTTTGTAAACAGTTCTACATAGATACATTTACATCTTCACCTTCCAAATCTCTTTAATTTTGCCCAAAAAATGTTCTGGCAGCTTTCTGCAGCATAACCCTGTACATTTAGCCAACCTCCATGTTTTCACAATGCAATTTCATTATTTGTATTATTATTATTATTTTTGTTGTTATGTATTAGTTATATTCTGAATTCAGCTCAATCAATGAAATATCAGTGTGAACTTAACTTTGAACCGTAGCCATCCGCTGTCCTCTTATCCGTATAGCATTTTGTAATGGTAAATTAAGTAATTTCTTTATTAGAGATGTCGCGAACAGGAGGGTCTGGGAGGGAGGGTCTGCTGGAGATTGGCCGGGATGTGTCAGCTGACCGGAGCTCGCCGCGAACTGTGGCGAGCCATTCGCGAACGGTTTGCGACATCACTATTCTTTATATTTATGAAGTTTTGAATTTCATAAATATAAAATAATACCAAAAATAAAATAATAAAAGGTATACTGGTGAATCACATAAATATTAGCGAATATCTTGAATGAACAGACAAGAGGCAAAGTTTAGATGAAAGTATAAACAAAACTTTACTGGGAATACAATTATCAAGCACAAAAACAAATATTTTAAAACACACACTGCTATAAACAATACAATCAGGTAAGAAATCTACTTAGCTCTATTCATGAAGATTTAGCAACTTACACAGGATAATTGAATCAGCATAACACACGGAACAATGAGATGAGTTCCTTGCCACATGTTAAATGCATGTACATGGGCACCTCTAAAGAAACTGCTCATGAAACTGCTCTCTAGTTACTGGTAACACCTTAAATAACCTCCCATCTAGTATCCAACTACAGAGGTAACATAACCAATACCTAATGGTCATCTCTAGGAGGCGGATACTACATGTGGTCATTTATAAAAGGAAGTGACTCAGAGATTCTCACTTCCTTCCTAAAGCACATGTCTCATTGACTATGCGGCAGCCATCTTTATTCACTCAACGTCACAGTGCTCACTAGGCCACCTATAGGTCACTTCCACCCTAAAGAACATTTCTCATTAAATATGCTGCAGCCATCTTCTTGCTCTTAATGTCACATAGCTCACTACACCCCCTATAGGTATCATAAGTTATTGCACATGAATTGGAACACAATAATAGAACATTTACCATTGCCCACAATCAATACACATTTAAAGCCATGATAAAGGAAAGGGGTACAAATAATAAATGGGTTGTGATTGGTTGTGGGGTACAGTGATATCAGTAACTTAGCTTCCTAGTACATACTCAAAATACATCTAATAAGGACGCTGATTTGCAAAAAGATTACGTTTTGATAATGTTACAGATATATGTGCAGAAAACCACAAAACCTTTTTCTACTAAGGACATTTATATGTAAAGAAAAACACAGCATGATTATAAGCCCAAAATCTACCCGATGCACTTAAGTTATGTTGGTGCCCAGAGTATGGCTGGAGTGTTCTTTTAAGGATGTAATTAAAGTCTTTTAGTATCTGAAAATTACTCTTTAACACATTCTTAAGAACAACTAGTTTGTGGTGGGGCAGGCTGAGGGACTTTGATTACAACCTTGGGGTTTTTAGAAGCTTTTAAGAAACTGTTTATCTGTCTTTTTTTGTGCAAATTAAAAGGTATGCAACATCAATTAATGTAAATGCATAAGTCCTTGATGATGGGACTTCTTTTCTATTAGTATCCACTGTGATCTCCAACATTCATGTACGTTGCTTTCCTGTACTTCATAGAAAACCGCTTGCATCGCACACTACCACACTCTACTTGACTCTACTTAATTTGGAGTCCCTACATTCCACACAACCTTTAATATCTATAGGTCATAAAAGCATTGCAAAACCTGAACTTTAGTATGGCATCATCTCTGTAGTGGTTGCTAGGCAATAATTGTGTTTTCAAAAGTGACTGATTCAGACCCGTAGCTGCTACATTTCAGCTTTTTATTTGCAATTTAAATTCCCTGACAGAGAGAAGCAACCAAGCTGTTCACCTAAGATTGCAAAATTTATATTGAAATACAAGAAATATCCACTGCCCGAAGCTCTTCATCATTCGTCTTTGATACTAGTGACAGAAAAAAAATGATTTAATCACAATGAGAAATTTATGGTCCTTTAAAATGTTATCAGTGTGACTCCTTCCCCCCATCCACCTTTCCACCAAAACCTAAGCCATCCACAATATTTTTGCATTGGTTTTCTCAGTTAACAGTCATTAAGCTCATGAATTAAGTAAAACTATTCAGCCACTCTAAAGAAAAGGGCAATTTTACATTTGTTTGCTCTGTTCTCAATTATGGAAACTTCTGCCATTTTGATGTATAATAGTACACCAAATTGGAAAATGTTACAAGAATTCTAAGAAGGAGCAGTCTTTTCCCCCTCCTATTTGCATTGCTCCTTTTGCTTTAATTTGCACTGTGCTGACATTTGTTCATGTCTTTGCAGGAGAGATGACTAATTTATCAGTAATTTCAAATCATTAAAAGAAATCTCAGAAATGCCTGCAAGTACACCCTTATTAAGAAAATCACCGCTTACTATGGTAAAACACCAAACAGTTGCATAGCATTACATATGCAAAATATAAATGCTAAGCATTTAAGCAGTTGACATAGATTAAAGTATTTAGGTATAATACATAAAGGAAGCAAATGATTAAGGGTAGTAAAGTTTTTTTTCTTTTTCTTTTTGTTTTTCTAATTCCTCCATGAACTTTACCCTTTAATCAGGGGTTCTCAACGTTAGTCCTCAGGACCCCCTACCAGTCCAGGGTTTAGGGATTACCTGGGTGTGTCTAAGGTGTTTAGAAAAAGAAAAAAAAAACACCTTAGAGTCTAAGGTGTTTTTTTCCCTTTTTCTAAACAACTGAGACACACCCAGGTAATCCCCAAATCCTGGACTGGTAGGAGGTCCTGAGGACTGGGTTGAGAACCCCTGCTCTACATGATCCTTGGTCCGGAGCAGCACTTGCCTGACCAAAGATCACTCTGCTTGCTGTTTAGATATCATTGACGTCAGGTATTAATATTGTCCATATACAATGGACAGGAGTGTCCCTTTAAGCAGTGTTTCATGGCATATTCATGGCATATTATGGGTTTCTAACACAGACTTTCTCATTTAGAAAGATGGCAGCTGAACAACAAGTCATGTAAAACATGAGAAACCAAAAATCAATGGAAGAAAAAGGAAATACTGTAGTTTGAGTGGAAGGAGTATAAACCTATTATTATTATTATTACTATTTAAAAAACAAAACGAAACAAAACTACTTACTTTGTAAGTTGCATTTAACATGTCTGAGTGCTTGGAGTAGTTTTTTAGTATCTGCAAACATAGTTTTAGAGTATAGTTTAATGGAAATTGTTGTTTTAAACACATTAAACAATGTTGTCATAATGTAAAGGGAACTGTCACTTACCATGACATTTAGTATGCGTACTTATCCTTATATTTAACACATATATATTTGTGAGGTGCAAAAAAATAGATTAAATATAGAAATCCACACCGCTGTATCCTGCAACTGTGTGCTTGGCTCCCTGTCAACCATTGTTGTCAACTCTGTCCTTTGCACCTTATAGTCTACATAGTCAAAATATACAGAGCAAAAAAGTGAGCTGAAGTAATGTTTCTATTTCTCCTCTTCATTTAGAATGTTTGCTAGGACTTTGCCTTGTCAGTACTGGATTGTGATGTAGTTTCCCAAATCTTTAATTTAAGTTAAAAAACAAACAAAAAAACAAAAAAGGAACCTGTCATGAAAAGATGTTAACTAGAGTTGAGCGAACCCGAACTATAATGTTCGGGTTCATACTGAACATTATGTTTTTTGGGCCCAGGCCCCGAACACGGACATATCACTGTATGTTAGGGTTGGAGTTCTGTGTTCTGTGATTTAATGTTGTGTTTTCAAAGGCTGCAGGGCAGCCAATCCACAAGCGTTTGACTCGTGTGCCCTTTGAAGCCATCACAGCCATGCCTACTAATGGCATGGCTGTGATTGGCCAGTGCAGCATGTGACCCAGCCTCTATCTATAAGCTGGAGTCGCGTAGCGCTGCACGCACATGAGGTCTTATTAGTGTAGGGAGAGGATGCTGCCGCTGTGAGGGACAGCTTAGGAAAGAATTCTGCAAACTAGTACATTAGTGGGGTGCACTTCATATATGAGAGTCAAATAGAAGCTTCAAATACCGTGGTTACATCAGAGTTTTAAAAAGTCAATTTTTTTTGGGTGCTAAATAGTACATTAGTGGGATAGTACATTAGTGGGGTGCACTTCATATCTGAGAGTCAAATAGAATCGTCAAATACTGATGTCACATTGCAGTTTTCAAACTTAAAATTTTTTGGGTGCTAAAAAGTACATTAGTGGGGTGCATTTCATATCTGAGAGTCAAATAGAAGCGTCAAATACTGCTGTCACATTGCAGTTTTCAAACTTAAAATTTTTTGGGTGCTAAATAGTATTTTAGTGGGGTGCACTTAATATCTGAGAGTCAAATAGAAGCATCTAATAGTGTGCTTACAGCGCAGTGGTAAACATTCTAATTGTTTTGCTGCTAATCTGCTAAATAGTTCATTTTGGGGCGTGCACTTCATATCTGAGAGTCAAATAGAAACGTCTAATAGTGCGCTTACAGCGCAGTGGTAAACATTCTAATTGTTTTGCTGCTAATCTGCTAAATAGTACATTTTGGGGCCTGCTCTTCAAATCTGAGAGTCAAATAGAAGCGTCTAATAGTGTGCTTACATGGCACTTGTAAAAATTCTTATTTTCTGAGTGCTAATCTGCTTAATAGTAAATTTTGGGGCCTGCTCTTCATATCTGAGAGTCAAATAGAAGCATCTAATAGTGCGCTTAGAGCGAAGTTGTAAACATTCTTATTGTTTTGGTGCTAAACTGCTAAATAGTAAATTTTGGGGCGTGCACTTCATATCTGAGAGTCAAATCTAAGCGTCTAATTGTGCGCTTACAGCGCAGTGGGAAAGATTCTAATTGTTTTTCTGCTAATCTGCTAAATAGTACATTTGCAGCCTGCGGTGCACTTCATATCTGAGAGTGAAATTGAAGCGTCTAATAGTGTGCTTACAGAGCACTTGTAAACATTCTAATTGTTTTGCTGCTAATCTGCTAAATAGTACATTTTGCGGCCTGCGGTGTGCTTCATATCTGAGAGTCAAATAGAAGCGTCAAATAGTGCGCTTACCGTGCAGTTGTAAACATTCTAATTGTTTTGCTGCTAATCTGCTGCTTACATTGGAGTTTTAAAAAGTCAAATGTATTTTTGGTGCTAAATAGTATATTTGGGGTGTTCACTTTATATCTGAGAGTCAAATCGAAGTGTAACTTTGATTCGAATTTACTACATCGGTCACTTGTAATATTGTTTCACACCTACAACACTTGTTACACAGATCTAAGTGATAGAAAACAGATTGATATTTTCTACACTAGAAACTACCAGATAACAAGCTGCTATATTTAAACCAGTTATCAATAGCTAAGAGATACTTCAACAATATTGTAATCCTGGGGCAATACCCTCACAAGTCAAACTGAGAGGTCAGTTTATATGGAAAATTGTTGCCTGGATACAATTCTAAAACAATTTCCATATGTCCTTTACAGACTTTACATGCTGGAAAAAAAAAAACTTATTTGTAAAGACAAATAAGTCAATGGGACTTGATGGAATACACCCAAAGCTATTAAAAGAGCTTAGTGGTGTACTAGCAATACAGTTAACAGATTTATTTAACCAATCATTGTTAACAGGAGTAGTCCCAGAAGATTGAAACTTAGCGAATGTTGTGCCCATTTACAAGAAAGGTAATAGGGAGGAGTCGGGCAACTATAGGCCAGTAAGCAGGGGCGTATTAGCCGCGAGGCAAACAAGACATTTGCCTTGGGCATCATTTTTCAGTGGGCGGCAAAAAACGCCACCCCCAAATGCCCAGGGCAAATGCCTTGTTAGCCTCGCGGCTAACAGACATGCTGGGCTGGCGGGCAGCGCTGGCTGATGGTCGGGCGGGCTGCTGGCGAGGGAGCTTTTCCTCTGAGCTGTCTGCTCAGCTCCCTCGCGCACCGCAGAGTGAGGCTGGGAGCCGGAATATGACGTCATCAACTCGGCTCCCAGCCTCACTCTGCGGCGCGCAAGGGAGCTGAGCAGACAGCTCAGAGGAAGAGCTCCCTCGCCAGCCGCCCGCCCAGCAGCCACTGCACCCCCAGCACCCCCAGGGAGAGAGGGACCCTTCCCTCCCCCCCAGCATTCCCAAAGGTAAAGAGGCTGGGGGGGGTGGGGTTAAATTAAAAAAAATGTTAATGTGAGTGACTGTGTGTGTGTGTGTGTGACTGTGTGTGTGTCTGACTGTGTGTGTGTTTGTGTCTGACTGTGTGTGTTTGTGTCTGTGTGTGTGTCTGACTGTGTGTGTGTGTGTGTCTGTGTGTTTGTGTCTGACTGTGTGTGTCTGACTGTGTGTGTGTGTCTGACTGTGTATGTGTGTGTCTGTATGTGTGTGTCTGACTGTTTGTGTGTGTGTGTGTGTGTGTGTGTGTATTTAGAAGGTGGGGGGGGGAGGGATGGGTGGGGGTGGCGCAGGGGGAGGGGGTTGCCTGAGTTTTGTCCTGCCTAGGGCAGCACAAAACAAGGATACACCACTGCCAGTAAGCCTTACTTCAGTAGTGGGGAAAGTGATGGAAACCATGTTAAAGGATAGGATTGTTGAACATCTAAAAACACATGGATTTCAAGATCAGAGACAACATGGGTTTACTTCAGGGAGATCATGCCAAACTAATCTTATTGATTTTTTTGATTGGGTAACTAAAATTATAGATCAGGGTGGTGCAGTAGACATTGCTTACCTAGATTTCAGTAAGGCTTTTGACACTGTTGCACATAGAAGGCTTATCAATAAACTGCAATCTTTAAGTTTGGATTCCAATATTGTTGAATGGGTATGGCAGTGGCTGAGTGACAGGCAAAAGAGAGTTGTAGTTAATGGAATATATTCGAAGCTTGGACTTGTCATCAGTGGGGTACCTCAGGGATCTGTACTTGGACCCATTCTCTTTAATATTTTTATTAGTGATATTGCAGAAGGTCTTGATGGTAAGATATGTCTTTTTGCTGATGATACTAAGATATGTAACAGGGTTGATGTTCCAGGAGGGATAAGCAAATGATTTAGGTAAACTAGAAAAATGGTCAGAATTGTGGCAACTGACATTTAATGTGGAGAAGTGCAAGATAATGCATCTTGGATGTAAAAACCCAAGGGCAGAGTACAGAATATTTGATAGAGTCCTAACCTCAACATATGAGGAAAGGGATTTAGGGGTGATTATTTCTGATGACTTAAAGGTAGGCAGACAATGTAATAGAGCAGCAGGAAATGCTAGCAGTATGCTTGGTTGTATAGGGAGAGGTATTAGCAGTAGAAAGAGGGAAGTGCTCATTCCATTGTACAGAACACTGGTGAGACCTCACTTGGAGTATTGTACACAGCACTGGAGACCGTATCTTCAGAAGGATATTGATACCTTAGAGAGGGTTCAGAGAAGGGCTACTAAACTGGTTCATGGATTGCGGGATAAAACTTACCAGGAAAGGTTAAAGGATCTTAACATGTATTGCTTGGAGGAAAGACGAGACAGGGGGGATATGATAGAAACATTTAAATATATAAAGGGAATCAACACAGTAAAGGAGGAGACTATATTTAAAAGAAGAAAAACTACCACAACAAGAGGACATAGTCTTAAATTAGAGGGACAAAGGTTTAAAAATAATATCAGGAAGTATTACTTTACTGAGAGGGTAGTGGATGCATGGAATAGCCTTCCAGCTGAAGTGGTATAGGTTAACACAGTAAAGGAGTTTAAGCATGCGTGGGATAAGCATAAGGCTATCCTAACTATAAGATAAGGCCAGGGACTAATGAAAGTATTTAGAAAATTGGGCAGACTAGATGGGCCGAATGGTTCTTATCTGCCGTCACATTCTATGTTTCTATGTTTAAAAACACAGGTGCCAACTGTTGTGGCTTTCTGCAGTGTGCATACTGGCAAGGAGGGCAGGGTTGAGGAGTGGGTGGAAGATGATGTGGAGGATGATGAGGTCCTAGACCCCACATGGAATCAAGGTCATGCGAGTGACGTGTGCAGTTTGGAGGAAGAGGCGCTGGTCGCATACAGGCACCAGCACAGCATAAGAGGGAGCAGGGTGCAAAAGCGAAGCGGCCATCCCCTAGCGCTCGTCGGCATGTATTAGCGCGAGAATTACCAGTTATCCAAGTAATACATGTAGCGATCAAAGGATCCATAATAGAGTTGAGCGAACCGGAACTGCAAAGTTCGGGTTCATACCAGATTTAACGATCCATTCGTAGTTTCACAGTGAGGTGGGCAGTCCAGTGACCAGGACCCAGACACTGTCTGAGCGGTGGTCGGACGACCAGGACCCAGTATGCCTGATGTTGAAGTTAGGAGTCACAGTGTGGAATGGATTAGCAGGGTCTGGTGCAGGGCAACCGCACGCCCCCTGGTGTTGAGCACCACATTTGTGCGGCCACATACCAGGACCCTGATGCAGCTTCAGTAAAAAGAGTACTGGATACCAGAAACCATCACCAGACTGATCCGCAACTTGGAACAGGATGTGACATTCACTGTAGCGGCTGTGCGTGCTTTTGGCATTCTCACCCTGCTGCTGCTCACCTGTCTGCACTGCAGCATAACTTCAGCCTTCCCGCTCACCGCCTCATTAGACTGTGTGAGCAGCAGCAGGTGATAGTGGAGTTTCAGCTGCAGCACGCACGGGTCAGTGGCTCTGCACCAGACTTCCCTCCAATTGGTCAGAGTTAAAGGATTTCAAGTGTACTCATTACAATTACAGGGCCTCTAAAGAGTCCTGTATTGTTATTTGTCGTCACTACCTTCCCGCGTCTGGAGTTGGTCATTTGCTTGCCTGCTGTCTTCTTTACATGTGGTAGCTGTTTCTCAGGGTCCCTGTACAGAATGGAACCCTGATTCCCCGTTACCCATGGTCACCATGGTAGGTGCAGAAACCTGATATGGATGACATCGAATGCAAAGTCACCATCACGGGGATGTGCGATTGGCCCGAGGTTCTCTAGCGTCAACAAAGTGCCTGTGCAACTATAATGTCAACAGCTACTCTGCGGAACAGAGTTGTCTTTTTTTATATGTCCCAATATTTTGGGGGCTACCCCAATTAAAAAAAAATTATATATATATATATATATATATATAAATATATAAAAAACAGTGTTGGCTACCTCATCCTCCTCCTCCTCCTCCACCGCTGCTTCCACCTACACCGCCACGGTCACCGCCTCCTCAACCTATGGGTCACTTAGAATAAACTATGTACACAATAGCAGAGGCTTGTGAAGGCCTTTTCTCCATGTATCTGAAGTTGAGCATTTCTCCATGCATCAGGACTGAAAGAAACACACCGCAGGCCGCAAATGTTTCTTTTTTTGTATGTCCCAATATATTGTGGGCTACCACAATAAAAATTTTTTAAAAAAAATACATATATATATATATATATATGAGTGTTGGCTACCTCATCTTCCACCGCTGCTTCCACCTACACCGCCACGGTCACCGCCTCCTCATATATAGCAGAGGCTTGTAAAGGCCTTTTCTCCATGCATCAGGAGTTGAGCTCAGTTTGAACAATTAATACCCTGCACTCCAACCCTCTCTCAAATGGATAATTCTGTTGATCCTCCTGACAGCCATGCTTTAGATTTTGATTTATGTTCTTCCAAAGCTAAAATCAAAGATTCCATCTAGTGCTATTTTATGGCTCAGCTGTATTTTTAATTTTTATGTTATTTTAAGTGATTTTCCTATCCACATTTGTTTGCAGGGCACTTGTCCCCCATTTTACTTCTTTTTGCAGCTCTCTAGCCCTTTCCAGGAGTTTTTTAGAGGCATTTTTGTGACTTCAATGGGGTTCGGGTTCAGGGTCAAGTTCGGGGTCAAGTTCGAGCACGAACCCGGACTTATTTTCAAAGTTCGGCTGAACCCGCCGGACCCGAACATCCAGGAGTCCGCTCAACTATAATGTTAACCCAAGCTAGATGGTGTCTTTATCTCCTTAAGGACCAAGAATTTTGAGATGCAATGTGTTTGTGACCAAGTCCTTTTTGGCACTTATGTTCATTCTAACACAATTTCCCCCTTTCTGTTTAAGTGCAGCCATATATTTCTATATCATTTTTTTTTTAAAGGTGAAATGGGGCTTGATTTTGATATCCTATTGTATACATAACACAATGCTAAATAGGAATAAAATATAAAAAATGGGAATAACATTTTCTCATTTTTGCATTTAACATTTTCTACACACCAAGTGCACATTAAGAAAAATAACTCAAAATAGATTCACAAATTAGTCTTGATTGTTAAAATGCCTAATATGTCTAATACTTCAATTAATTTTTAGAAATTATACAGCAAATACTGCAACATTTTTAAAGATAAAACTTTGCAAAATTTGACATGCTGAGGTTACAACTTTAATTGTAGTCACAAAATCCCAAACCACTACACCAAGCTTGTCATATTTAAAGGCTAAGACGGGCCAAATAAACAAGGTTTACTTTTATGTGGACCGCAAAAACCCAACAACTACCGTTTCCATAGAAACATAGGTTTATTTTGAAAAGTACAGTATAAAAAAAGTTGCCTAACTGACACTGGACGTCCTCGCGCTCCTAGGGCTTCAAAATAAAGAGCAAATTTATTTTAAGAAATGCATTTGCATATAAACAATTCAGTCCAACTACCTTGACATATTAACCCCTTAAGGACATCCCCGCCGTCCTTTGTACTTACCCACTCGCTGGCAATCCCACGCCGGCAATCTCAGTGGAGGGACTTACCTGTCATGCCAGGGAGTCCCCCTGCTGCCGTTCTGGCCCCGCAGGGCCATGTGATTGCGAGGTCCTTGCGAGGACCACAACAGTGCCAGCACAAGGAGTGTATAACTGTGTGGAGACTGGTATTGATGTGCGATCACAAATGGTCACTCACAATTTTGAAGAGTTAAGATAGCCTTGAATGATGTCTTTATGGAGTAAAGCAGCTTTAAATGGTATTTTTCAATATCCAGTGTGTTGTCCCTCCTCACATATTCATCAGCAAATAGATATATATGTCTCAAAGAGAGAAAATGTACAAAAATGTAGTGCACTTCCAGAATATGATAAAAAATATATTTAATGACTTACATTTAGGTATAAAACAAACAGCATATCACCATACACGTCCTACGCGTTTCGTCCTGAAATTGGACTTCCTCAGGGACTTGGTGTAATAAAGTGCAATCAGAAATAGCAGCAATAGTAACAATATCCCCCCCACAGTCTCTCTTTGAGACATATATATCTATTTGCTGATGAATATGTGAGGAGGGACAACACACTGGATATTGAAAAATACCATTTAAAGCTGCTTTACTCCATAAAGACATCATTCAAGGCTATCTTAACTCTTCAAAATTGTGAGTGACCATTTGTGATCGCACATCAATACCAGTCTCCACACAGTTATACGCTATGTTTTTTTGTTTTATTTGTATTTAGCAGATTGTCCCCTATTTTTCTGTGTATATCTATTGAAGACAAGAGGAAGTCTTCGGGGATTCATCTGGATACTTCACCTTAAGATAAGGGAAGTTTTGGTTTGCTCCTATATTATATCATTTTCACTGGGGTTGTGTTCACATATATTGTTGTTTTCCCAGCACAAGGAGTGCCTGTAATAACAGGTACTCCCCTTGCTGCCTGGAAATGTAAAATAAAAGATTTAAAAACCGTTTAAAATAAAATATATACTTACATATATATATGATCTATACATACACATACACTGTCTCAGTGTTTTTTAATATTAATATAGACATAGCAGAAATGACCGCACTCCAAGGACTTTATAGAGATTTTCAAATAAAATTGAACTTTTATTCAATCCATTTAAAAAGTCAACATTTCAGCTCCAACATGGAGCTTTCATCAGGACAAAACAAGTATATATATATATATATCTAAATACACATAGAATATTTATTAAATATACATATAAAATTATAATTATATATATATCTAATATGAAATAAATATGTAAATACGTTAAAAAATAATAAAAAATACATAATTAAAATATATGTGTGTGTAATTTCGTTCTAACTGTATTTTAATATCAATATATATATATATATTGATATCAAAATACACGTAGAACGAAATAATATATATCTATATGCATAAATATATACATATATATCACTATATATATATTTATATCACTATATAGTTTTATTTATATAGGTGTGTAGATATATATATATATATATATATATATATATATATATACCTATATATAAATAAAAATAATTAAATTTTTTTTTATATATTTATGTAATAATTTTACATAATTTGGTTATTTTATTAATTACAATTTGTGGGTCCTGCCTGACAACCCAGGCCGAAAGTCGAGGGAATTTAATTTGCTAGCACTATATTTAACCCTGTTACTTTCCAAGACACCATAAAACCTGTACATGGGGGGTACTGTTTTACTTGGAAGACTTCCCTGAACACAAATATTCGTGTTTCAAGAAAGTAAAATTTGTGTTCAGCGAAGTCTTCCACGTAAAACAGTACCTCCAATGTACAGGTTTTATCGTGTCTTGGAAAGTTACAGGGTTAAATATAGTGTTAGCAAATTAAATTCCCTGGAATTTCGGCCTGGGTTGTCAGGCAGGTCCCACAAATTGTAATTAATAAAATAACCTAATTATGTAAAATTATTTCATAAATATATAAGATATGTATCAGTGAAAGTGACTTTTTGGAATTTTTCACACACAAATGGCACTTACACTGACAATATAATTGTTGTGATATGCTTTACTGTTTTGAAACACTAATATTTGTGTTCAGCAAAGTCTCCCGAGTATAACAGTACCCCCCATGTACAGGTTTTATGGTGTTTTCAAATTTTACAGAGTCAAATATAAAGCTTGCGTTTTAGTTTTTTCACATTGAAATTCGCCAGATTGGCTATGTTGCCTTTGAGACCGTATGGTAGCCCAGAAATGAAAATTAACCCCATGATGACATCCCATTTGCAATAGTTGACAACCCAAGGTATTGCAAATGTGGTATGTCCAGTCTTTTTTAGAAGCCAATTGGTCACAAACACTGGCCAAAATTGGCATTCAAATTAGTTCTTTGCATTTTTCACACAAAAACAAATTTTTTTTTTTTTTTTTTTAATTCTTTATTTTGGTGTGCATGGTGATTAGTACATACAAGCTCTTGGTGCCCCAACAGCAATCCTCGAGCATTTTATCTAGCATTACATTAGGAGCAGTAGAGTAATGAGCACATTTTTATATATTAACAGATTCATAACAGGAACATTCTATCAGATTGTGTATAGGGTATAGTTAGTGGGCATTTAGTCACAAACGCTTACTGACATGTCTGAGATACGTGAGCATTTTGTGGTGGCTGGAGTAAGTAGTATGGTTCGTTTAACCGCTATTGCCTCTCATGATGGGTCTGCCGTACCTTCGTGTAGTTAAGCGTGGACTACATGAATATGCAAGCAAAAACATGCCAAGCTTACTGGTTAGCGAAGCAAATGTATAAGAGTTTAACACTCCACAGGTACTCATACATATACATCAGGTGTGGGAACAGTGAGAGATAACATCTACGCCTGTTCAGTTGCCTGAGTGAACAGAGAATAATCAGCGGAGAGGCGAAGTGGTGTATTATAAGTATGTCTATACTGCCTCTGTGGTAACTGTGAGTGAGAATATATACAGTTAAGTACCTGATGGGCTGATTAAAGAAAGGTGGAGTATATCTCTGGTCTGAGTGAGTAAATAATAAGCTGCTGCGTGGCGTGCCTAACTTAGACTAGGTTCTCAGTAGCTTGGAGGCAACACTAGATGAAAGAACAAAAACAAAAAAAACAAAAAAACAAAAAAACTAAAACAAAGAGAAAGCATCAAACATGTGTGATTGCACTTTGAGTCTTTCCACCCCGGGGGGACCCCCATTCCAGCAAGATGATAGTCAATGGTTTTGTGCCAGGAGACCCGTTTGGGTAACATAATAATGGCAGAAGGATCACCGTGTTAGTTGTAGTGTGAGTCCCCTTGTGGTGTACTTGCGGTTCCATCAAGTGCCTGTCTCGTGCAGGAGGTAAGTCCCATTAGCCTCGTTGTTATCCATGTGCGTCCTGCGCGGTGATCCTAGAGGTTCCGTATGCGGAGCTATGTAGCTGGAACACTGTCTCCTCTTTGAGTTGAGTATTTGGCGGTGTTTAGGCAGTAGTTTGCAGGTGTCGACCTCCAGCAGTTGCTTGTGGAGCTGTTTGCGTTGGCTTGAGGTGGCTCCGGCTTCTCCGCCGGTTTGCTTGGCTTGGGGTGGGTCTTTGCAGGTGCCCGGCGGTTCCCATGTGGCTTGTGCCGGCCTGCTGCCACTGTGAGGTGGGTGCGTCCGTCTTCCGTCTATCGCGGGTGACTCGACATGCGGTCTCCGCCATTTTGATTGCGGCCTGCGAGGTTTGGGGCCCCCCTGCCACAGCTGATGTTGCTGCACACTGACAGGGTTAGGGTGGGGACCGGGATAACCCCCCCCGGTCCAGAGGGGGGGGGACAGGGCCAGTTCCACCTAGCCTTGTGCTTCGCTCATACCGCTGGCGGGCAGGATAGCAGGGCAGCGGCCGTCCACCCCACTCACCGCCCGAGTGGTCTCCATCATGGGTGACGGAGAGCGCCCCTCCAAGGGACTAGAACTTTGCAGCAAGCCTCTCCTCGGAACCAGGGTGGCTTCTTGCACTGGGTCGCTGCTGTCAGGTAGGTATTGTCGTTTTTGTGCTGAAAAACTGGGAGAGATTGCAGGAGCCACACTATTTTGCGACTGTTCAGCATGGCGGTCCGGCCCCGCCCCCACAAAAACAAATATTAACACTAAAATTGGCCAGTGTTTGTGACCAAGTGGCTACTAAAAATACTGGACATACCCCATTTGCAATACCTTTGGTTGTAATTCTCATTCCTAGGCTACCATACGGTCTCAAAGGCAACGTAACCAATCTGGCAAATTTCAATGTGAAAAAACTGAAAAATGTAACATGCTATATTTGACCCTGTGGCTTCCCAAAAACACCATAAAACCTGTACACAGGGGGTACAACACATGCGACATTGCTAAATACAAATATGTGTATTTTATTGCAGTAAAAGCAAACAGTATTATGACATTCACAGTTAAAATGTCATCTAGAACTGATAAAATAACACAATTTCTTATTTACTCAGATATTTTTTTTTTTAATTCTTTATTTTTGTCGTACACAAATCACATTACAGGCATGCCTTGCCACAACATCATAAGCACAGATAAGATTAATATAGAATTAAAAACATTGTGGCTATGGGTCTGCTCAATTTTTATATGTAGTAAGAACATAACGTGAGAGAAACAGGCTAATACTCAGGTAGATCACTGTGTGTCAAGCTAGGTAGTGAGCGGACAGGCTGCTATAGGATAGCAAGAGAATATGCCTCCCATATTTTTATATTTTATTCATATTAAATTATGTTTTCTAGCTAAATATTTTATGTTAAATAAAAGCCCTGTTTCCCCTGAATAAAAGGATATATAATAACTGTGGGTGCACTTAATATGAAAGAAGTGAATTACGGTTGAACAGACATATAGTAAAATTCCAGGTTTTGTTAACGTTTTGTTTTGATTACAACGCTTACATTTGGCTCAGTCCTTAAGGGGTTAAGAAATGTTTGGTAATGGGACTTAAATGGTGAATGTATGCTGTTGCACAGCTGTAAAAAACAAATGACGTTATCTTTGGACATGTGTAAATCGTTTCGTTACGAATGTCGATCAACCAATCAGAGTGTTGTTATGAGTCAAATTACACAGCATGGGAAAATTCCAAAGAACTTTCCCACGCTGTGTAAAATGACATAGAGCACTCTGATTGGTTGGATATCAAGCCAATCAATCAGAGTGCTGTGACAGGTAAATGTAGAGACTTACCTGTCAGTCTCTTCATTTACCTGTCAGAGCTCTCTGATTGCCTCTCTGATTTACCTGTCAGAGTGCTCTGATTGGTTGGTTTAAGGCAACCAATCAGAGTGCTCTGCGGAGATCAGTCTGTGCTCTCCGTGGGTGAAGATGGATTACTTTTTCAGCGTCTGGTTTTTTTTTTTGCTGTCCGTCCTTCAGTTCCAACTCCAGCCCTGCTGAAGCAGGCCAGACGCTCCTCTGGCACTGCGAGCACGAGTTAAAGGGGAGTGGCTGCTCTGGTCTGCTCAGCAGACACACAGCCACTCTGCCCTCTTGTGTCCGGGAGAGCAAGAATCAGAAAATATTTTTCCTGTCTTGCTGGTAGCAGCCACAGCTGAAAGTGGCCCCAGGGCAGGCGGGCCGCAAATATTTTCACTGTGGGCCACATGTTTTCATGCTTGCGCTACACAATAGCAGATATTTATAAAAAGTATGTGGCTATGTGACAAACAGCATGTTGACACTTTTCATTTAACAATTTTATCACAAATGTAGGCCAGATTAGTTTTTTTTAATCACATGTATTTTGGGACATTCACAGACCACATGTATCCCACTATAGAAAACACTCAATATTTGTATTCTGTTACTTTTCTTGGGTACAATTATACCCTATATCTTTTACTCTAATCTTGACCCTAATATTGTCCCTAATCCAACCCTTAATCAAACCCGTAGTCCAGTTCCTAATAAAACCAATAGCCCAATCTATAATCCAACCTCTAATCCTACCCATGGTCTAACCCCTTTTCCTACCCCTAGTACATCCCATTATCACACCCATAATCTAACCTCTAATCCTACCCATAATCCTACTAAGCTCAGTTTAAACCCACCCACTAATTCCACCTCTCAAAAGATTCCCTTGAAGAGCCACTTACTGGCGAAACACAAGTTGGGGCTACTACTTGTAGCTTAATTCTGCAGTTGACTGACTATTAGAATCTTATGCTCTATTTGGGTGACTATACTTACTCGTTCCTGCAGTTAGCTACTTGAGTTTTTAGTCTGGCTAGATTAGTGAACTTCTCGATTGGGCATTTACTCCTTTGATACTACGGTTCACTATTCAGACTACTGGGCTCTATATATTACCCTTAGATTATTAGCTAGTGTAGCAGTCTTGAAAATTGACTTAGGTGCCCTTGAAGGCACAGACGTGAACTCTAACAATAGGTGCCTTTGAAGGCACATGAGTATTCATAGAATGTACTAGCTAGTTGCTGTTTATTCTCTCAGTGTTATTCTACACATTGGCATGCTTCAGTGGCTTGTGCTATTACTGAATTGAGGCTCTCTCGGCTCTGACCCTGATTGCCTACCTTTGCTACTTAGAAGCGCCGTTCACTAGCCTGAATCACACAGTTAGACATCTCACCACAAACTACATTGAAATCTGAGCCTCTCAGTCAAGTATCGGTTATAAGGATACTTTGTTCCCACATTACTATATCTGTAGGGATATTGCTACAATGTACACCCTTACCAAGCTATTTGCACCTTGCAGCTGTTTAACTGCTTGTTTAAATAAACATCTTGAGTTATAACCAGCTTATCTTTTCTAAATATTTCTCTCTTTACCCTTTCCTTCTCCGGTTCAATTTTTTGTTACTCATTACGAGCTCGCTACTAGCCTAGCCTTTTTACTAATACATTAAAAGGTAATTTTTAATTTTACACTTGGCCACTTAAATGGTTCATGTTTTATTCAATGTAAGTGAAGTGTAAATGGTTTGTCCTTTTTAACTCACTAATCATTATTTCTGACTGTTGGATTACAGCTGGGCAGTATTAAGGGGTTCTAGCATTTAACATATGCATGCAACTCACATCTGTCTCTGCTAGTTAACATTTATATTTTATTTTAGATTTTATGAACATTGTGAAAAAGGAACATTTTTCTGTTACTCGCCATAGCAACCTCACCAGAACCTAGTAAAAAATTTACTACACTTGCAATAGTCTCCACTAATTGCCCTTTTTGTTTTCATACACGTGACATATTTCTCAAGGCATTTTTAGAAAACTGTATTTTTCTTTTACACAGAGATAGACACAGACAGATATAGTTTAAGTACAACTGCTGTTTCAGCATAGTTCTGGGCACAACGTGGCATTGTCTTTTGCTGGGGTAATGCTTTTTACCTATCATGCTTGTGAAATGAACTCATCAGATTTTTGTTATTGGCTTCCAAACTTGTTAGTTTAATCCCATTTAAAGATATCCAGCAATACCCTTTGATTAATATGTCATTTTCACAGTGAGCAGGACTCCTTTGATTATCATGGCCACTAATTTACGTGAACCTTTGCAGAAATTGCATATATTACCTTTGTGGTTGTGAGCTATTTTTATTGTTGAATTCTTTTAGTCTGAGCTCCTACAAGTTTGGAATTTGCATGCCCCGCTGCGTAAGGTGAGAGTAAAAAGGGCCCATATGAACTGGATCACAGCTGACCTCATCCAAATGTACCAGTTTCGGGATTTGTTGTGGTCAAAGTTCAAGCGTACTGGCTCTATGAACGATCACTGTGCATATAGACAATGGCAAAATATATGCACAAAACAAACAAAATTGGCCAAGGCCCAATATTTTTATGAAAATCTATTGGCCCTAGAAACTTTTGGAAAGTCATAAATAAATTACAAACTCCCCAAATTCACTCCCAACCTTCCACTGTCAAAGTGGATAACCAAACCCTGCGACTTCCCTTAGATGTAGCAAATGCCTTTAACAATTATTTTGTCGGATGCTCCACTACCCTGATTGCCAAGCTAATAAATGACATGCATCCTAAAACTACAAATGTGGATCAGGCAAAACTAAATTTGCAAAGACCCAATATAGAGAAGTTCATTTGTAGACCTGTACCTATTAGTGTCATTAAAAAACACCTTAATAATCTAAAAATGAAAAACCAGTCTGGACCTGATCAAATCCCAGCAATGCTGTTTAAGCTCAGTGCACCGGCAATTGCTAAACCCGTCACAACCCTAATTAACGAATCCTTGGTGTCTGGATACATACCCACCCAAACTTTGAAAGACTGCAAGAGTAGTGCCTGTCCATAAAAGTGGTGACACTACTTGTTACTACTGCAAGGGAATTCTGGGAGGGCATATGCAAATTAGTTTAGCAAAAATCTAATTTTTGCCTCATTATTCCATCTCTTCCTGAGTTGTCTTTCAAAACGGTTGTTTACATCAAACACAAACTTCAAGGAATCCATGTTTAAAATGGAATAATGAGGCAAACATTTGATTCTCTGTTGAACTAATTTACATATGCCCACCCAGAATCCCTTGCAGTAGTAACATCACTGCAAATGTGAGATTTCTGATTCATTTTCTCCATGGGAATGTGGTGGTATCCTCATTTGAATTTGTTTAATAGCATGTACTTTAACTCCCTTCTATATCGATCATACCCTTTGTTTGTTTCAAGAAGACCTCCTGTAATGTATTCATGTATATAATTTCATCGTCTTATAATTGCAATTGCTGGAACTCATTCTTTGTTATTGAATATCTTTTTATTTCAATAAAAATTAAACAGTGAAAAAAGTCAAATGTTTTATGTTCTTATACTAATTACCTATAATTACGACATTGACATACTGTGCTAACATTCTTGCTATGTTAACTTCCAATAACTATTCAAAGATTTGGTGATAAAATATGTTTGTTCATAGTATTTGACGAACTTGAACAGTTTTTAATCTAGTTCCAAGAACAGCTGTACAATAAAACTGCAATACTTCATGGAAATTTTTCATTTATAAATGGTTACTCTTTTCTTGCTTTTGCTGCATTGCAGCCAAAATGATGTTGAGCAATGACCGTAAATATACTTGTCTTGTACCACTAGAGGGCTCCGTTAACCATCCTATAACAGCACCACAAAAGCAATGCAATGATGCCAAAATACAAGATTCAACAACAATAAACTATTGTGATAAAGGCTTTGATATCTGCTGTAAGTGATATGTAATTCCAAAGCAATAAAGATTTGAATGATGTGTCTTTTGTGTGTGTAATTGGGATGTGACATGCTCATTGTAATATGAAAAAAATATTCAGTTAAAAATATCCATCAATCTCTTCAATATAAACAAAAAAATATACTACACATGTATAAAAATAAGATTAATAAAAAAAAACTCATTGGGGTCCTGTAGCATACAAGCAACAATCTCCCCTCTGTGCCGATAGAATGCTTCTCACAGAGAAGTATTGTCTTCAACATTGAGCAAGCTTTCAAAGTGAGTATGGAAGAGTCCGGGTAGCTACGAGGGTGCAAACCAGGTCATTTATAAGAGTGAGCACTACACTATACATGCCAAAACAGGATAACGTTAGTCTTGCATTTGAAAGCAATGCAAAAAAATATTTTTTTCATTTAATTCATTAAGTTCCACTTACTTTCTGTATTCATCCTGCAAATCATTTCTTTGTCAGGACTTGATTATGTGAGCTATGTAGAGAGACTGCAAATTATTATTATTATTGCCATTTATATAGCGCCAAAAGATTCCATAGCGCTTTACAATATTATGAGATGGGGAAGTAACTATAAATAGGAAAATTACAAGAAAACTTACAGGAACACTAGGTTGAAGAGGACCCTGCTCAAACGAGCTTACAGTCTATAGGACAAATTACATCTTACAGAGACATTGGAGGGAAAGGATTAGGTTCAGACATTGGAGGGAAAGGATTTTAAGCGATAAGTATGAAAATCTTTTTAACATACTTTAGATGTATTGGTATTCCCTCACTATTATAGGTAGGGCCATAGTTAGAGGGGTGGCTAGTGAACCCCAAGCCATAGGGAATAAAATCCATAATTCATATATATAGTACCAGGGTTCTTCTGCATCCAGTTAGGCCATAATTTCTTATATAAAAGTCGCAGGAGACTTGGCAGCTCCTTGACTCTATTGTGCCAAACCTCTAATTGATTTCTAATTGAGACCAGGATTTTGCGCATCTCATCTGCCCAATTGGGGACATATTATTTTATCATACAGCTAGTAGACAGGTAATCTTCCGGGCCCTGATTTATTACCCTTGATGCCACATCCATTAGGGTGAAGGATGGGGTAGGAGCTACTAATTCTGACCCTCCCTGCTATTTTTGGTGCTTAGGGGACTCCACACTTAAAAAAAAAAAAAAAAAGTAATTTATTTATTTTATATATTTTTTTTATATTTCTGTGCCCTCAATAAGAGCAGCATAATGCACTGTTCATCACAGCTGGTAATACTATGGTAATTCATGTGTTTTTTTTTTTAATTTTCACAATCGGAATCAACATGTAGTAATTGCTATCAGTTGAGAATGAGGTTACTAGTTGTGGACCATTAGAAATAGCAACAAGGTTGGAAATGTGTCAGTAATTTGTCATTGCTAATTTCTATTGGCTGATAAAACAACAGCTTATGGAAATATTTAGTGACAAGGTGTACATATAGAGTTAGTGTAAACATAGTGTTAGTGGTAGGATTGGTATAAAGTTAAAAGTAGAGTTAGTACAGGGTTAGAGTGAAAGAATTGCCCCTACCCTTGGTATGCCATGTTTATTATATTATAAAATGCTTTACTGGGGACTTGTAGCTTATCTACCTCCATTTTTAATAAAAAAATTTTTTTTTAAAGAAAATATAACTTACCTGAAGTCCTGTATGTAACAAATATGTCATTTTAGCTTCTATGCTAGTATTTCAGACGCTGTTACGTGTTGCATGATAAAGGATGTTGTATGGTGTCTGAACGTTTTATTTCCCCAATATTTTTGTAAAGAATGCTTAAATAAACAAAAAAATTCAATAGTATACATAATTAAACTTTTTTTTTAGTCTATATTTATGTGCACGCTATGCATCCCATTTTTCAAATATGCAAATATGTACATAAGATGTATAAAGTGCTTGACAGGACACGAGTCAGTCACAAACACCTATAAAACATATCATATAAAAAAATAATGAAGTGTAATGGGAAAATACTACAATATGAGCATTCTAAATGATGATTCCATAAATCACTCAACCTTTATGTAGAGTAAGAATTTGTTAAGTAGAAAGCTGTAGACCTAGGGTAGGCAACCTTCAGCTCTCCAGATGCTGTGGACTTCATCTCCCATAATGCTCTAAGAGCCATAATGCTGACAAAGCATCAAGGGCAATGTACTCCACAGCATGTAGAGTGCTAAATGTTGCTAGCCCTGCTCTAGACTGGTGTTATAAATATCTTTTTTTCTATCGCTAATGTTGTAAAATGTTGATGTTTTATGTGTTGAATCAGTTGAGACAAAATAGAGATTAAAAAATGACAGAGTGAAATCTGCTTCCTGGGAGTGAAATCCCTAGAGATGTCAGACAGGCCAAGACATGTATGTCCAAATGCCTCCCTGAGATTAGCAACCCCCTCTCTAGAGTGTCAGTCACAGTGTGCATTATTGATTTTAACCCAGTGTAAAGCAGATTGCGTAATAAATATATACATTTTACATATACTATATATGTAATGTGATAAACTGACGATGCAATTTTATGAAACTTTGTTTATATGCTTGTTTTCTTACAGTGTCAATTTATTTTTTACTGTGTTACTTGAATGTTATTTATGTATAACTGATCGTGAACACATACCCTGGTTATCTTACATGGTAAAATAATACAGATACATTGACATTGATGCAAACAATTATCAGTAATAGAAATGAAGAACATATTTGATAACTCATTGAGGGCTACTGCAGTGCTGAATTATATCAACAGAGACCCATGAATTAATTTAGAATCAATCATTTACTGGAAAACAGAAATCTTAGGGTCAAGTGAGATAATCAAAGGCCTCCAGTGTGAGATTCAATTTTAATCACTGACCATCAACAACTAGTTTCAGTATGGATTAGTAAAAGGATTAAGCTTGGCTTACATGAATAAACAGCGGGATAAACTACTGTAAGCCTGCAGTGGTCTATTTTTCATATAGATCATAAGAAAAATAATTATTTTGGTAGGTGAAACACAAGGTAAAACAGCATAGGTATGTAAGTTTACAGCTGGTTTTGTGTTTTTTTTATTATTATTATTATTGCAATTAGCAACATTGGTTGTTAATATACTGAAATCTGTACCATAATTATATATATAACTTTATAATTGTTCAAACGATTTAGCGTTGTATATATTGGTTATAAGTTGGCAATAATATTGCTGACACTGTCACACATGGCTACACATTTAATGTACCACTTAAAACATAAATTGGCTATGTTGGCATGAAGATACATGTGTGGTACATTCAGTTTTTCCTCAAAAAGGCAGTTTGAAGAACAAGAAGAGAGTCCACCCCTCTACTTGAAATATTATAATGAGGAAAAGGACATCTTTATAATTAATTTTAAATATTTGTTTTGATTACCATTGAACCATATGGCTCTGTAGTAAACTTTTAGGAGAAAGTGCAATATCATGATTGTTCTAAAACACTGTTGCACATGCACACAGTGTTAATATGCGTTGACAAAGTTGATCTTGAAAATAAAAAAATAAGGAAGGCATACAAATGTAATACAATGTTTGTATAGCCCATTTAGGTTCAGTACTGTCATGGTTCAGAAATTAACTTTTCTAAAGGATAACAATTAATTAGCATATGGTACTATATGGTGATGTGACAAATGAGGGACATCTAATTAAATATTTTATTTTTGCTTGAGCTATACATTCACTTTCAATTATGCAAGCACATATGATGAATTGTTTTATCCTTCGTGTACATTGGAAACACAATTTAAAAGGGTAGTAAGTTTTTATTTTTTTTATTTTATTCTTTATTGCCCATTTTTTGAGTTCTGAATTGTTTCATGTAGGAACTAAACTGTTAACTGCAAGTAGAATAAGACATTAAAGATATATAACATATAGAAGAAACCAAAAGATAAGAAACATTTAATTGAAATTGGAAATATGTAGGGTATATATTCTCAGACTGGACAAGGACAGAAATCAAACTACTATTGCATATGAGTATGGTACTACAAATGAAAGGTCTGGTGTTTTCTATTGTATAATTACACCATAAACACAGCAGTGTGCTGTAAATGTTATAGTGCCAGGATTGCACTGGCAGCCCCCATTGTAAGTATTTAAACCATTTAGAATAGTTTGACATTTAACCTGGAGTGCCTTAGGTGCCAATACCTGCGTCCACTACTTCCAACAGACAGCCAAAAGCTCTCTGTCTAAGCTAGGCTTACCATTGGAAGGTTTAGCTTAGTAGCTGTGCATGATCAGCTGATACTCTCAGCCAGTGAGCTAGCTCTGCACTGGAGGTCTTAGCTCAGGAGAGCTAACAGAAGCTTCTGCTTAGGAGCTTCTGGATCTCAATCTGAATTAATGGAGCTGGTGAGTGTCAACCAGCAGACCCAAGATAAGAAATCAAACTGTTTTAAAATGGTTGACTACTTACTTTGGGAGAGTACAAATGTACTCTTGGCACCGGAAGCATGGTAGGACAAAGTAGTTGTTATGGTGCTTGGACAGTTCCTTTAAATATCATCAAGTAACTCAGTTTATAGGCATAGCTTACGTGCCATGTGCATTTTGTTTAAAATCTTCAGCTTTACACCACATTTCAGTTTAGCAGTTTCACATTCCTTCTCTACATACAAGAACATGCTTACTACCACTCTCTGTAGCTACTCAGTATTATTTAAAGGACCACTATAGGCACCCAGACCACTTCAGCTTAATGAAGTGGTCTGGGTGCCAGGTCCATCTAGGGTTAACCCTTTTTTAAATAAACGTAGCAGTTTTAGAGAAACTGCTATGTTTATGTTAGGGTTAATCCAGCCTCCAGTGGCTGTCTCTTGACAGCCGCTAGAGGCGCTTGCGTGCTTCTCACTGTGATTTTCACAGTGAGAAGACGCCAGTGTCCATAGGAAAGCATTGAGAATGCTTTCCTATGGTCTGGCTGAATGGGCGTGCGGCTCCTGCCGCGCATGCGCATTCAGCCGAAGAGGAGGAGAAGAGGGAGGAGAGGAGGAGGAGAGCTCCCTGCCCGGCGCTGGAAAAAGAGGTATGCTTAACCCCTTCCTCTCCATCCAGCCCGGTGGGAGGGGGACCCTGAGGGTGGGGGCACCCTCAGGGCACTCTAGTGCCAGGAAAACGAGTATGTGGTCCTTTAATCTGCAAATTCTCTAAAGCTGGTGAAGCAATCACTGCAAACAAGTGGAGATGTAGAACATCTGTATGGTTAGTCACTGAGCTCTGATTTTCTTTTTATAATTTACTTTTTGCTACAAGTTTTACAGGGTAGAGAAAAAAAGAGAGAAATTAGCAAAGGAGGAATTATAAAACATAAAACATAAAAGACAGGTACACCTTGCAAATCTAGTAATCAAATTTTCTCTTCAAAAGTACATATATCTGTTGTGTATACACTGATATAGAGGATGAGGCATACGTGTCCACAGGTGTGAATAAATATATAACAATTGAATCGACAATTGACCAATGAAATCAGAAGGGATGGACTTAATGTGCCCTTAAATTATGCCCAACTGCTTAATGGCCGATACTTACCTAACGTCCTGACAAAGCCGGAAGACGAAAGGCATAGATGCACAACGCACTGACGTCACGCTATGGGCGGAGCTTGAATCCCGCAAATTATTCAAGCTTCACTGGAAGTTTGCCGCTTGTACACCGAGGAACAGAGAGGACACCTAGACAAGTACTCAACTGTTGGAACCCCACATCTGCTAAAGAACTCTGGTACAATGCTGGTGGACATCGTCCTGTACTTGGCTACTTGCCATACCGACTTTTGTGAGTAGCGGTATCTCTAAACCGAAAACTGCTTACTTACTTTTATCCTGTAAGCGGCTGCACATTTGAGGCTTTTAATTTTTATGTGTATTAATAAATTGTTATAACACTTTTTAAGTTTTTTATATGTAATACAGACTACACCATTGTTTGTTCCTTTTTTTTTCTTTTTATATACGAACTCACATGAAACCCTACCAGAGCAGTATTAAGTATCTACATTTATATTCACACTTTGTGTGCACAGTGGGTCTGTGATTATTATTTACATTTGCGCTCCACTGATACCCTTGATTTTGTATTTATTTATTTATTACTATAAATGGCTCTGCAAATTGTGAGTGAACAATTGTTTCCTATGGTTATTTGACATATATTATATATACAGTTGTATGCTATGATATATGTTCTTTTTTCAGACATATTATATTTAGCTATACCTTCAACAGTGGATCAAAGTGAATAAGTATACATTTTCATATTGGTTTTCTTCACATTGCACCCCCTCACAGTTTTTTAGTGTAGTGGTATAATTTCTGAATTGTTAGTATTAGTTGTACTAATTGTGGATTTACATATTTATTGTATTTCTATTATGATTTCAATGCATTGGGATTATATGATTTGGCATTCTGTTATATGCTTTATTTTCTATGTGCTTTTACAAGAGTGATTTAAATGCCTCTATTTAGTTGTTTCTACTATATGCACACTGTAACAGTTGCATATACTTGATCTTTGCAGCTCACTGGCTTGTTCCATTGCTATGTGACTGTTGCTAAGCACCGTGCATTATGCCAATTGAGTTCCCAGATGACGTCATTGGTTTTCATAGGATCTTGGTGGAGCAATGGCGCCAGTAGCAGCAGCTGAAACAAGCGGTGTCCTGTTGGTGGAGGGTATTTTCACTCGTCTTATATATATTGGTGAGTGTATGTGCATGGATTGAGGGCATTTTGTCTCTGTTTAAAAGATGGTTTAAGCTCCAAACTATTTTGGATTTTCTATGACCTTTTATAATTAAGCAGGTGAGGATGTGCTAAATGGGCAAACTTTTGATGAAAAGATGGTGGATGTTGTTGGATTGAGTTCCAGTTACTCCTTCTACACTCTGAATTCTAATGACATGAAATCCTACTGGAAGCATTTAGGGTAAAATAGCTGATTTTGAAAAAATTCTCTTACTCGACTATAGCTAGAGTTTGGCAATTTAGCCTGAATCTTGCCACTCATTATTTTAATTTGGAGTTTAGTGTATAACCCTGGATTTATGGTACAAATCCTAATATGCTAAGGAAATATTATGAAGAGAATCAGGGCCGGCCTTAGGCAATTAGGCGCCCTGTGCAAAAAGTCTTCACGGCGCCCCCCCACCTCCCACCAAGTTGCCTGAATACAGTAACACACACAGGCACCGGGGACGTGTGTATCACGAGGCAAACAAGGCATCTGCCTTGGTCGCCACTTTGCAGGGGGCGGCAAAAAAAAGCATCCCTCCAAACCCCCAGGCAGATCCCTTGCTTGCCTCGCATCCTGGGGGGCTCAAGAGCTGACCGGCTGGCCACTTTTGAGCCCCCCCAAGGCTGGCAGCGGGCAGCGAAGGAGCATACTCACCTGAGCTCTTCCTGCTCAGCTTCCTCTGCGCCGCTTAATGAAGCCGGGAGCCAGAATATGACGTCAGTCCGGCTCCCGGCATCACTAAGCGCTGCTTACTCAGCCTGTGCGCCCCCTGCCTGCCTGCCCAGCAGCCACACTGGACTGCTGGTAAGAAATCCACTCCAGCTTTCCCAGGGAGGCTGGGTGGATTTAAAATAAATGTAAAAAATATTAGTTTGTGAGTGTTAGTGGAAATGTCTGTGTGTGTGTCTGTGAGTGTTTATTTTGAAGTGAATGTGTGTGTGTGTGTGTGTGTGTGTGTCTGTAAGTGTGTAATTGTGTGTGTCTGTAAGTGAATGTGTGTGTGTCTGTGAGTGAATGTGTGTGTTGGTCAGTGAGTGTATATGTGTCAGTCAGTGAGTGTGTATGTGTCAGTCAGTGAGTGTGTATGTGTCAGTCAGTGAGTGTGTATGTGTCATCAGTGAGTGTGTATGTGTCGGTCAGTGAGTGTGTGTCGGTCAGTGAGTGTGTCGGTCAGTGAGTGTGCCGGTCAGTGAGTGTGTATGTGTCGGTCAGTGAGTGTGTGTCGGTCAGTGTGTATGTGTCGGTCAGTGGAGTCGTGCATCTTTCAGTGAGAGTGTGCATCTGTCAGTGTGTGTCCAAGTAATAGTGTATGTGTGTATGTCATTGTTTGTCAGTGTATATGAGAGTGTGTGTCTGTCAGTGAGTGTGCGTCTGTCAGTGAGTGAGCGTCTGTCAGTCAAAGTGCGGCCTTGACAGGAAGGGGTGGGGGAAATTTAAACTCGGTTACAGGCATGTACACACACACTCAGTTAAAGGCAGTCACACATACAGGCACAGGCACAAACAATGGCACAGCGACACACACAGACAGACAGTCACATAGGCAGTCACACACACAGACAGACACACAGTAACACACACATAGACAGTTATACACACACAGGCAGGCAGTCACACAGATAGAAAGTCACACACACAGGCAGGCAGTCACACACAGACAGATAGTTACAGACAGACACACACAGGCAGGCAGGCAGTCACATACAGGCAGTCACACACACAGGCAGTCACACACACGACAGTCACACAGACAGACAGTCACACAGACAGTCACACACACAGGCAGTCACATACATGGGCAGTCACACAGACAGACAGTCACACACACAGACAGTCACACACAGGCAGGCAGTCACACACAGAGACAGTCACACACACACAGAGACAGACAGTCACACACACACACACACATACAAGGACAGGCAGTCACACAGACAGTCACACACACACACACACAGACAGTCACATGCACACAGGCAGGCAGTCACACAGACAGTCACACACACACACACAGACAGTCACACAAACAGGCAAACAGTCACACACACACACTTACCTCTTTCCAGTGGATGCAGTTGGCTGATGGGGAAGCATCTTTCCCTCTTCCTGTACAGCAGGGGCTTCGGGAGGTATTAGCCCCGTCTCCGCCTCTCGATAAGCCCCGCCTCCGCCGCTCGGTAAACCCCGCCCCCTCTGCCGCGATTTTTTTTTTTTTTTAAATAGACCCGGGTGGAGAATAATTAATCCTCCAGCCAGGTACCTCTTTTAGCTCCCCTGCACTCCGGCCATGAGTGAGCTGTGTCGGCCACAGGGCGTCCCCTGTTCCATGGCGCCCTGTGCGGTCGCACAGCTCGCACACCCCTAAGGCCGGCCCTGAAGAGAATAGTCACAGTCATTCATATTGTGTTTTAACATGTCATAGTACATTTTCATTAAAGGATATTAGATAAGTTTGGCATTCCATATAATATTTAATCCAGATCAAACAAACAAAACTTATCAGGATTTGCATTTTTTTTTTATTTCAATTAAAGGAATACTATAATGTTAGGAATAAAAAGTTATTTTCCTTGCACTATTGCTCCTTCGCACCCCCGCCTCGTACATCCCTCCCCCCCGCAGTGTAAGTGTTAATAAACTCTGGGGCGGTGCTCCACCGCTCCAACAACAGGGGTGTTAATGCACATGCTCAGCAAACACCGTGAGCGCATTAGGTCCTCCACATAGTAAATATTAGATATAGAGAATCCAGGCTCCTTGTTACTGAAAAGAAAATTAAGGACCTACAAGAACGGATTGGTTCTGTACAGGTTCTGTACAGGAGCAACCCACTGTCATTTCTAAACTAGACGAGGCCACGAACCAGAAACTGATGGGTTTTGAGAAAGATCTTATATTGCGCAAAAAGAATAAATTTCAGAGAGATAAACTCGACTACCAAAATGGACAGATTAGGAGTTGGCAACGTAAGCGAAGTTCTAGTTCCAGCCAGAATAAAAACTATCTGGTAGGAATTAAGGGGGTCAGTCCTGCCCGTTCCTATTTACCCTCAAAAAGGGGGTCAAAGACAGAAAGTTAGGTCCTATGCTGATATTGTGAAGAATCCCCGGTATAGCAATAGATCCACCTCTACCACTTATGGGGAGAAATCTGTTCTGAGGAAGAAACCTATACCCCCAGTACCACGATACAAAGATAGTTCACTCAACCCCAATCATATTCCGTTGGAACATAATCCCCATTGTAATAAAGGTGAGGAGGTATTAGAGGTTGGGGCTGATTTGGCTTGTGTTTTGGGTGCTAGACCTAAAAAGACAAATCATCATAATAAGAAATATGTTACCAATAACTCAGATGATTTTTTAGAGTCGCCAATTGGAAAAAGAAAAAACATTCCCTTTATTCAAACGCCCCCACAAAAGGAGGGGGGCATTCGTAGAGGAACGAGGGGAAGGGGTAAACAGTCCTGCCAAAATGAGATGCCTCTGATTAAAAGCCTATTTAATCTATCAACATATAGTTTAAATGCTGGAGAAATTTCACTCCAAAATAAAGGACTCAAATATGCTCCCGATAGATTGCCAAATATAATTGATTTGTTTAAAGATCTGAATCACTTTATTAGAAAACTTACAGTTATCAGATCATTTAATCTTAGGGATGCGAAGGGTAGAGAAGAATGCCCAAAGTTTTTAAATACTCCACAGGATAAAATAACTTTTCATAATCTTATCTCATTATTGGAGGAACAAGATATTCAAGGAGAGAATGAAGACCCAATACATATAATAGAAGCTAATATTTAATCTGGGTTAAAACCCCCCTCTACATTTTACCCACAAGGGAGATAAAGGCCCTTTTCTACAAATGTTTTAGTCCTAAGAGACTTGAAAGTTCTCTGTAGTGACTATTTAAAGAAAAAAGATCGGGTTTGTAATAATTTGGAGTCATCTGAGTTAGCAGCAATTACTATCTTAAAGAATAATCATAATCTTATCATCAAAGGGGCAGACAATGGAGGGGGTATTGTCCTGTTGGATAAAGTGGATTACCTACAGGAAGCTGAGCGTATTTTGGGGAATTCAGAGTACTATGAGATCTTAAGGTCTGATCCTACCCTACGATTTAGAAGGGAACTGAGAGACCTTATAGAATTGGTGTTTTTACACGATGCAATTGATAAAAAAGAGAGAAGTTTCTTTCTCTCAGCTCAAGGAGATATCCCCATTTTCTATTACCTTCCTAAGGTGCATAAACCCCCCAGGTCACCCCATTATATCGGGGCTAGTTGTATACAATCCATGTTGTTTGCATTGTGTCTATCCCTATTTTATTCTCTCTCCTCCTCTCCCCCCTCTTCAGTTTTTGGACGTCAGCGGCAAACTTAAACAATTGAACTTTAAACAGGGAATCCACCTCTTTGAGGTGGATGTGGGGCTGGATGGGTTCGGGGGTTTAAGGGAGGGGGGGTCTGGGTTTCCTTCCCGCCTTTCCCGTAGTTGCTAGTGTGTGTGGCAGGGGTACCTGTTTAGATTTGTTTGGGTTTCTTCGAGTTGATTTCAATGGCTCATGATGTCTATTAATTTGTTAAAACTCCCTCACTCTCCCGGGGGTCCGTTGACATTCGCCTCTCCGGGTTGTAAAGCAAGTCTTTCGCTATAGCTAGTCCTGAATTGATCCCACCCTGCCCAGGCTAGTTCCATTTTTTTGTCTTTTCCCTTCTGATTCTGTCAGTTCATATCTTTTGTTTTTTTCCACAGTATCTATTACACCTTTAATTGACGGGGGTCTTGCCTGTTTCCAGGCCCTTGCAATGAGATAGAGGGTGGCGAGTAGGATGTGGGTCATCACCACCCTGCGCTCCCATGGTATGTTTGTGGGGAGACCCAATAGCAATAGGTGCAAGGGTTTCTTTGGTATGTCTAGTTTCGCAATGTCTCTCACCATGGCATGTATCTTTGTCCACACTGTGAGGAGGACTGGGCAGGTCCACCATATGTGGATCATCGTGCCCTTCTGTGTGCCCCATCTCCAACACTGAGGAGAGCAATGTGGATATATGCGTGCTAACCTTGCTGGGACCATGTACCATCTCAGTAAAATTTTCCTGTGCAGTTCTATGTGTGCTGCACAATGTGTGATCCCTTTTAGTGCCAGCAGGCACATTTTCCACTCTGTCTTTGAAATGGGCCCCCGCAGTCTCTAGCCCATTCCACTGCGTGTTGGCATTGTTCAAAGGGTTGGTGTGTTTTTATTGCCTGGTAGCAAACGGATAATGTGGGACATAATGGGGGACATAATTTTTCGAATCGGGACATGGGTTTGTCCAGGCCTTCCTGTGATTTTTGTTCTTTATTGGAGTCTAAAAAGTGTGTGACTTGGAGGTATGTGTATTGCATGGTCTGAGGAATGTCATATTTCATCACTAGCTGTGAGAAGGATAGCCTTTTGTCCCTATCGTAAAAGCAGTGGATGTGGTGGACCCCCGAAATGTGGAATCCAGTATGGTAAAACGATATTGGTGTGGCTTTGGATGTTTTCTGTGTCCTGACTAGCTGGAGTTTGTGTTTGTCCCATGTTTGTAGCATGAACTGTGTAATAGGCAACATGCCAGGCACTTTGGGTTTTTGCTCCCTCGGCACCCAACATAATGTCACCAATGGGGTGTCCAGAACCTCTTCCTCTATTGTGACCCATTGTGGACGGGTTTGATACTCCATTACTTGTGTCAGTGGTGCCAACACTGCTGCTTTGTGGTATAAAAGGAGATCAGGGACCCCTATGCCTCCCTCAGTGTAGCTTCTTTGCAGTTGTTTCATGGCTACTCTAGGTTTTTTTCCTGCCCAAACAAATCTCGTTAGATCCTGTTGCGCCTTTTTAAAGAAGGATAGTGGCGCCGCTGTTGGCAGCAGGCAAAATATATATTGTAGCTTAGGTAGCAACATCATTTTAAAAACTGCCGCTCTCCCCACCCACAAAATATATTTGTCTCTCCATTCTCTCATAGTATGTGCTATCTCCCTCCAGATCTTACTGTAGTTGTCTGCAAAGAGGTTGCAGGGATTTCCTGAGAGCCACAGGCCCAAGAATTGGATGTGCGTGTCTGACCATTCAAATTTAATTCTTGATTTTAAATATTTGTTTGTTGTTCCTGAAAGATTGATTCCCATTGCCTGGGATTTGGATTCATAAAGTTTATAGTATGACACTGCACCATATTCCATCAATAGATTGTGGACCTCTGACACCGATGTCTGTGGCTGCGTCATAGTGATAAGGACATCGTCCGCAAAAAGGCTAAGTTTATGTTCCCTACCTGCAATGTTAATGCCGTGTATACTAGGTGTTGATCGGATAAGCTCCACCAGCGGTTCAAGCGCTTATATGTACAAGCTCGGCGACAAGGGGCAGCCCTGCTGTGTGCCGTTAGTCAGTTTAAATCTAGCAGACGTGTACCCGCCCGTGGACACCACCGCCGTCGGTCCATTGTATAGGGCCATCATTTGAGAGATACATTTTTGTGGAATCACAAATCTGTCTAGGGCCGCGGCCAAGAACCCCCAGCCCAGCCGGTCAAATGCTTTTTCCGCGTCCAGCGAGAGCAGTAGGCACTCAGTCCCGACCCTCCTCAAATGTCCTAGCAAGTCCACCTCCCTAGATGAGTTGTCCGCCCCCTGTCGCCCCACCACAAACCCCACCAGGTCTCCCTTTACTATGGTTGGTAGTTGCTAGCACTTTGGCATAGATGTTCGCTTCCACGTTCAGCAGCGATATGGGTCTAAAGTTTTTGCATTCGTTGGGTTTTTTCCCTGGCTTGGGTAGCGTAATAATATTGGCCAATAACATGTCAGTTGGTAAGCCTTTGTCTTGGTTGGTGGCGTTAAACAGTTTTGTCATATGTGGTTCTAAAAGGTCCCCAAATACCCTGTAATATTTGTCTGTCAGGCTGTCTGGTCCTGGAGCTTTATGGGATGGCAGCCCATATTACAGACCATAATCATATGGTCCTCAGGATCTCGCTAGCTGAGATAGGCTCAGTCAGGGATGCAATTTGGGTGGTGGTCAGTTTGGGCAATGTTATCTTGTCTAGGAAGTTTTTGATTTGTTCCCCAGTCGGTATTGAATTGGGTTGATCCATCTCTATGTTATATAGAGTTTTGTAGAATGCTTTTGTAGAATGCTTTGCTTATGTCTTGGGGTTTATGTACCGTCTTTGTGTTGTTTAAGCGCATAGACGCGATACGTTGTTTCGCTTGTTTATGTTTGAGTATGTTGGCCAGCACCTTGCCTGCTCTGTTGCCTTGGTGATAGAACTTAGCTTGTAGTTTCTGTAAGTGGTAGTTAGTTTTGAGTAAATTGGCTTTGTCAATTTGGAATTTGAGTGTTTTGATCTGTGTGGCCAGCTCGTTTGATGCTTTTTGTTTATTTTGTTTTGTCAAAAGTTCCAGTTTGTGGAGCCATTCTGTCATTTGTATTTCCCGTTTTCGCTTTAGGTAAGTCGCCCTCTGTATGAATAACCCCCTAACCACCGCCTTATGGGCCAGCCACAAGGTTTCTAGGGACGTCTCCTTGGTGTTGTTCTTAGTAAAGTATTTTTTCAGTTCCAACCTTACCTTTTTAATAAAGTCTAGGTCCTGTAGTAGAGACTCATTGAGTCTCCAGAACCCTTTCCCTTTGTATGTGTGTGCATCTCGTACGTGTAGAAATACTGGTGCATGATCAGACCATGTGATCTGTCCTATCCTTATTTTATTTTTTGTCTATCTTATTGCATAATATTTCTAAGAATTGGGCTTGGTTGGAGTTGGGGAAATATGCGTTAGGTAGTGTGTAGGTCATTTCATTCACAATACAGACCATAATCAGATATCTCCCATTAGGGTCAGAGATCGTGCGCAGGAGGATGAATGCCACGTTATCATTTACCAAGATTGATACCCCTCTCACTTTCGTGTGTGCAGAGGAATGAAACTTCCTGCTATATGTCTGAGGGTATAGGGGTCTATGTGGCTGTTTATTAAAGTGTTAACCCTTTAACATTGTACATGACTATTTTCATGAATGTGTTCTCGGGTCAGGGAGCCGTTGGGTGCCTGATTTATCTTATTTAGTCTGATCTTGGGAGCACCTGGTGGAAGGCGTAGGAAGGTGGGAAAGGGTAGGTGGCTTGAACAACATAACATAGTATATTTAACATGTAAAAAAACAGTAAACATGAACATATTGGCCCAAGAACTGACCCCTTTGGGTCTGGAGTTGCCTCTTTGAGGGCCTTGGCAACTACCTGTGGACGTGGTATAATTAACCTCTGCCAGTTTGAGAACCATCTTCCCCCTGGCGTCGGCTATACTCTTGACTGCAGCTCTTGTTTTTTACTCAGCTATCATTCATTTAATAAGTTTTGTATTTTCTCCCTGCTGTTGTTGTACAGTGTACTCTGTTAATCTCACACAAAATTGTTTATTTATTTATTTGTAACGTTATTTTTTCTATATAAATATATATAAATATTTTGGGGGGGGGGGGTTTCTTCCTTTTTTCTCCCCCCCCCTTTCGTGATACTACTCCCCGTGTTCTATATTGCTGTTATTTAACCATGAACTATACCCTTAAAGTTTATGTTATACTGGCTCACTCGTTGGGTCCTCCCGCTTAAAGGACCACTATAGTGCCAGGAAAACATACTCATTTTCCTGGCACTATAGTGCCCTGAGGGTGCCCCCACCCTCAGGGTCCCACTCCTGCCGGGCTCTGGGGAGGGGAAAGGGGTTAAAACTTACCTTTCTCCAGCGCCGGGCGGGGAGCTCTCCTCTTCTTCTCCACCTCCTCTCCTCCCATTCGGCTGAATGCGCACGAGTGGCAAGAGCTGCGCGCGCATTCAGCCGGTCTCATAGGAAAGCATTTACAATGCTTTCCTATGGACGCTTGCGTGTTTTTCACAGTGAGAATCACGCAAATGCCTCTAGCGGCTGTCAATGAGACAGCCACTAGAGGCTTTGAGGGCTGGATTAACCCATTTACAAACATAGCAGTTTCTACGAAACTGCTATGTTAATAAAAAAATGGGTTAACCCTAGAAGGACCTGGCACCCAGACCACTTCATTAAGCTGAAGTGGTCTGGGTGACTAGAGTGGTCTTTTAAGAAGCCACCCCGTCTGACAATTACAATCATCCTGCAATGTAATTTTATGTTACCCATAGGAGTTCATCCCCTCCTTCTGGAGTAAGTTCTGCATTGTCCTTTCTGTGTTGGTTATGGTGCTTTCTGCCACTCTGGGTTTAGTCTCCCAGTGCTGGATTCCGGTGGCCGCTTCGGATCTTATATTGGTTATGTCCCAGTCTCTCTCGGGTTTGCGTCCTTCCTCCACTGTTCTGATCGTGTGGATAATCACGTTCTTCATCACTTGAATCTTTGTGGGGTATCCCCAGCGGCAAGGCACACTTTGTGCCCACAGTGAGGCTGTAATGCTCGCCAGGTTCTGATGTTGTTGCAGTGTTGCCGGAGACAGGTCTGCATATATTTGTAAGGCTTTGTATTCTGCCAGCGGGCGGTTTTTGCGGCTTGCTTTCATAATTAAATCTTTCACATGAAAATAGTGGATCCGCATTAGGACATCTTTTGGTGATGATAGTGGTATATGCTTTGATCTCCCGACCCTGTGTATGCGGTCAATGATAAGTTCTGGGTCCACTTCTGGTATGAGCTTAGCGAAGAAGGATATGGTGTATTGAAGCAGTTGTTTGCTGTCCACTTCTTCTGAAATGCCCCTGATTCTCACATTATTCCTCCTGGAGCGATCTTCCAGGTCTGTTAGTTTTTCTTCATGGGCTTTGATTTTATGCTCAAGTTCCTGCATGGCATCTGCCATGCTGTTGTGGGCCTCAGCATGCTCCGCCATTTTATTTTCTATGTGTGAAGTGTGTTCTCCCAACTCTGTCACATCTTTAGCTATGTTGGCTATTACCTCTTTAAATTGGTGCATCAGGGAGGTATTCAGGGTCTCCAGCAGGGATTTCATTCTTGTTTCTGTTATTTTCTGTCATTCTTGTTTCTTGTTTCTGTTATGGGTCCCTCATTCCCCATTTCCATATCGTTATCTTGTTCTCTCTCCAGCGTTTTTTTTTTTTTGTTGGGCGGCTTTTGAGAGAAAAATGCAGCTTTATCTATTTTTGTCTTACATTTCGCTGACATCGGGTAGGGAAGCCTGTCAGGGCTCGGAGGGAGTTAGTGTCTGATGGTATTTGGCAGCTTGAGTAGCTGGGTTTCGCTGCTGTTCGCCGATCGGGTAGGAGCACAGCACTTATGCGTTCATTCAATGCCTTCCTATTGGGATTCTGGCAACGCTGGAGGTCCTCGTGCATAGCGTAAAGACGCGCAGCATCGTTTAAAACACTTTTTGTGTTCTAAGAACACGGAAGTCCCTCTAGTGGCTGTCTGATAGATAGCCACTAGAGGAGGACTTAACCCTGCAAGGTAATTATTGCAGTTTATAAAAACTGCAATAATTACACTTGCAGGGTTAAGTGTGGTGGGAGTTGGCACCCAGACCACTCCAATAGACAGAAGTGGTCTGGGTGCCTGGAATGTCCCTTTAAGCATTAAATATTATTATTAAGTATTAAACAAAAGTAATACAATAATGTTATCACCAACCGCACACTTTTTATTTTATTTTTACTGCACATTCATACCTTAAAACTTTACAGATCAAAGTCATTAGAAATAATATATTTTCAACTTTTAGCTAAATTCTGCAAATTTAATTATCATTCATCCCATATTACTGGTAAAGTGATCATCTAATTGCTTCCAAATCATCCTTAACTAATGGGTTTAATGTACAGAATTACATCCCGTTAAAATAAGATTTCATTGTAGCAATTTAAAATATGTTAACTGTGTAGGTGCTGTTAAGCTGCATAATACAGTGTTTTGCAATACATTTGACATTTTAGTAAACACAGTGTTAAGTGTCACATAAACTGCATGACATTTCCACCCTTGAGACAGCATACCTTTCCAAGTATTATTAGTTTTATTTTTTATTGGCATCTGGTAATCTTATGATATTTTACTTACCAGCTGAACTTTCTAATTTCACTGACCAGTGAACTTGTCGTGGCTGACAGAAGCATTTAAAATTGGCCATAATATGTTTGTTCAAGCAAAGTTGTGGTCTGAAATAATTCTTTCCAAGAAGCAAAATATAAGTGAACCCAGAGAAATAAGCAAATATTAGATTCATTCAAAATTAGAATGTCTGCTAAATGGTTTTAAAGGATATAATACAACATAGAAACATAGAATGTGATGGCAGATAGTCTTCCCAAACAATATATACAGATAAAATAAAATAAACAATATACTTATCAGTTATACAGATACAGCTTCCCACAGATCACCTCCCAGATAGTGGTCGTAACAAACCATAGAAATATATACAGTACACTTGGGATTCTGCTGATATATCTTAAAAATAATAAATAAACAAAACATAGTATAATACGGTTTGGATGGAAAATTATATTCCCTGCTACAGATTGCACTCATGATTGCACTCATCAAGTTGAAGTTAAATGCCCTCTAAAATTGCCTTCCCCGTAGTAGTTGGGGTCCTTATATCTCCTTCTCAGGATCAAAGTATTACCCAGCATCAGGAACCATGCAGGACTCCAATAGGTAGATAGGAACCCAATAAAATAATTGTATAAAAATCAACAATAAAAATGGTCTCGCCTTTGGGACTTCCTCAGAGTCTAATGAGTAGACAGCGATATGTAAGTAGAAATACTATCAAAATGTTAAAACTCCTCAAGGTTCAATTAGACAGCGCACATAATCTGGATCAAATTTTTGAAGTGCAAAATATGTCTCTGAAGTGCTAAATATAATCTGAGAAGAACCCCACCACCTCAATAATCTTAATTAAAATAAAGAAAAAGAACGTCCCCAGTAGAGGATGTGAGACATAGGTCCTATGCCCAGGCAGTGTGAAACAATCAGGATATCACTAGGAGAAATGTCCACTTCATTGACAGAGAGGAAAAATTTCAGTGGAGGGCAGGGCACCAAAAGAAAAAGCCATTACCAATTATTTTAAACCCCGGGTGAAAACCTGGCAACATCCCAATCGCTTCTCCCTACTTCATGCAGACACCCCACAAAAGAGAATCAGACTGGAGGATTAGGCAGATGTTTACAAGCACATAATAATCTAGCTGCTGACGATATGAAAAAAGGCATATTCAATTAGAAAAAGGCATGAAATTAGCCCCAAACACGCAAACAACTTTGACCTTTACATAGTCCTAAAAAATAAATTAGGTCTCTGACCATCAAAAGACATTTCCTCATGCACCACACTTCCCCTACATTAGTTGAAAGTGAAGATTTACAGGAAAAGATTTTAAACCTAACTCCTGTTTTTTTCCGATCTAAAGTAGGGGTCCATATTTAGAAATGTTTGAACAAATGGTGGATAAAGAGTTTAGATCCCTATTCAATAACCACAGTAAATATTTGACTAATCTAATTAAAAAAGAAGAAACTTACCTCAAAAACCTTATGAAAAGACACAATATAATTATCAAGGAAGCAGGCAAAGGGGGGTGAGGGGGTGGGGGGATATTGGTTATGTCCACTGAATATTACCTAAAAGAGTCTTCAAACATTCTAAGAGACATAAAAGCATATGAAGTGCTTAAGGGAGATCAAACAAAGACCTTTAATGCTCAACTAAAAGTGCTGTTAGAGCAGGCAAAAATAGAGAATATCATTACACAACAAAACTTTGATTACTTGTTACAAAAAAAAAAAACACCATCCCCATTTTTTATTTTTTACCCAAAACTCATAAAAATCTGTTACAACACCCAGGGCGCCCGATAATTAGCGGGATAGACTCTATCACAGCTAATCTATCAGCATTTGTGGACTCCTTTCTACAAACATAGGGGTGTCCCCAGATGCACCCAAAAATTGGGCGTGTTCCGCCAAAATCAGGTCTCTCTAAGGAAGAATATAGAAACCAATGTTCACAAATTTAGACTTGGTCATATTCATTATAAATTAGCATGCACTAAATAAAAGCAGACTGGCATGATCTTCACATTGTATTAGTGAATATGTAAAATAGAACAAATCATATATAAATATTAGTGCAGACCAAATTAAAATAGTTCAAATCAGTTGAAAAATATGACAGTTCACTTACAGTAAGTAATCAGAAAGACAATAGTGCTAACCATTTAAAAGAAACAGGGTACAAACTGGACTCTATGTATAGTGTCCTCTGCCCCAGTCCCATAATAAGGACAGCCAAGACCAATTGGTCTACAAACAGACCCAGGACCACCTCTCTGATTCAGCATGTTTGCAGGGTCGGTGCTACCAGAAGGCGGCACAGGCAGCTGCGTTAGGGCGCACTGGCCCTGGGGGCGCAAGATCCGCACAGGTCTCTCCTCCTGCCAGTCTCTGTGTGTCTCCTCACCTTCCTCCTGTAGCGTGGCCGAGCACAAACCGGGGGAGAGAAACTTCAGTAGCCTCTACCCCAGTCGCACAGGAGGTGCTCACTGAGAGCACAGAACTGCTTTCTGTGAGACCGGGGTAGAGTTTACTGAAACTCCCATCCCTCGATCCGCGCTCGGCCACTCTACAGGAGGAAAGTGAGGAGACACATGGATGGGCAAAGGGGTTGCACACGGAGGGAGACACATTGGAAGGGGAGTTGGTGAATGAGACACATTGAGGGGGAGCTAGGGGAATGAGACACATTGGGGGATCCTGGGGAATGAGACAGATTAGGGCCGGAACTGGGGGAATTAGACAGATTGGGGGGCGCAGGAGCAATGAGACACATTGGGGAGGGAACTAGGGGAATGACACACATTGGGGAGGGACTGGGTGGAATAAATGAGACAGATGGAATGGAGAGTCTGGGGGGTATGAGACACATGGCGGGACTGTGGTAGGGACACAAAATGAAATAGAAAGGCTGGGGGAGAAAGAAACAAGGTGCTGTGGGAAAGAGACACACAGAGGGGTTGGGGAAAGAAGAAAAAGAAACACAAAAGTGGATGGGGAGAAAAAGAGACATGCAGAAGGGCTGGGGGTACAAAAAAAACACAGAGGGGAAGGGAACAAAGCGGCAAAATGCATCTTCGCCTGTGTAGCCAAAAATCCTTGCACCGGCCCTTCATGTTTGATGTCCTTTGTAGGCTCAGAAATACCAGGTAGATGCAGTAATGAAAAAGATGCACTGGGCATCCACACACAGTGAAGTCTGATGGACTAAGCTCTGTGGACAGAGACTGGATTCTCTGAATTTGACGTTTGCCTGGGGGATGTGAGAATGTTTTTTTGGCAGGTCGTGGTTTATTTATTAGGATCACAAAATAATTTTTGAGGGTTTTGCACATTAATAAAGATAGTCTGCCTGAAATGTTTGTGCAACTTTTTGTATTGTTACCTCCAATAGCCGTCAGGGAGCACTAGTGCACAATGCATTAAAGGGACACTCGTAGTCACCAAAGTTAAATAAAGTGCTTCTGAGGCATATAGGCTTTACATGCAGGCATTACAAATGCTGCCTTTGCTGCATATGACCTCCTATGACCAGCTCTAGTGGCTGCCTCTCAGACACCCACCAGACGCAAAGATTGCAGGACCAACTTTCAGAGTCTCCATGCTCTGCATGGAGACGCTGAATGCTCTTTACAGAGATACATTGATTCCCCTATGGGGAAGCATTGGATTGGCTGAGATCATCGGCGCTGCAGACAAAAAAAAGGTAACTAAAACTGCTTTTTCAGTTCACATGTGGGAGGCGTTGATACATAAATAGCTAGTAGGATACTGCAATGTTTGGCATACATCTTTCTATTCCTATCACCATAGTGTTCCTTTAACCATGTGTGCCTACAGCTTTTTTGCTTTTTTTCCCTGTATTAATGGTGCACTGAATGAAGCAAGCAATGTTGTGGCTTGAAGGTAGAAAGCTGGAAAGTATTTTTATAAAATTACATGTGCTGCAGTAACCAAGTTGGAGGATAGCACTGAGTAACTGTATTTATTCTACATTTGTAAAAAAAAAAAAAATGATGAATCATCCAGAAAATATTAAATCTTTGAATTAAATTCAATCTCTGAGATTTGCCTCTCTGTATTTGCAATCAAAATCTCACTGTAATGTCAGCTAATGTTCAATTATTTGCTTTTTATCTTTTTTACTGTATGGTATTGTTCATGTGGCTAGGACATACTTGAAATGTGGCAAATTATCAAAGTACATATTTTCTAAATTAAATAAATAATAGTAAATTTAGCATTAGAGATGTCGCGAACCGTCCGCGAACTTCTTGCGAACGGTTTCAACATGGATGCTGTCCAGGAAGTAGGAGGGTCTGGGAGGGAGGGTCTGCTGGAGATTGGCCGGGACGTATCAGCTGACCGGAGTTTGCTGCGAACAGCTCGTGGCGAACCGTGGCGAACCGTTCGCGAGAAGTTCGCGGACGGTTCACGACATCTCTATTTAGCATGTACCTATGAGCATGTCAATAGAACAGTACTTGCAAAAAGTACTTAACAAAAACTGGGCATAAGAAATGTTTATGTCAAATTGTTCGTATACGGATATAGTAAACTACAGATGACTAGAATGTTGCCTAAAGACAAATATCTAGGTAATCTTGCAGACCTTATAGAATAAAATGTCACATATATATATACTATACACTATATGGACAAACGTATTGGAACACCTCTTAATTATTGAACTCAGGGGTTACAATCTAACACATTGCCACAGGTGTATAACATCAAGCACCTAGCCATGCAGTCTGCATTTACAAACATTAGTGAAAAAAATGAATAGTTCTGAACTGTTCAATGAATTCAAGCTTGGTGCTGTGACAGGATGCCACGAACAAGTCAGTTTCTGAAATTTCATCCCTGCTAAATATTCCACTGTCAACTGTAAGTGGTATTATTGGAAAATGCAAGCTTTTAGGAACACCAGCAGCTCAGCTCAGTCATGAATCGGAAGACCACATAAAGTCACAGAGCGAGGTCACTGAGTGATGAAGTAAAAGTCACCAATGCTCTGCTGATTCCATAGCTGAATAGTCCCAACCTACATTTGCATTAATATCAGAACAAAAACTGTGCAGTGGGAGCTTCATTGAATGGGTTTTTGTGGCCTACCAGTTGCATGCAAGGGTCACATCACCAAGTACAATGCCAAACGTTAGATCTAGTTACGTAAAGCATGCCACCACTGGACTCTGGAGCTATGGAAACGTGTTCTGTAGATTGACAAATCATGTTTCTCTGTTTGACAATCTTATGGATGAGCCTGGGTTTGGCAGATGCCAGGAAAATGTTACCAGCTTGACTGGATTGGGTCAACTACTTTGTGGAGGAGGGACATTAGTATGGGGCTGTTTTTCAATGTTTGGGCTAGGTCCCTTACTTCCAGTGAAGGGAAATCCTAATGCTTTAGCATATCAAGACATTTTGAGTGAGCAGTTCAGAAGTTTTTCTAGGATGTATTTAAATTGGGGGGGAGGGGAGGAAAGGGTGATAAAATGATAAGCTTAGAGTCATGTCTACGAATGCTTGCAGTTTAGGGAATAAGATCCATGAACTTCTGGTAATAATGGAAATTGATAATGGTGATTTAGTCGCTGTTACTGAGATTTGGTATAATGAGAAAAATGACTGGGACATAGCAATACCAGGGTACTCTTTATATAGAAAACACAGAGAAGGAAAGAAAGGGGGAGGGGTGGCCCTGTATTTGAAGGATAGCATAAAATCTAGCCTAATAAAAGTTAGTGTGGCGAACATAGAGTCCGTTTGGGTTATGTTACAATAATCATACAGTAACTCATGTTGGTGTGATTTATAGGCCCCCAGGACAATTAGAAGAGTTACATAATCTACTAGTTGAGGAAATAGCTAAAATAACAATGAAGGGCAAAGTTATCATCATGGGTGACTTTAATCTTCCTGATGTGTACTGGAAAACCAGATAGCTGCTTGTGCCAGGAGCACACATATTCTAAACTCCCTACTGGGATTGTCTCTAAAACAAGTTGTTGAGGAGACAACTCGTAAGAAGGCCATACTAGATTTAGTGTTAACAAATGTAGATTTGGTATCAGATATTGCTGTAGGTGAAAGTTTAGGATCCAGTGATAACCAGTCAGTGTGGTATAATATAAGAACAGTGACTGAGTCACACCACACAAAAACAAAAGTTTTAAACTTTAGAAAAGCAGACTTTTCTAAAATTAGAAAATGTGTAAAGGAGTCATTATTAGACTGGAGAAGTTTAAATTGAGAAATGGAATTATTTAAAAGTTGCGCTACTGAAGCCAGCAGAAAATTGCATTAGACTTGCCAGTAAAAGCAAAAAAATTTAAGAAACTAAACTATTGTGGTACTCCGCAGAAGTGGCCAAAATAGTAAAAACCTAAAAGTTAGCATTTAGTAATTATAAAAAAAATTACTAGATAGGAAGATAGATAGATCTATAAGATTAGGGAGAAAGAGGCTAAGCAAATTGTAAGAGCGTCCAAATCACACACAGAAGAGAAAATAGCACAGTTAGTAAAAAAAGGGGACAACACATTTTTTTATTTTTTATAATAACATGAGAAAAGGAAAGTAAAACAAGGATTAGTTAGATTAAAAACAAAATAAGGAAGGTATGTAGAAGAGGATAAAGGTATAGCTGACTGCCTGAGTGAATATTTTTGTTGAGTATTTATAGATGAAAATGAAGGAAATGGACCTCAGTTAGGAAAAAGGACAAATTAGTAATTTGTTACATCTGAGTTTACAGAGGAAGAGGTTCTATTTCAACTGTCAATAGTAAAGACAAATAAGCCGATGGGGCCTGATGGAATACACCCAAAGTTATTAAAAGAGCTTAGAGATGTACTAAAAAAACAATAACAGATTTATTTTACCAAACATTAACATGAATAGTCCCAGAAGATTAGAAGTTAGCAAATGTTGTTTCCATTCACAAGAAAGGAAGTAGGGAGGAGTCAGGTAACTATAGGCCAGAAAGCCTTACTTCAGTAGTGGGGAAAGTAATGGAAACCATGTTAAAGGATAGGATTGTTCAACATCTAAAATGACAAAGTTTATTGTATGTGTAGAAGCCCTATAAAGGGTTAAATGTGAAAGGGTTTATAAAATACCCCTTCCTGTCTCATTAGAGATGTTTACACTTTGTCTTATACCAGCAAAATTTATTGTATGTGTAGAAGCCCTATAAAGGGTTACATGTGAAAGGGTTTATAAAATACCCCTTCCTGTCTCACTGGAGATTCTTGGCTGATATCAGCATATCTAATGGCTAGTGTAGGAACTCACCTATTGAGGCTTGCCTTGACTTGGCAGGTGAGCTTATATATTCAAATGGCCATTGGAATAAAACTAAAGAGCCTCCATTTTGTTTAAATGTACATGGGGATTTAGGCCAGAGCACAGGTAACAATCTCTTTGTTTTTACTATGTATTTTAAGCTGTTGGATACTAAGCTACTGCTGCTTCAATCACGGTGCTTTATCTTTGTGTAAGTAAAAAAATTTGTCTGCTTCGGCAATTCGGACCAATGGCATTCGATTTGGTTAGGCACTTCCGAACTACGGAACTTCGTCAATTCGGAACTTCGGCAGCTTATCAATTCGGACATTCGTAAGCTAACCCTAACCCCTAATCATAACCCTAAGCCCTAACCCTAACCACTTACATATCTGTAGGGCTCCCATTGCCAGGATTTCCACCACAACCACTTACCCATCTATAGGGCTAACCATAACACCTAACCTTAAACTCTAATACTTACTCTAACCCCTAATCATAAGCACTTACACATCTATAGGGCTCCCAGTGCCTGGACATCATTCAAGTAAGCATCCACTGTGAAGCTGCATTCTTAGTGAGCTGTCCAGGAGGTGGGAGGGAGGATCTGCTGCTGATTGGCTGGAATGTGTCTGCTGACTGTGAGGTACAGGGTCAAAGTTTACTCAATGATGAGTCCGCGGTGAACCGTTTGTTGGGAACCGTTCGCGAACCGTTCGGCGAACAGTTTGGGACATCACTATTGATGTACCTTTGGGTTTTGTAGAAGATGTAGCATGGAATTAGACAGGATATTCATAAAGCTGAATCTTGGGGTACTCATAAGTGCTTACTGTACTATTTTAAGCTGTCTTTGGTCATCTTTCTGTCCCTAGAGTAATGGGCTTTATAGCATCTCTTTATTCTAACTGATAACATGTATCTGAAAGAAATCACTAATAATTAATTATTAAAACCATAAACCCCACATTTATTCTCACCCTCTCAACCTGCAGTGTTAACTTTTTTCTTTGCTCAATCTCATGTAATGGGTTACTATGAGTTGAAGCTTTTGCTGTTGCTTTCTATAGAATTGGATAAATGAACCACAAGATCCCAGAAACCCATGCTATGCCCATAAAGCACTGCTAATTAGATAAACCCAGCAGGGCTATAGAAAGTTACATCGTGATTGTATATTACCTAGTTTGTTTCAGGATATACTGAAAATAGAGGAAAATACAATCAGAGTTTGGAAAAATCCTAATTTCAGAATGCATATAAATATTATAAATACTATAAATCAGCTTTTACTGCACAGCATGCCATCTATACTTTGCATACAAATGCTTACTAAACAAAATGAATAGTAATGATTACTTAATGTATGTGTACACATGAATTAAATACGCAAATAGTATAGCAGCAAACAGTTTAGGAAAAAACAAGTGAAATTCTAGTTTTAAAATGTAAATCATTTAGAACTTTTTCTCTCAGTTTAGCTAGTTATTTTAACCCATTATTTTAAAAATATAACTAAAAGAAGATGCTGCTGTTTCACTTTAACCCTTTCAATGCTAAAAACGTGTGCTCGTGTTTTTTGCTGCATACAATTTAGTCCATAAAGCCTCATTCAGCCTCACTTATACTCTAGTTATGATAACCAGCCTGTAGAGGAACACATTTATCTAACAAAGCCTCTAGTTATTGATAAAATGCCTGTAAAGTTGCTGAAAATGTGATCTCACCTCTTGCTTTTACACAGTACAGGATGTTTAAAAGGACCATTTTAAATGGACTCTACCAATATCACACTATGCATTACATTAGCAATACAGACATTCATAAAGATTACTACAGTAGTTTTACATGTATTTATTTTAGAAATATATGATATAACTGTGTTTACTGTACGTGGATATTAGGCTCAAATGCAGAAATTCCTTTTACATTCTGTTGTCATTTTTAGTAAGCTGCAGTACATATAAAAGATGTTCAAGAACAGAAGCCCTGCTTAAACAAGATTTCATTCCAAGGGGGAGTGGGATAAAATGACATAAGACAGGCCTGCACAACATGCAGCCCGCAGGCCTCTTGGGGCCCGCCAAAGCATTTTGTGTGGCCCACAAACTAAGGAGGCTCATTGGGTGGCACTTAGAGCCATCTGATGGGCCTTTGTCATCAGGGGCACAGTCGAGTGCTGTGGCCCTTTAACTGTGCTGCCGGGCCTCTTGCTTATCGGTAGCATGGGGAGTAGTGAGAGCTGTGAGTCACTTTCTCCCAGATACCAGAGCCGCGTGGGGTCAGGCTATTAGAGACAGGAGCCAGAGGAGGAGATGGCAGGACATGAGGGGGTGCAGGATCCAAGAGCCAGCCCCTAACTCCCAACATCCTCAGCCTGCAGACTGGACATCAGGGAAGCCACTGCCACTCTACAGAACCCAAAAGGTAAGACACTGGAGTGTGGCTATAAAAGTGTATATTTTGACCTGCATGTGTGTATGTATGTATGTATGTATGTGTATCTGTATGTCTGTCAGTGTGTGAGCATCTGTATGTCTGTCAGTATGTCTGTCAGTATGTGTATCTGTGTATCTGTCAGTATGTGTCTGTGTATCTGCATGCCTATCAGTGTGTGTGTGTCTGTGTATCTTTGTGCCTGTCAGTGTGTGTGTCTGTACATGTATTTGTATGTCTGTCAGTGTGTGTTTGTGTGTGTATCTGTATGTCTGTCAGTATGTGAGGGTATCTGTATTTCTGTCAGTGTGTGTCTATGTGTGTTTCTGACTATTTGCATCGGTAAGCCTGTCAGGGTGTGTATCTGTGTTTATCAATATGTCTATATGACTGTCAGTATGTGTACCTTCAGTGATGTATATAGGTGGAATGCATAATGGCCGCCAGTTGGAACGCATATGTCACCAGGATGTACAAACCGGAAGTGACATATGGGCACAGTACCCGCGAACATCAACTGAAAACTCCTCTGAAACTTCTGAACAGCATGGAAGAAGCCCCTTGGACCACCAATGGGAAGAGATGACAGCCACATATAAGGAAGGACTGGAGAGGGAAGGGTTATGCTGCTATTTTGTCCTTTTGGTAGGATATTTTATATATGCAAATTTGTTTTTTATTGCTGGGTCCCTCAGGAAGTCTTTTGTTAGACAAAACATGTAGGACCATATTTGTTTTTTATTCTTTATTCTCATACAATATAGCAGATTATTTTTATCACTTCTTGAGTCTGGACTTCCATATTGTGGCTTCTACACCAACAAGCTGGGAGGGAGTTCTAGATATACCCCCCATACATCTAAGGAGAGGCACCCTAAGGCGATCTTACAATCTACATCTTGTGAGTTATATTGATATTGGCGCAGTCATATCACTCACTTACAGTATTATACTATTGTATTGTTTTTCTTTCTGTAGATTATCAGCTATACTCCTCTGCTACGCTGCACATACAGAGATTAACCACTTAGCTCCCCAATGTGTAACTCTACCTCTGGAAGGGTCATTGGAGTGTCATCGGCTAGCCTAGAACTAGAGTTCCAGTCTGGCTAATATCAATTCATGAGCAAATTTTGTTGGATAGAATGTGCAGGTAAGGCTACAGCAGGCTGCTGTGGTTATGAGGCTTAGAATAACCATTTAAAATGTTGGAATTATGTTGGAAATTTAAACCAAAATACAATAAAAATATTATGTTGGAAATGTAAGCCAATATACAATGAAAATATTATTCAAAAATCAAATCTGTTACTCCTCTCTGTGTTTATCAATTTTTATACCACTAGAAGCAAACAATATTTAAAGACTAAAACAATTTTATGTCTCACTAATGCTAAATTTCTACATTTTTTATTTGCAGATCATATCTTGAACAATTCAATTGAGCGGATTTTAAAAATGGATGGTGTGATATATTTAAAAACACCTGCCTAAAAGTGCAAGTAAACATCGTTATTGCTAGAACTCAAGGAATGAAGGGTTAACCTCAGACTCAAAATGCAATTGTAGAGACATAGTAAAACTTTTCCTAGTAATGTTCTCACACAATAGCCATCAATCTCCACAGTTCTACCATCTGTTAATGGGTGCACTTGCCATTTAGCACAAGCCCCGAAGATAAACATTAATCTAATCTTCCTCCTGGGACACAAACAGCAGTGAACATTAGGCACATGCTCAGTGCTACTAAAGGAAGATGACTGCAGGGTTTATTGGTTTTTCTGACTATATGTGATCTTAGCTTTGTGATATGTACAAAGTACAGAGGTGAAGAAGTGAGAGAATATTTTGTAACAACTCAATCGATAGATCCACTTTTCACTATAGATAATTATGTATTTTTTATAAGATGTAAATATTAAAGCTAGGATTCCAAGTTACCAATCCAATGACCATTATAGTTGTTCATCAAATGCTGAATTTGCAGTAAAAAAAATGTTGGCAATCATTCTACTAATTTACAGGAATGGAATTCTGGAACTTTGATAAGTGGCTAAGAAACCAAACACCAATGTTATCTGAATCTACTGTGCCTAGGATAGGGTCACCACATTCAGAGGCGGCTCTCTAATTAGGCGGTTTAGGCTGCCGCCTAAGGCCTCGCGCTGGCTGGGGCCTCGCGGCTGCCTAAACCACCTTATGGCAGACTGTGTCAGGTCCTCGGTCAGTGACCTGACACCAGAAGGGGGACAGGTGGCTTACCCGGTATGCCGCCGGGTGCGAGGCCCCTCCTGGCTGCCCGGCCAGCCACCGCAGACACAGGTCTGCAGCTCCGCTGTGAGCAGAGCTGCAGACCATGTGTCTCGCGAGAATTGGCCAATCAGAGCGTTGCCGCGGATTACCTAGCAACGCTCTGATGGTCTCGTGGGATTACATGGTCTGCAGCTCTTAACAGAGACCTACCAATGGGATGAATAGTATGCACATTTCCATCAAATATCCTTATCAGTGCAGCCCAGCAAAGACCTTGCAAAAGTGTTGGATGGGACCGGCAGCTGGCCAGGCTGTCCAGGCCCACCAACAATACCATGCCAGGTCTGTTCGGTTAATTATCTCTTATCTAAAAAGCTAGCTCTGTTCTCATAATATTCTCGTGATGGTATGCATGAGTCATTCTGGTGCTGTGTTTTGTGGTTATTAATATTTTCAGTGCTGTGTATTAGTAGCTGTGGCATCCAGGCCTGCATCTAGTGATACTGCCTGTGTGTGCTTATATGCTTACCGGCGCCATCTTAGCTATCTATAATAGTTTGATTTGCTCAATAGTGATCAATCAATCATTCTTAATTAATATGGAATATTTTTATCACATCCCCCCACCCCTTTCATTCATATTACTCCCCCCTACCCCTTTCATTCATATTACTCCCACCCCTACCCCTTCCATTCATATTACTCTCCCTACCCCTTCCATTCATATTACTCCCCCCACCCATTTTTCATATTACTCCCCCATACCCCTTTCATTCATATTACTCCAATCCCCTACCCTGTCCGTTCATAGTTCTTCTCCCCAACCCTTCCATTCATATTACTCTTCCCCTACCATTCATATTACTCCCCCCTACCCATTCCATTCAAAGTATCCCTCACCACTTCCCTTCATATCACTCTTCCCCTACCATTCATATTATTCCACCCACCCCTTCCATTCATATCCCCCACCCCTTCCATTCCATTCTCCCCTCCCTACCCTACCTTCCATTCATTACTACCCAGCCCTACCCTACCCCTTCCATTCATATTACTGCCCCCCACCCCTTCCATTCATATTACTAACCATTCATATTACTACCCCCACTAACCATTCATATTACTGCCCCCACCCCTTCCATTCATAATAATACCCTCCACCCCTTCCATTCATATTAGTACCCCCCCCATCCCTTACATTTACATTACTCCCCCCTACCCTTGCCATTCATATTACTCCCTCTCCTACCCCTTCCATTCATATTACTACCCACTACCATTTCCATTCATATTGCTACCACCCTATCCAATTATAATCCCCCTCTAACCCTTCCATTCATACCAATGACCTGCAGTTGCCTGAGGTGTGCGTGTGGTTCCCTTAAGGAGCTGCACAGTGCCTTAGGGGTGCTGGTTTCACCAACCCCATGGTGTGCCCCTGGCAGCGGTGCAGCTCAGCTCATTCCGGGACACTACATTGACCCTGAATGAGGGTGCCCAGGGCCCGGGGCCCGGGACCCGGGACAGACTGTCAAAATGAAGGACTGTCCCGGGCGATCTGGGACACATGGGCACCCTAGTAGGATCACCTGAAAAAGGTCACATTGGGGCTAAATACATTTGGACTGCATAACTCCACTTGATGTGACAGATGGTTATCATGCTGCATGACGCTTTGAAATGCACAATTTGCTAAAATACATGTAGTCATAGTGAACATTTATTATTGATTTATACAGAATGTCAGTAACAAAAATGAAAACATAGACAAGCAGGGGATTTGCACTATTAAAGCCTATTTTCAAGGCTGTTACAATTTTTGAAGCACTGTCAGCGGACATGACTAATGCTTAAGGCATGTTCAGCAAGCTTCTCATAGGTCTGCTTCAGTTTGTTTAACACTGCACCTGCTTTAAGGGATTGTCCTTCAAATTTGTACATTTAATACAGCCCCAGGCAAGGCCGGCCCATCCATATGGCGGACTGGAGCCATTCATCCAGGCGGCACTTTAACAGGGGCTGCATTTTGCCGCTCCAGCCATTAGGAGCCTGGGCTGCGAGAATTCAAACCATGCAGTCTGCAGTTCACACCAGGTGGATGCAAGTCTCTTTTCAGCTATGTAACACATCAAGTGCAACTAATAAAGCCCTTGATTAGTTGCATCAGGTGTGCTTGAGACAATACCTGTTTTGAATAATTGTATTGCTGTGGGGGATTCTATTCAGGGGGTTGAATAATTTTAAGGCGGGAGAAGTCATTGGAAGTAGCATTTTCTGTAGAATTTTGGGAAATCACTTGAAGCATTCATTGTGTTCAGCTATTTCAATTGCCTTTGTTTGATTTGTTCATCGCAAACAGCTAAAAGTATGTGCATTTTGACAATAAGCCTAATTTTCAATGAGGGTTGAATAGGGATGTGCATAGGCAAAAAATTCGGTTTGGTTTGGAAATTCAGGTAAGTAAAAAAAATTGTCTGATTCAGCAATTCGGACCAATGTCATTCGGTTCGGTTCGGTTTGGCACTTCCAAAATTGTGGACTTCTGAACTTCGGTAATTCAGACCCTAACCCTAACTCTAAACTCTAACCCTCACCCTAATCCACTTTGGAACTTCTGCAATTTGGAACTTCTGAAATTCAGAACTTCGCCAATTCAGAACTTCGGCACTTCAGAAATGTGGCACTTCGGCAATTTGAACTTTGGACATTCATAAGCATCCAAATGTCAGAATTGCATGAAATTCATCCGAATATACATTCAGATTGAAACGAATTGCACATGTCTAGGGTTGAATAGTTTTGATTACAACTGTAGAATACAGAGAGTAATTGTTAATAGCAACATCAAAGTGGAATGCAAGCAGGGGAGGACCGCTTGAAAATAGTTTTTTCAAATTATTTTTAATTTGTTTATTAATAGCTAGGCATGGAAGGACACATTACAGATAATACAGATAATGCCACATTTGCAAATGTCCAAATACTGGGATGGCCAAAATTAAGAGTAGGATTTGACTAGTCTTGTTTGTTAGTAGTTAAAAAAAAAAAATGTGCAAGTACATACTATAACTGAGTCTTGGGAGATTCAGTATGAGTAATTTCACAAAGGAACACCAAGTAAAAATAGTGGATATTTAATGGTGTGAGATATTGGGATATAATTGAAATCTTTTTACGTTTATAGTAAAAAATCATTCTGAAATGTGGTTTCAACAGGATGGGGCTACTGCCCATACAGGAAAGGCCACAATGGACCTCCTAAGAAAACTTTTCAGTGAGCGGATAATTTCAAGAAATTTCCAGATTAATTGGCTGCCACTTTTGCCCAACCTTTCAGCTTCTGATTAATTCCTGCGGGGATCTGTGAAAGAGCAGGTGAATGTGAACAAACCTCTTACACTTGAGCATATCTTTTGAAAATATATTGAGAATAGCCATGCAAAACTTTGAGCGCTAGTGCCTGAAACATTAACTAATGTTATCAACAATGCAATCAAAAGAGCTCAACTTTGCAAACTGGCAAATGGAACTCATTTAAAAGATATCATCTTCCGTACCTAGTCAAATACACCTCCATACGTTAAGCATTCATTGTATGTAAAATAATTGAAATTGGCTCATTAATAAAAAAGTTATTGACTCCTTAAACCCCACTCTGAATGTTGGCCCACTATGTATAGGAAAGTAGAAGGTTGGTGTGTAATAAAAACAGTAAATATATGAATCAAAATATAAAATGCTACCAATCCAGAAACAGTATCTCACTATAAGTAAAACCTATAATAATCAATATTGGAAGGCAGGTAAAATGTGAAATTAGGTCAAAAATATGGAAAATGAATTCATACTTACTGATATTTTCCTTTCCAGGTAATGGTCCATGGCAGCAATAATATTGGGGTTAACCTCCTCCCACCACTCCCAATTTGTTTTAACAATGGAGAGAACAATAAGCCATCAGTCCTCAGTTCATAAAAAAACAAAAACAACTAGGGCACGTATTCAGTGCTGCCATGTCCCATTACCCAAGTATAGGTTTATTTTCTGTTTTCTTGGTCATGAACCCCTGCACATAATGAGAACTATGCCATCCTGTCAGAGAAGCATCTGTAGTAACTATGGTCCACTGGACTTCCTCTGGAGGAAAGCCATAATATAAAAATGCGTCTTGCAGCCACCAGTTCAGAGAAATTTACACTCTGCTGGAAATGATAATCAATTGTCCCCAGGTCCTGGTAACTGACTGGGAGAGGAAAACATTCAAAATGTAACTGTAGGCACCACAGTGCCCAGTGTGTAAGCCCGATCATGGGTGACAAGGTCCTCAGGATACTTCTTTGTCAGATAACCCAAGAACCCTTCTCCTAAAGTTAATCTTTCTGCAGATATTCTCACTATCCCAATCCTGTTGTTGATGAGTGCTCCCTGATAAACAATGGTTTGTGAAGGGACTAGTTGACTTTTCTTCCAGTAGATAATCCATCCGTGTTCCTAAAGAACTTCCAACACTCTGTCTCAGTGAATGAGTAGAGTACAGCACTCTTTTGATAGGATCAGAATATTGTCCAGAGAGTGAAAGACATGAATTCCAAGCAGACAAATCATGGGATCATGGGAGCTAGATCAATGATAATGAGGAAAATCAGAAACCAACATAAATGCACTCTTTTAGGATATGCCAAACTATATATATATATATACAAATCGGTAACCCACATAATTTACCTTGAGACAGAGAATGTATTGTTTCATAGCAAGGCAACTAACAAAATCCAACAGGAGCAGTAAGAGCACTTACCTGCAGCCCCCTGGATGTAGATAAACTTCATTACTCCAAATTGCACCTAAAAGTGCCTCTATTGCCCCTAGCAATCTGAAATCAAAAGTGATGCTTATTCACTGCAAGGATGCTGAACTCTTAATTGCATCAGGAGGAAGATTAACCCAAAATGGGTTGACTGAATACAGAATATAAATCCCCATGCTCCATTACACCGTGTCATGATTAATTTTACAAAAATAAAGGCAAAATGGAGATGACATGTGTGAAATACTAAGTAAGACAATTAAAGTGGCTAAACTAGAAAATGAGAAATCGACAGCCAAAGAATGCAAAACCAATCTCACATTCTTTTTTCAAGTACATCAATTCTAAAGAAACAAAAAAATGAAAGTGTAGGTACACTGGAAACAGAAAAGGCTGAAATTTTAAATAACTATTTTTCTTCAGTATATATTAATGAGGATCCTATGGCAAGAGATATGCAAATGATCGCTGCAAAAAATGTGCAGATAACTTGTGATTGGATGACTCGAGACAAGGTGCTACAGCAGTTAAATAAAATTAATGTAAATAAAGCTCCGGGGCCTGACGGTATTCACCCACGAGTACTTAAGGAGCTAAGTGGGGAAATAAGTGAACCTCTGTATTTAATATTTCAAGATTCTTTTGTTTCAGGTATTGTACCAGAGGATTGGAGGAAGGCAGATGTTGTTCCTGTATTTAAAAAAGGTTCAAAATCCTTGCCTGGAAATTATAGACCTGTGAGCTTAACTTCTGTGACTGGGAAAATATTTGAAAGGCTATTAAGAGATAATATTCATAAATTCATTGGGAAGAACTTTATTAGCAATAATCAGCATGGTTTTATGAAACATAGGTCATGTCAAACTAACCTAATTGCATTCTACGAAGAAGTAAGTAGAAGTACAGATCAGGGTGTTACAGTGGCTGTGATCTACATGGAATTTGCCAAGGCATTTGATGGTTCCTCACAATAGGTTAGTCTTAAACTAAAAGAAATTGGTGTAGATTAATATTCTTGTTCTTGGGTAGAACATTGGCTTAAGGATAGAGTACAATGAGTTGTCATTAATGGTAAATTGTCAAGCTGGACAAAAGTGGTAAGTGGTGTCCCTCAGGGGTCTGCTTTGGGACCACTTCTATTTAACATATTTATAAATGATCTTGAAATAGGCATTGAAATTCATGTTTTAGTGTTTGCAGATGACAAAAAACTTTGTAAAGTAATAAAATGTGAGCAGGATGTTGATTTGCTGCACAGTGATTTAGATAGATTGGGGGACTTGGCACTAAAATGGCAGATGAAATTTAATGTAGATAAATGCAAAGTAATGCACAAGCAACTTACACCCTAAATGGTAGTGAATTAGGGGTACCCACACACGAGAAGGATTTGGGAATTGTTGTAGACAACAAATTAGGCAGCACTATGTAATGTCAATCTGCAGTTGCTAAGGCCAGAAAGGTTTTGTCATGCATAAATAGGGCCTAAATTCTCGGGATGAAAATATGATTTTTATGAATCACTGGTAAGACCACACCTTGAATATTGCTGGGCAATTTTGGGCACCTGTTCTAAAGAAGGATATCATGGCACTAAAAAAAGTGCAAAGACGAGCTACAAAAGTGATAAAAGGAATGGAGCATTTTAGTTACGAAGAAAGGTTAAAAAGTTGAAATCTCTTTAGTTTGGAAAAAACGGCGCCTCAGAGGGGTTTTGATAACATTATGCAAATATATTCGGGGCCAGTACCAACCATTATCTGGAAATCTATTCATAAGCAGGTCATAGGACACAATGTCATGCATTTAGGCTGGAAGAAAGGAGATTTAATCTAAGGAAAAGACAAGTTTTTTTTACAGTGAGAACTACAAGGATATGGAATTCTCTGCCTGGAGGTGGTTTTATCAGAGTCTATACAGATGTTTAAACAGCAATTGGATAAATTCTTCCAAAAACATAACATACATGGATATAATTTCTAATTAGTGGGGTAATAGCTGCTTGATCCAAAAAGATATCTGACTGCCATTTTGTGGTCAAAAATGAATTTTTCCCTAGTTTTTGCAAAATTGGAAGTGCTTCAGACTGGGTTTTTTGCCTTCTTTTGGATCAACAACAAAAATATATGTGAGGAAGGCTGAAGTTGATGGATGCAAGTCACTTTTCTCTTTGCTCTGTAACTATGTAACTATGTAAGTACGCCCTTACTGCTTCCATAGGAATTAAGAGTTGAGCAGACACCTGGATGTTCGGGTCCGGCAGGTTCGGCCGAACTTCGAAAAAAAGTCTTGACCCTGAATCTGAACCCCATTGAAATCAATGGGGACCCGAACTTTTGGGCACAAAAATGGCTCTAAAAAAGTCTTGGAAAGGGCTAGAGGGCTGCAAAAGGAAGTAAAATGGAGGTAGAGATAGGACAAGTGCCCTGCAAACAAATGTGGATAGGGAAATCACTTAAAATAACATAAAATACATAAAATAAGCAGCCGCTTAGTAAATAACTCCCTAATTCCCACATTATTAGGGAGCTATCTACCAAAAGGCTGAAAGACCTAAATTGGTCTTTCAGACAAATTTACTAATGCTAAGTAAAGATTACTTAGTATTAGTAAATTAAGCCCCTACTCGCTATACCGCGAGTAGGGGCATGTCTAGTAAACAGTAAAAATTGGGGGGGCCTACTGTCCTCCCCCATGGCCCCCACCCATGTACGGTGGGTGGGGGCCCTAAATAACAATAAGGGGGGACCTGCTGTACTCCCCCCTGGCCCCCACCCTGGAGCGGTGGGTGGGGGCCATAAATAAAAATTGGGGGGTACCTAATTTCCTCCCCCTGGCCCCCACCCCTGAGCAGTGGGTGGGGGCCATAAATAAAAATTGGGGGGTCCTGCTGTCCTCCCCCCCGGCCCCCACCCCTGCGCGGTGGGTGGGGGCCCTAAATAACAATAAGGGGGGGACCTACTGTCCTCCCCCCTGGCTCCCACCCCTGTGTGGCGAGTGGGGGCCCTAAATAAAAATTTAACCCCCCCAGGTGACTAGGGGTCCCCAAACCCCTAGTCACACCCCTCCCCCCAAAAAAATAACCCCTACCTACCCCCCTCATCCTAAAAATAATGAGGGGGCACCCTTATCTAAATACCTGTAAAAAAAAAAAAAAAAATAGACTTACCATTGATATCTTCTTTCTTCTAAACTCTTCTCTTTTCATCCCCAAAAAGGCCAAATAAAAATCCATAATAACCGACGCGCTTTAAAAAAAAAAAAAAAACGAGCGCAAAAAAATTAATAATCAATTTTCACCCATGGAGGGCTCCGCGCAGACTGAGCTCTGCAGGGCGGGGCACTCTGCCATCCAATCAGAGTGCTCTGACAGGTAAATGAAGAGACTGACAGGTAAGTCTCTACATTTACCTGTCACAGCACTCTGATTGGTTGGCTTGAAATCCACTAATCAGAGTGCTCTGTGTCATTTTACACAGCATGGAAAAGTTCTTTGGAATTTTCCTATGCTGTGTAATTTGACTCATAACACTCTGATTTGTTACTTCATCAACCAATCAGAGTGTTATGAGTCAAATTACACAGGGTGGGAAAATTCCAAAGAACTTTTCCATGTTGTGTAAAATGACACAAAGCACTCTGATTGGTTGGCTTGAAATCCACCAATCAGAGTGCTCTGTATCATTTTACACAACGTGGGAAAGTTCTTTGGAATTTTCCCACGCTGTGTAAAATGGCACAGAGCACTCTTATTGGTTGGCTTGAAATCCACCAATCAGAGTGTCTGCGCAGAGTTTCATGGGTGAAAATTGATTTATTTATTTTTGCGCTAATTTTTTTTAATTTATTTTTTTAAAGTGCGTCGGTTATTATGGCTTTTTATTTGGCTTTTTTTGAGGCTGAAAAAAAGAAGACTTTAGAAGAAAGAAGACATCAAATGGTAAGTTTTTTTTTTTTTTTTTACAGTTATTTAGATAAGGGTCCCCCCTCATTATTTGTAGGATGAGGGGGTTAGGTAGGGGTTATTTTTTTGGAGAGAGGGGGGTGACTAGGGGTTTGGGAACCCCTTGTCATCTGGGAGGGTTAAAACATTTTTTAGGGCCCCCACCTGCCGGTCAGGGGTGGGGGCCGGGGGGAGGACAGTATGCCCCCCCCAATTTTTATTTATGGCCCCTACCCACTGCTCAGTGGTGGGGGCCATGGGGGGGACATTAGGGTCCCCCCCTTATTGGTATTCGGGACCCCACCCACTGCGCAGGGGTGGGGGCCCAGGGGGAGGACAGTATGCCCCCCCAATTTTTATTTATGGCCCCCACCCACTGCTCAGTGGTGGGGGCCATGGGGAGGACATTAGGGTCCCCCCAATTTTTATTTATGGTCCCCACCCACCGCTCAGGGGTGGGGGCCGGGGGGGAGGACAGTAGGTCCCCCCCAATTTTTATTTATGGCCCCCACCCACTGCTCAGTGGTCGAAGACGGGGGGGACATTAGGTGTCCCTCCCAATTTTTATTTATGGGCCCTACCCACCGCTCAGGGGTGGGGGCCAGGGGGAGGACAGTAGGTCCCCCCCCACATTCTTATTTATGGCCCCCACCCACTGCGCAGGGGTGGGGGCCAGGGGGGAGGACAGTAGGTCCCCCCCAAATTCTACTTTATGGCCCCCACCCACCACTCAGGGGTGGGGTCTGGGAGGGAGGACAGTAGGTCCTCCCTAAGTGTTATTTAGGGCCCCCATCCCTCAGGGGTGACGAATAGGGGGGGTCAATAGGTCACCCTTTAGTTTAAAAGCCTGTGGCTGCTCACTGTTTAATAGACATGCCCCTACTCGTGGTATAGCGAGTAGGGGCATAATTTAATATTACAAAGTAACCAGCTTATATAGAGGCTGGGTCACATGCTGCACTGGCCAGTCACAGCCATGTCATTAGTAGTCATGGCTGTGATGGCTTCTAAGGGCACACAAGTCAAACGCTTGTTGATTGGCAGCCTTGCAGCCTTTCAAAACGCATCATTAAATTGCCGAACACCGAACTCCAACCAGAACATACAGTGATATGTCCGTGTTCGGGTCCAGGGTCCAAAAAACGTAATGTTCGGTACGAACCCAAACTTTGCGGTTCGGGTTCGCTCAACTCTAATTAAGAAGCTAAGTAGCATACAGGTGCAGCTAATCAAATACCCTTGATTAATTGATCATCAGCAAGTGTGACCATGTTTACAAAAGCTGAAGGTTTAGCAGTTTGCTGGTCTGGAACATTCAGGTATGTAACACAATGCCAAGAGGAAAGACATCAGCAATGATCTTTGAGAAGCAATTGTTGCTGCCCATCAAACTGGGAAACATGATGAGGCTAATTTCATGCAATTTAAAGTCCATCAGTCTACAGTGAAAATGATTTTTCAGAAGTAGATATCCCATCAAACTCACCCCAAAGTCAGACAGTGCAATGCTCAGAGAAATTGCAAAAAAAGAGTTACATCTCAGACTCTACAAGCCTCAATTAGCATTTTAAATGTTACTTTTCATGACAGTACAATTAGAACATTTTTGAACAAGTATGGTTTGTTTGGAAGGGTTGCCAGGAGAAATCTTCTTAAAGAACATGGCAGCATGGCTTTGGTTTGCAAAGTTGCATCTGAACAGACCATAAGGCTTCTGGAACAATGACCTTTGGACAAACAAGAACACCACGTCTGGTGAACATCAAACACACAATATCTGCACAAATACCTCATACCAACTGTCAAGCATAGTGGTGGAGGGGTGATGGTTTGGGCTTGTTATGCAGACACAGAACCTGTAAACCTTGTAGTCATTGAGTCGACCCTGAAATCCTCTGTATACCAAAGTATTCTAGACTCAAATGTGATGCTGTCTGACAGTAAAGCTTGGCTGAAATTGGGTCATGCAACAGGATGATCCCTGTTCCCAAGCACACTAGCAAATCTACAACAGAATGTCTGAAAAAGAAAATAATCAAGGGTTGCATTTTAACCCGATTGAAATGTTGTGGTGGGACCTTAAGAGAGCTGTGCATTAGACATGTGCATTTGTTTTCATACAAATGCAATTTCGTATGAAAATTCTGTTTTTTTCGTATTTGTTTACTAAAACATAAACGAAAGCACCACATACGAAATATAAATGAAATGAAAAGGCAATGCTGAATGCATTACCCTTTTTGTTTTATTTTCGTTCCTTTATTAGACTCCATGCTGCAGGGAAATTAACATCCACAGCACAGAGAAAATAACACTGCACATGTACGAAAAAACAAACAAACAAGGAGGGAGCCAGTAGCGCTGCCAGCTCCCTCCTTCTAATAATATTAATTCTTACTCCCCTCCCCATTAAAACCTATGGGGGTCACTATGACCCCCATATTAATAAAAGGGATGTTAACCCTCCTGCATGCTCCTACTCACGGCATGCTGCCTAAACACATTTAAAAGTACTAGTGACTGGGCAGCTATTGCTGCCCAGTTGCTATTGCAATAAGGGGGGACCTAGAAGGGAACACAAATAACTAAATTGGGAGGACACCCCGCACCTCTACCCATGGGGTCCTGGGGAGACATTAGGTCCCACCTTTATTTAATTATTTAGGGTCCCCACTTGCAACTCATGGATGGAGACTTGTGGGGGACATTAGGTCCCCCCCATTATTTATTTATGTGTGGTCCCCCCCGCTGCTCATGGGTGGGGACCTGGGAGGGACATTAGGTCGCCCCATTATGTATTTATTTATGGTCCCCACTTGTCGGTCATGGGTGGGGACCAAGGGGGACATTAGGTCCCCCCGTTATGTATTTATATGTGGTCCCCACCCGCCGCTCATGGGTGGGAACCTGGAGGGGACATAAGGTCCCCCCCATTATTTATTTATTTATGGTCCCCACCCGCCGCTCATGGGTGGGGACCAGGGGGACATTAGGTCCCCTATTTAATTAATTAGGGTCCCCACCCGGGCTCGCAAGTAGGGTCATGCAGGAGGATTTAACCTCCCTTTAATCAACATTGGGGTCATAGTGACCCCCATACTGATTTATATTTAGTTTTAAATGCCAGCGGGCAGCCACTGGCTGCTCGCTGTCATTTAAAACTGGATATAAATGTATTCTATATAGAAGTGTCAGAGCTACGGTAAGATTACATGTGAAAAGTAGCTAGATAGATCTAAATAGCTACTTTTTCGTATTGCTACATTGTTATAGTTCTTGCTATAACCTTTGGTTTCATGTACTCTTACCGTAGCTCTCTATCACTTCTATATGAGATACACATTTTTATATCCAGTTTTAAATGCCCCTACTACATGGGAGAACCTGGCACAGGTAGGGGCATGCAGGAGGATTGAACCTCTGCCTGTCCCCACTTATTGCACTAGTGACTGGGCAGCAATAGCTGCCCAGTCACTAGTAGTTTTAAATTTGTTTAGGCAACATGCCCTCCTCACGGCATGCTGCGAGTAGGGGCAGGCAGGAGGATTTAACCTCCCTTTTATTAATATGGGGGTCATAGTGACCCATATACTGATTCATATTTAGTTTTAAATGACAGCGAACAGTCACTGGCTGCTCGCTGTTTAGGTGACATGCCTCTACTCGCGGCATCCCGCGAGTAGGGACATGCGGGAGGATTTAATCTCCCTTTTATTAATATGGGGGTCATAGGTTTATGGTCATATGGTTTATTACAAGGAGGGAGCTGGTAGCTCTGCCGGATCCCTCCTTGTTTTTGTTTTTTTTATTGCGCATGAGCAGTGATATTTTCATCCTAATGGACGAAAACAAATGATTTTTTAACTAATTTCGTTTGAAAACGAATGGTTTATGGATGAACATTTGGGATTGACTAATGACATTTTTATTTAGTACGAAATCATTCATACAAAATGAAAATTCCACTGGTGCACGTCTACTGTGCATAAACAAATGCCAGCAAACCTCAATCAACTGAAGTAACGTAAAACAGAGTGGGCCAAAAATCCTCCACAATGATGTGAAAACCTGATAAAGTCATACAGAAAACAATTACTTTAAATTATTGCTGCTAAAAAGGTGGTTCTACAAGCTCTTAAATCATAAGGTGTACTATTTTTCACACATCTCCATTTTGACTTTATTTTTGTTAAATCAATCATCACACACTGTAATATGTCATGTGTTCATCTGAGCTTGTATTTACCTAATTTTGAGACCTTCTGTGGGACAGATTATTGTTATTATATTCTTATACCTAAAACCATATAATTCAGGGACCTTCTCTAGTAACTGAATATTTCTTCAAGACTTTTCCAAGTATAATTGAGACGGAAGATATATATATATATATATATATGTACATATATATATATATATATTATTTTTATTTTTTTTACTCTTCCTAAACCATTTTCTTGCTACCTTATCTTGTTATATACTGTGCTATTAAGAAACTTTCCAGGGATGATTGAGCGATATGCATCAGATTTATATGGGATTTTCCCGGCTGCTCTAAACTGCTCTAAAATACAAATGACAGCTAAATAATTTGAATGAGCATTGGCTGGGGCACACCTGAGGAATTCTCCCAAAGCTATACTTAGCAAATATTTAGGTTGATATGTCTTGTTGGTAGCAGTAGCCAACGATTTCTTAAGAGAAATTGAAGATTGTTATATGATATTTGCTTGGCTGTATGGAGGAATGGTTGAAGAGAGAATAAGAAGCAAGAAATAATTTTATTTTTTTTAAATCCCTCTCTCCTCCCCTTTTGGTTCTATAGCTATACTATAACTATATCTTTGACAAGATGTCTCCAAAAAGAGATAAGAAGAAATCTACTGCTGAGAAAAATAAGAGCACTAACACTTTTTCAGAATCGATTGATCCTGATCAAATGGATCAATATTTAAATTTAAATTTAAAACGGGATATAAATTAAAATTTATACCTGCAAATCCCTTAGGGGAATACCCAGTCGAAAGAGTTCACAGACTCTACAGGCCAAAGAATATACCACCAGATATACTAAGAGATGTAATTGTATGTTTCTGGAAAAACTTTATTAAAAATGCAATTTTGCAAGCAGCTGAGAAAAATGCAATTCTTGATCCACAATTTAAGGATATCAAGCTATTCATGGATTTTTCTTTGGCAACGCGTCAAGCAAGGAAGCAATACATGAATCAAACCTCTATCCTTACTTGAAAACGAGAGAAATCTCAATGTATCTTTCCTGGTAAAATATTTTATAAATAATAATAATAATAATCCTTAGAGCAAATAATATCAAACATAGATGGCACTTCCCTACTGCCTTAACAGTGTTTTTCCTAGATCAACAGCATCTCTTTAAAGATTCCTTGGCAGCGCAAAAGGCAATTCAATCATGGAAACTACAGAAGATCTAAGAATGACTAAGAAGACTAAGTTGTAATGTAATTCCACACCAATGAGACTTTTTTAATATTTGTTATAGTTTATCCTTCTTATAAATACAGGAGGTTAATTCTTATTTAAAGACCTATTAAGGTCCTATTGATAACTCAGAGATAATTAATACCATTCTGAATGTAGTAAATGTGGTCTATATTCTATAGATAATTGTGGAATTGAGGTTACATATACTTTTTTGATTTCCATGTGGCCTCTCGTGATATTTTATTGACAAATAACAATTTAATGATTATCCTATATTATTTTGCTAACCCCAAACTATACAATAATGTTGGGGTAAGATGTAATGTTATGTATGGAGGGGGAGAAGGGATATATGTAATGTTGGTTTAGGATAAATTGTGTATAATGGATTAATAACTAAAATTATTTGGGTAAATAGGGTAAGAGCCATGAAATGCATTAATGAGAGGATAATTGATATGACTTGACTCAAATTATGTTTGTAGGGCACAGGGTAAATACTATTAGCTATATGTAAATAATTATTATCATGTTCATATAGGTATAAATAAGAAGATATGCTGCCATTTATGTTATATCTTGGAAGTAATCTTTAAGATTTTATGGTGTTTGTTTTGCATCTTAAGGGAGTTAATAATATACCCCACTTTGCACTTTTCAGGTTTGATCCTGAAAATTCGGGGTTATAGTCGATCCAATTTAATAGTTTAAATTAGATTAAGATTTAAGAAAGGGACTTTGACACAGTTTAGATGGGGTGTAGGGTTACACCAAAAATAAGTGAGAATAAGGGAGAGGGAAATTAAGAATGATAGGAAAAGAAAGAATAATGAAAGGACAAAGGGATTCTTGCTATAGAAAAAGGAGTTCACACAATTAATATGTCAATATTAATTTATATAAGTAACTAAGTAGTGGATTAGATAATGCCAATTCATTCTCACTCTAAATATTCTATGACTTTTGTAATAATTTCTTTTTATCCCTTTCTTCTCATCACCCTTTTATCCATATAGGAAAAGCAATTCAATATGAAATTGTAGGAATTTAGAGATGATTGCTTAATATATTGGCCTCGACTAGATGATATCGCCCATGTTTTGGCATATTCGGATGCAGGTATTATAATTAAAATCAAATCAAAGAAATAATAAGAAAAAAAGGCGTTAGTTATTGTTTATTATTGTACTTTATATTCCTTCTCATTTTTGGTGTACCCAGATATTGGGGATCGCTATTATTATTTCATTAAAAGTTACATTTGAATATTTTTAATACTTATCTTTAAAATTAATGATGTTCTTTAAACATTTGTTAATTTATACACACCAAATTATAGTCCAGTGAGTTTCGTGAATGGGATGATTGGATGATCTTACTTGTGGTAACATAATTTATGGGGGTAATTTCAATTGCATTGTAGACCCTAGAGTGGATAAAAGCCATAATTATAATAGAGATCAACTTTCTCAAAAATCTGATTGTTTAGAGTTTTCTGATTATACGAGAAGGAACTCTTTATATGACTGTTGGAGAACTCTTTATCCTAATGAGAAAGATTATACCTTTTTTTCCATAGTACACCAGACATATTCTCGCATAGATTTATTTTTGGTCAAAGCGGAACTCCTAGGGATCAACTACTAAATTAAATATCGGCTCTATAATTTTATCGAATCATGCTCCGGTTTTTATTAGTATTAAATTGAATTATAATTTTAGACCTAGGACTAGATGGAGACTAAACTAAACACTTTTGAAATCTGAACAGAATATCAATAACTTGTCTTGTGAACTTGAGAACTTTGTATTTACAAATGACAATGGCGAAGTATCTACTACATTGGTGTGGTGTACTTTTAAAAGGGGTCTCGATAAAAATTGGGTTCAGACTTAAAAAGGAAAAATGAGGGATTAAAGCTTAAAATAGCTCTCAAGGAAAGATTACATAAAATTAAGGTTGACAAATAACTGGTATGAGAGATAGCCAGATTACGGGAAAGTATTAAAGAAAGAATATATGATATGGTAAACAAAAACATTGCTTTTTTTAAACAAAAGTAGTACCATAATAACAACAAAGTTAATAAAGATCTCTCAAATAAAATCAAGAACGAGCTTAAGGATAAATCTATACAAAAAAATATTGATTAGGGTTAAACAACTAACTTCCCCAAAGGATATTGCCCAATAATTTGGGGACTTTTATAGATTAATATATAATTTAAATGATGGAAAAAGCATTAAAGAAATTGAAGAATTTCTTGATAAACTTAAATTACCGAAGTTGAATCAAGAAAAATTAGATATCCTGAATGCTCCATTTGTACTATCTGAAATTATTGAAGCAATAGACCATTTTAAATTAAATAAAGCCCCGAGCCCTGATGGCTTTTATGCTATTTTTTATAAAAAAAATCTAGAATTATTGCACTTATTCTTTTGAAAGTTTTTTTTTTACAAACCTGGGCTGAGAATCCCTTACCTAACTAAATGTATCAATCATCCCTATAACAAAAGTGGGTAAGGATCCACCTTATATTACCAATTACAGGCCAATTATGTCAATATTTACCAATATTGACATAATTATTTCCCCCCAGATCCTGTCTAGTTGTTTTTAAGAGATTATTTGTGATCTGGTTAACATTGATCAATGGGGCTTTGTCAGGGGGAGAAGTACTATGGATAATACATGTAGAATTTTTAACATAATTCATAGGATTAATAACAATGAGTTGGGAGTGGTTGTTATTGCCCTCGATGCCGAGAAAGCCTTGACCGAGTCAATTGGAGATTCCTTGACTCTATCTTGGGGAAATTCGGCATTGTGGGCAAATTTAAAGAAAGAACCATGCTATTGTGTGTGAACTCTTCGGCAAAAATAATTAACCCTTTTTTTTAATCCAAACCCTTTCTAAAAAAAATGGAACTAAATGGGCCCTTTAGCCCCCCTTCTGTATATCCTTACCATGGAGTCGTTAGCAAAAATAATCAGAGATAATATGAATGTTAAGGGAATTAGGACTAATAAAGGAGAAATCAAGATCTCTCCCTCGAACTAAATTCCTGCTGTTCTGGAAACGATAGACATCTATAGTGAATTCTCGAATTATAAAATTATTATTTAAAAAACTAAAATTTTGACTTCTTTTTTGACTAACTCACAAGGAATACTTTTGGCAATTCCATTTTTCTTGGAAGGGAACTAGTATTGATTATCTGGGGATTAAAATCTCCTTTGATATAACCAACTCGTTACAAATTAATTACGATATTTTATTAAAGAAATTCCAACTTCAATTAAATAATTGGAGAAAGCTAGAGGCCTCTTGGTTAGGAAATTAAATATGGTTAAAGCATTCCTCATACCTAAATTACTGTATTGTTTTAGAGCATTGACCTATAGATTAAGAAAAGGGGTCTTTGGACAATTTCAAAGCATATTCGATAAATTTATCTGATTAGATAGAAAACCAAGGATATCTCAAAAGATCTTCCTTGAAAACTATACTAAAGGGGTATATCTTTTCCAGATGTTTTTAAGCACCACAAAGCCTTTATGCGATCTAATCTTTGTTTGTGGTTAAATTTAAAAATTGAAAACCATTTGTGGCTTGCCCCAGAACAGGAAGATAGTCCTAGTTGTAATCTGAATATTTTATTTTGGAATTTTAAATCTAAGGAAATTGGATTTTGGTGCTTTTTCTCATCAAATTCTTATTGACATGTTATACACCTCTAGAATATTAAGGGAAAAACAAAACCCTCAAGATAAACTAGTTTATAACGCTCCTTTAGAGATATTACAATATGCAATGGAGGATATCAATGTACAGAAATGAATCCAATATATTAAAGATCTCAAACTTAGAAATAATCTTATTCATTTTCCTCAACTACAGTTAGAATATAAACTTCCATCCAAAGAACTATCACAGGTGTCTGCATTTCTTATTCAAAATTATGGTTACCTTGAACGACCAATAGAGATAGTCGGAAGTAGTCTTGGTAGTGTGTGGGGCCACATGTTGAGTCTTTTGTCATGGAAAAAAGAAAGTACATCCTCTTTAAATAATGTTGTTTTTTTAAATCTTTATTTTTATTTGGTTTTTATAAATAGGCAATATACAATGAAATAGAATATATATATATAGTCAATGGGACTTCTTGAAAATCCTGTATTACATTAATTTCCAAACAAATACAAGGGTAACTGGTTACAGATATGATGGTGTAAACTAATGTTAGTAAAAATGACAGTACCATATTTTTGTGGGAGTTTTATTACTCAAAATAAAACGTAAATAGGAAGATGAGGACTCAAAGTCTGAAAAGTCATCGTAGCTACTAGTAATTAGGCCGGGGAAGGATGACAAGGGTTGTTTACCTTAAAGTTGACCACCAAACTTAAATATGTAGAAGACATAGCAAGGGAAATGCATAGGATCATTTTATAATAAAATTTTTCATTCATGGAGGGACATTTCACTCCTATATCACCCTATACCAGATCACTGCTACATAAATGGAACAGAGTGGAATATATTTCTTTCTTTTTGAATTACTGTCAATTTTTTTACGTTTGCATTATTTGACTCACTGCTTCCAAAATGCAGCATTGTTTGTTGTTCCTGTGCATTTTATGAGGTGCTCTGACGTAATATTGACACTTAAAAGGATCTGGCAAAACATTCACTTCATATTTTTTTGGCATACTGCTAAAAAAATTCAACAGTGAATCTAAACAAACTCATCGCTAGTTTTCAGAACCTTTCATGTCACATGCTTCTAAGGAAAATTATAATTTCCTACAAAGTTTATATACAAAAAGAGTCTGCTTTAAACACAGCATTTTGTTCTACTGCAAATATACTATTAAGGAGGTAAAATAGTCAGGCATTGCTAACACCAAATAATATATCTATGTTATACAATCAAGATATGAGTGCCCTTTTATTAACACATTTAGTTAAAAAGACATCATGCCACTTACCATCCATTACCAAACTGCTTAGTTCATGACTGGACCTCCTGTTATTAACATTATCACATGGAATTGTCAAAAGCATCCTACCAAACAATTAATACTACATAAATAAAACAAACAAACAAACAAACAAATGGCTTCTTTATTGTTATTTTCTAGAACAAAATTGGAATTCTGAAGCACACAGTGACTTCCTACTGCTTTTAAAAATTTCCTTTTTGAGACATATTGTAAACAAACTGTGTGATGGGCCAACTCCAAAGTGTTAGACTGTGAAAAGTACTGGAGCTTGTCTGCCATTTCAGTGTGTGCGTGTTTCGAAAAAAAAAAAAATGTCACAAATAAACATAATGAATTTTTAGGAGGTCTTGTCTTTCAGTATCTGTGAAGAAAGTTACCGCATTTTAGTTTGTGTAAATGGATTTTCAAAGTTGTAAAATAATATCACAATAGAATACAATAAAACATTGATGAAAGTACAATAACATACATAAGAAAATAGAAAGGGCAATTTACTTAGAGACAGTAAATCTATTAATATTCATCTAAGTGTTATGAGCCAATGGGTAGTGGACACAGTGCTTGTGGCCATTTATAAAGCCATTTGAAGCAAAAAAATGGTGGAAAATGTTGATTAATCAGAATACATGATGAATCCACCAAGGTGCCACATTCTCCATTGAGGGTTTGACAAAATAGTGGAACTTTAGTCTTAACAGCCTGGTGCTCACAGACTAAGACCTTTAAATCTTGCATCTTTTACAAGGACAACCAAGGACCATCTTTGAAATAGATGAGATTAATTTCTTTCGAATGCATAATTGTAATAGAGCACAGATGATTTAGAGGCAAGGGAAACATTATGTGGACCATAAAACTTGAAAACGAAACAACAAAAAAATGTATTAAAGAAGTCTTAAATAAAAATATTAGAGGAACAATCACCACAAACATACTGACAACAATAAATTGACAAGAGTCATGATGACATCATCAGTCATCAAGATGTATATTAACAAAGAGATAATAGTATAGCAATCAACATACTGAATAAACAAAAGTATAGCACAGAACAATATCAGCAAAAAATAAATGATAAAGAAAATAGAAAAGAAAGAAAGAAAAAATCCAAATATTAAGTGAAATAAAGAAATAAAGTAATTAAAAATTATTAAATAAACAATGTATTTATTAATTAACATAAACAGACATTTAATACAATCTTACAAGGAGTGCATGCATTTCAAAGTGGTTGAGTGCATAGCTAATTTTGAAAATGTTTCAAGCTAGGATATTTAAACCTAACATGTTGAGTTCCCTGGTAAGTTTTACTTTCCCCACATCAGGGAATAACCCTGAATGTCTAGAGATGAAGATTTAGCAGGAGACTGTATAAAACTGAGGGTCTTCAAAACAGATGTCTACGATTGCAATCATATACATGGATTAATAGAAGAATTGCTCTGAGCTTACAATGTCCTATGCCTGTATCACATACTGATTTAGACAGGACAAGAGAGTGTTGTATAAAATGGAAAACATTTCTAAAGCAGTCACACAGCCAATGGGCTCAAAAGCAATATTAGTGAGAGGCTTTGCTTTGCATGAACAGAATTATGGTATAGTTTGCTAACTCTTTAATATGAAAGGCTTCAAAGATAGGGTATTTGCACCATAACAACTTTAATAAGATGATGTGGTTATGGTGCTTAAAGTGACCATTTAAGGGTAAGGTTTTCAAGTGTGCGGATCCATGGACATTTCTGGGTAATATAATTTAATATAATATAATATGATATACTGGAAAAATAAGGGAAATTTCCTAATTGTTTTGTCTTCCCTATCGTTACAACAAACTTTTTATGATACATCCTTTAATTTGTTGTGTATATGATATATATTTTTGCCTGATTTGATGTTTATAATGAAAACAATGAGAACAATACACAATACGCAAGAAGCCATAATTCACATTTGAATGTTGCAAGGATAATCAACATTTTTTTCAGAATTGTAAAGCAAATACTGCAGAATTTAAAATCTAATTTATGAGAATAGATCAAAAAGTACAATACAAGATTCCTTTTACACCTTGTTATTCGTGAACTTTATAGCTTTCATCTTGTAGAGGTATTATTTTATTTATTTATTTTTGTTACTTTTACAAGTATAAATATCAATGTGTCTCTAAATCTTTAGAAACCATCAATATCAATATTGTAAATGCCATTGCTATTTGTTCTGCTATACATCTTAGTGAAGGTTAGCAATGCAAATTGCATCTCAAATATACCTTAAAAATGTAGTTCATAGATAAGACAGCTGGATTCTGTAATGGAAGAGAACGTAAAAACATATTTTGTTTAACTCCTTATTTTCTACATAGTATTACATTTTAAAATTATGTGCTTCAACCTTTCACTACCTAGTTCTTTGAAATTAAAAAAATAACATGACTTTCAATTTGAAACTCACATTGTTATTGACTAAACTCCGAATAACCCTGTACAGAATTGAAGAAAATCACCCAGCTGCAAACAGGGGCATTTGATTTGGAATGCAAAATCTGGATATTGTTCAAGTTATTTAACAATGTCTGGATTATGCAAAACAGGTACAGGACAAACTTGAATATGCCCGTATATGGATTTCAGCCAGATCGAATGCTGCTGGATCTCTGAAATCCACACCCAGAATTATAAAAACTGCATATGGATGCCTTAAATGCTGGCCCATATTTAAAAAATCTCAACTATTTGCCTTATGGCTGCCCAGACACTAATTTTAGTTACAGTAAGCAATCACTGGTTGCTCAGTCTTTAGTAGATGGCATAAGGGTGGTTTTAAACTTCCTTTGTAATAATATATAGGCTTTTTTTATTATTTCATGATTTCTTGATGTAGTGGCTGGCTAGCAAGCATTGGACAGCTGCCACATGATTAACCTTTGCCAGCTGAGAGTTTTTTTTTTTTTTTACCTATTTACCCATTGGCTGCTAGGGCAGTCAGCAAGCAAATAGTGCTTAAAATTATCATGTGCTTGCAAAATGCAAGCAAACGATAATTTGAAAACATGCCTCCTGCCAGATGCATCCCGTCCCAATTTATATTAAAATCAGTGCTTGGTAAATATTCCAGATCTAACACCTACTGTAGGTTTTGAATTAAAAAAACACTAATTTTAAACTAGACACCGAATGCATCTGAGCGATTGGTGCAGATTCATACAGGCTGGTCGAATTCTGACTGGAATTAATTCTCATAAATATGAGGATAATGAACTCTGCCACACTGCAAAAAAAATGTTCAGGGATGGTTGGAGGAACATGACAAAGTGTTCAAGTTGTTGATTTGACCTCCAAATTCCCTAGAGATCTCAATCCAATTGAGCTTCTGTGGCATGTGCTGGAACAACAAAAATAATCAATAGAGGTCTCACCTCACAACTTGCAGGACCTGCGCTGCTCCCTCACTGCTAAAATAATAAGTGAGAAATTAAAATGTTACTATAGAATTTGGGCACAAGGATTGCATTTGCATTTACTCTGCAGATATGCAGAAGGACAGAATCGAGCTCTGGCAGAAAAGTTATTGCAAATTTAGTAGTAGGATAAATTACAGTGCTAGAACATAGGGGAAAGAAAGTATGATATTTCAGGCAAAATTTTATTTTGTGTAGGAATGAAAGGGAAAGGTTTAATAAGGATGTTGCTCTAATAGCCTCTATTCTTCTTGAATGGTGTTCGCCAAGATGCTAAAATATTGCTGCAATGTTTTGCCTCTCAAAATGAGAGGTCTCAGAATAAGAAAACTAAAAAAGTTACCTCAGCTCTCTCCCAAATGCCTTTGCACATTTAAACAACTGGAGCTTTTAAGTATCATTGCAATGAGCATTTATGTTAAATTGAGCTTTTTTAGTATCATTGCAATGGTCATTTAAGTGTAAGCTCACCTGCCACATCAAAGCAAAACCACTAACAATTTACCTTGCTGATTTCAGCAAACAAAATCCATGATGAGTAAAAAAGGGGTATTTATATGAACCCCTACACATTTATTAATGTGTAGACATTAATAAACTTGGGGTGGGTGGCAGTACTGTAACATGGCTGTGTAATACAAAATCAAATACAAAAACACTAAATGAAGACCTGCGCTTAGCCTCCCACTACTCCTGGGCAGCAGCGACATCTACAGTAATCATCAAGCCCATAAAGTATTAGATTGAGCTTTAAAATGTCCCCGATTTCAGCAAGACCCAACGTGGGTAGCTGAAATACGGACCTGGACTGTTAAAAATAATCTAAACTGTTTCCCACAGGCAGTAGACTTCCCTTACACACCCATCTACCATGTGGCATATTTATTAAGCATTAAAACTAGCAGCCATTGATGCCCAGGTGCTAGAAAGGCTCAACAGCTCATGAAACCTGACATCAACCTAGTCTTCCATATGTCCCCATACATGGGTATTGGGTAGGGACCTTTAAAGGATCACTATTCACTCTCTTTCTAAACCTTTAGTCAGCAGAATGTCATGTGTTGGAAGCAGGAAAAATGGGCAAGGGGCTATTTAAAAAACATTTGTGAGGGACATCCTAATGTCTACCCTCATGGGCAGTGAACGGTGCTCTAAATATAATGTAAGGGGCAGGAGCTAGTCTCCCCACCAGCTCTACACCCAAGGGTGGTGTAAGAGGCCATTAATAAGATATACAAGGGGTTGAAATATTGTTTTTAAATGTTATGTGTGCAATTTATATATGGATTGATTACCTGGTAGAGTAGTGGAAGGGTCAATTTGGTTGGATCCCAGGTGTGAAACCAGGTGTGAAATGTTTCATCCCAATGGACATCCATGTCTATAAATTTTCATACTTCCGGGCTCCACACAGTTGTGCTGATTTTAGCTTAGCAGACCTCTGACCTTTTGATATGCTTATTGACCATTATGAGACAATTTTCTGCTAAAGATCATAAAAACCCCCCCAATAATAATCCAGAGGTGAATAACCATGCCTCCTGTTATACATATTCAACACAGCAAAAACATGCCCTATAAAAGTCCAAACATGACTAGGGTAACTTAAAAACTTAAACCATTTGGGGGAATTGGGGAAGTCCACAATATTGTCACATGGGTTATACAAAATGTCTATTAAATGGCAAAATTATGACATTTATACATAGATATAACAATTATTTTTGAAGCAGGCATACGATGAGATAAAAACATGCTTTTAGAATTTATTTATTTTTAAATTATGTTTAAATTAACCAAAAGGTGAAAGGAAAGGTATAATCAACCTAGACTTTCTAGTGATGCCTTCCATCCACCTTATATCTTCTTTCGGATTGACTTGGAAACTTGAGATGGAGCAAAAGGATCTACAATCCATATAATTAAATGTTTGTCCTAAAGTTACACGTTAAGTTGGTGAAGGTAGAGCAGTTAATAGAGATTTTTTTATATTTTAAGTAACATGTAACCGAAATCAAAGGAATGTCAACATTGTATACTTATATAGTACTGCAAGAGGGAGCCCTCAGTTAAGCAGTGCTCAATACCTAAGTACAACTTTTAAAGTTATAAACAGAATGTGTTAGATCCAAAAACAGATATATTACAGAAGGGTCGTGAGACTTGAGATCATATTTATGGACTGCTCTGAATTTGTCCTAATCTGTGCCTTCGAGGGCACCTGTGCTTAGCTACAAGCAAATTCTAGCAGCCACTACAGAGCAGTTCACAAATAGTAATGAGAGCAGTCCACTGATCATATCTCATAGGTCATACAACTTTACGTTCTCTTAACCAATTTATATTTAAAAGTTAAGTTTTAATTGAATCACCTACTGGTCAGGGCAATTAGCCGTTCTCTCCTCTCCTCTAAATGAGAATTGCCATTGCAATTGTATAATCCTGTTAGAATTTCAAAATGCAATCATAACAAATGTCAATGACAGATATAGTACCTTTTAACATTATATTTATGTTCAGATTTGGAGTAAAGCATCTGTTTAGCTCATCCCCTGGGAAAGTCACGCGCAAGTGACAACTACATGATGAAAAATGCACTGTACTTTTAGTTCCCAGGGAAGAGAATAAAAACAAAAACGACATACGTTGATCACACAGTTTATTGCTGAAAAGATGTATTTTTGCAGTCAGAGTAAGGAACTTTCTGTTTGTTAATGTTTATCATTTATAATGTTTGGACGTTTTATTATCTTGAGTAATTTCACTAGAAATGACTAACAAATATCCTGCATATTCCACCACTAAAAATACAGTCTAGATTCTTGCCAGTCAATATAATTTAAGTGTGAAAACCAAAATTTATTCAACAAGTTGAAAAAGCAGAGTTATCTAGCATTAAAAACAATGACAATTCACTTTGATAAAAATGTCTTTTTATTTTTTTTGTACAAGTAAAGTACAATTTTTAGCTGGATTCCTTTTATTACATGCTGTAGATATTATTAGTTAGTAAGTTAGAAATACAATAGTTTTTTCCTCTGAAATGTACAATTGAATAAAACATTTGATTATTAACATTTTCTTAATTTTTTTCCCTCTGTTTTTTTTTTTTTCATTTAGAAAATTACATCATAATCTACTTTAGACAAGGCAAAGCCAGGCAAAGCATTTCAAATGTTGAGGAAAAATGCAAACACTGCATTATGTATCTTCCTCTCTGTATGCTCTCTCAAAGCTGACTGCCAGGTGCAAAGAACAGATCTTTTAACAATGACTGACATGGAGGCTCCCAGTTTCAGGTCAAAAGATGTGGATTTTTACATTTGATTGTATTTTCATACCTCACAAATGCATCTTTGTTAAATATGGGATTAAGTAAATATAATATTAAACATCCAAAGTGACAGTCCTCCTTCAATACCAAAATCAAATACAAACATGTTCATTTTTATAAAAACAAAATAGTGTATAAGATGCTTCACAATAAAATCAAACAAACAATGACCAGAAATGATAAATAGTCTAACTGATATAACAGTGCTCTCCAACACTCTAGACGTAAAAATAGGATACAAAAGAATATCAGTATATAAACAAATCCCAGTGAAACAAAAGTGTAAAAAAATATAAAAATGATACAACCATGCATGAATGGTAGGTATTGGGATAATAAATAGTGCTGGAAGAAGGCTGATTAAGCCGAAACGCGTCTACTGTCACCCAATATTGAGTATTTGTTTTTTATATTCTGGGTTACTGTTTTTGTGGTTGTGAGTGAAACTTTGATTCTTCATCAACTGTTTTTATAGTTTTCATTACACTCCTATTCTAGTTAAGTGGCCTGAATTTTTTATATTTATATTTATATCCTGAATAATAATAATTATAATAATTGCGATTTTTATAGCGCTTGTCTCCCTGTGAGACTCAAAGCACTTTGCAGGTATATGAACATAAAGACATAAAAGTTAAAAGTTTCTGAAGGTCAGCTGAGCAGACTGAATGCCTGATGGAAGAGGTGGGTCTTTAGCTTTTTTTTAAAGTCTGTAAGGATGGTGCCTCTCTGATTGAGCACGGTAAGGTGTTCCAGAAGGTAGGGGCAGAGTGGCTGAATGCCCTGGAACCTGAGTCTGTCTTAATTCTTGGCACTGACAGAAAGGATTTGTTGGTTGACCGAAGTGAATGAAATGGAATGTAAGGTGTTAGGAGCTCTTTCAGGTACTGTGGGCTTTGATTGTTTAAGGCTTTGAAGGTCAGCAGGCCAATTTTAAAATAGATTTGCCATTTAATTGGAAGCCAATGCAGGGAGTAGAGAACAGGTATTATGTTGAAGGAGCGAGTTTGATTGGTCAGTGGTCTGGCTGCTGCATTTTGTACAGTCTGAAGGCGATGGAGTTCTTTTTATGGGAGGCCCAAGTAAAGTACATTGCAGTAATCTAGCTGAGAGGATATAAATGCATGGATTAATGTTGGCATTTCATCCAGTGGAATTAAATGTTGAATCCTGGCTCTGTTTTTCAGATGAAAGTAGGCAGATTTCTTAACCAAGGAAATCTGCTGTTTAAATGATAGTCTAGAGTGCATCAGCACTCCCAGGTTTCGTACCTTTGATGAACTGATCGGTACAGAGCCTCCAAGCTCAAGGCCAGTTGGGTGATCATGCTATATTCTTTTCACCAATAGGGACTCTGTTTTGTCTGGGTTCACTTTAAGCCAACAACCATTCTTCCATTCTATGAGGTCTGCTAAGCAACTGTTGATGTGGCATCTTCGGTCTGTGGTATCTGGAGCAAAGGTGAAGTAGAGTTCTGTGTCATCAATGATACCTTATTCTAGTTAAGTTACCTCCCCTAGTGAAGGTGAAAAGTGATTTTACTTACCTTCTCTTCCACAAAGAACTTGTTTTCACACCACTGTTCCTTCCTCCTTGGCGGAGATCATCGAACTGATGATACCAGCCAATCCAGTGAGACCAGCTGATAGAAATAGCCAAGTTTGACTTTGCTATTTTGGAAGAACCACCTCTAGTGGCTGTCAGAGTGCCAACCTCTAGAGCAGGGGTAGTCAACCTGGTCCCTACTGCCCACTAGTGGGAGGTTTGGGACTTCAGGTGGGTGGTGATGGGTACTGCAGAAAATGCCCAGTGGGCCTTGATGGCCGTGGACCAAGGCTGGCAGGGGAGATCCTTTCATCTCCCTTGCTGGCCAATGCAACAGTAGCCTTATTGTGAGCCCTCTCATTCTGGTAAGGAGATCAAAGATCTCCCTCACCGGCCAACTGGCACTTGGTTCCAGCAGAGGAAGGGAAAGACCTGGGAGGCTCTGTGTTCCTCCCGCGAGCAGGCTGGTCGGAACGTTGCAATGTGTTAACCATGGGAACGCTCCAATACAGTGCTGTGCTTGCAGGAGGACAGGAGTGCCACCACTGGACCACCAGGGCTTGCAGCATTATGTCCCCCCTCCATAGTAAAAGGTAAGAAGAAGGGAGGTGGACACATTAAGATAGATATCTCACCCACCTACACACAGCATAGACCCTATACACCCTTCACACACTAGCACATACTACACCCCTCACACACACACACTGCCCCCTCACACACAGACTACACACCTCACACACAGATTACACACCTCACACATACACTCCCCCCTCACACATGCACTGCCCCCCTTACACATGCCCTTCTCCCTCATACACGCAGTGCCCCCTCACACAGACTGCCCCCTCACACACACGCACTGCCTCCTTACACAAACACACAGACTGCCCCCTTACACAGACTGCCCCCTCCTACGCACACACATGCATTGCCCCCTCACATACGCACTGCCCCACACACACACACTCAGCACCCTTCACACATGCACTCCACCCTTCACACACACACACTACACCCTTCACACACACTGCACCCTTCACACAACACTACACCATTCACACGCACACTGCGCTCTTCATACACACTACACCCTTCACACACACACTGCCCCCTCACCCACATACAGCACCTCTCACAAACACACTCTGCACCCTTCACATACACTGCCCCTCACACACACTGCACCTCTCTCACACACACACACACACACACTACACCCTTCACACAAAAACACGCACACAGCACCCTTCACACAAACAGCACCTCACAGACACACAGAAAGAAAAGTAGAATAAAAATAGAAAAAAAGGGAAAGATTGCATATTTTTAAAATAAAATCACACTGCGGCACTGGTGGGCTGTAAGAAAATTTCACCATCAACAAAGTGGGCGGTAGGTATTAAAAGGTTGACAACCCCTACTCTAGAGGCATATAAACCCTGAAATGTAAACATTGCCATTTCTGAAAAAAAGGAATGGTTTTACATTGCAAGGTTAAGCAGAAAGAGATATAACACCCAGACCATGTTATGTGGTGGTCTGGGTGCATATCGTGTCGCTTTAATATATGAAGAATATGATATCACTTGCTGATTCCTCAGAAAGCACAGTTTAGTGTTCTTATATACTTCATGTTACAGTCATACTGTACATCGTATCTGTAGGATTTAGTTGACGCTTAGCTTGGTGCCTTATCTTTGGTTGTGCAAAACATTCGTGCTACCTATTGCTTTAACAGTGAATATATACATCTTGTGTCTATATGAGTTATGCAATATAAACAAAAACACTCAATGAGTGAAGACACAAGCATGAACAATTCTTTAAAAAGTGTTAACAGTGACAAGATTGATACATGATGCATTTGCAATGGTGGAAACTACAAACACCACAGTGCTAATTTAATTTTAAGTTTGTTGTTTTTTAATATTCACCTCACTAATCTCCATTTTGATAAGTAATGATCACTTTATTTTATATTGAAATATGCAGCAAAGTCATTGCAATAAAAATTTCATACAGCATTATGCTAATTACCATAAAATATTTTTTACCACACAAATGGTAATGGTTTTGTATTCCATCTACATGTTCAAATCAATTAGACATGCACAGGACGACCAAATACAGACAAAGCATCCTATGTGATCATTCTCTACAGGTTAAGACTTTGTTGTTGTTTTCATTGCTGCTGCCAGTGTAAGTCTTTTGTCTTCCCTAAATACTTACACTCTCTGAACATAATCATTATATCACTGTTTGGCACCAGCAGAGAAATCCTGGCTAGAGATTGATAGTCTAAAATGATGAAAACTGATGATTCCAAAATGTTTTTGCTGAACAGATGCCTTGACTCTAAATCAAATGTTCCATAATTTATAGCAGAATGTAAAGTTTGACAAACAGTACAATATAATGCACATTACCAAAGAGCCTATTCTGGTACAACCCCCAAAACAGTGAGAAAGACAAAAAAAATAGGAAAATATTCTGAAGCCTGGCTGAAAAGTTTTAATGAAACAAGTTTCTGTTCTTTATATCAGACACACCAGATAAAGGAAGTGTGGGCTTTCTGTCTCAGTGTAAAAATCACTTTATCATTTAAAGAGAATAAACTTAAAATAGATGAAATGCATTTTTCTTCTTACAATAATGACTGCATGTACAATAATAGCTTTAAATGCTCTGCAGGAATCATTGCTGAGTTTTAACTAGCAACTTATTCAGAGAGTGATCTTTTTTAGTATAATTCAGAAAATAAATGATTAGAGTAGTCATATTTTGCAATACTGTGGAATGAGCAGGGCAGGGGTAGGCAACCTTAAGCACTCCCGCAGTATGACTGTAAGAGCATTTTGAGAGATGTAAACCCCAACATCTGGATTGCCAAGAGTTGCCTACCCTGTTAAGATACTAACCAGTGGAGGCTCATCTGTAGGGGCAACTGGGTCAACTGCCCAACCAGGTTTTATTAGAATAAAAATAAATAAGATAAACTGCAGAACTTTTTGTTGTTGTTTTCCACTTTTTTTTGTGTGTGTGTGTAAACGTATGCCTTTGAGATGTGTCAGTGTCCTCAATCATGCTGTTGATGTCCTTTTAATTTTTTGTTTATTGTTTTTTATTAGTAATTTAGTCAACCTCCCCTTCTCTCTTATTGTGCCCCTCAATTGCTGCTAAAAAAAAAGCATAACTAGATTTATAGTCATTTGCCCAAGAATCTGGTTAAATCCTATGATAAATTGTGTCTCCTTCACTGTCTGACAGCCAACTGTTCTACCAAATGTCAAATTTTTGGGCAGTAAATATGCCGCCTACAAGGCTTTTATAGGCTGCTAGCACCAGGGATGGAGTTGGTAGAAAACCTCCCCTGATGCAACTTGCATTTTTACCCCATGCCTGCTGTTTTGTTTAAGTCTGGTGCTTCTACTGCACCGTGTCCAGCTCCATGCTTTGAAAACATCCCTAAAACTTCTCCCCTGCAGTCTCTGATACTCCTCCACTGGCTTTGTGTGTTTAATCTCTCCATTACTCTCTACCCCAGGGTAGGCAATCTTTGGCACTGCAGATGTTTTGGACTACATCTCCCATGATGCTTTGCCAACATTATGGCTGTGAGAGAATTGTGGGATATTTAGTCCACAAAACCTGGAGTGCCGAAGGTTGCCTACCCCTGCCTACCTTGCAGTTTCCTCCTGGCAGGAATTTAAAGCTTTATTCCCCACCCAGGTAGGACTTTGCCTGATATTCTGCTTATGGAAAATAAACTAAACTGTTTTAGTATTGACCTCAAATAGTATTTTATTACCTATTAAGTTCTTGCAACATTTACTATGAGAGTCAGCCAGCCAATCAGCTGGCTAAGTTTCATGAAAAGTATAATGTATTTGAACTGGAGTGTTACTCATAAGGCATAAGGGTCATACAGCATAAACATTTTTTTTAATAAGAACACATTAGAAACACAAACAATTTGGTGACTAGATGGCACTGTAAGTTATAACTTTAATATATTATTGATATAATATGTTTATTAGCAAATTAAATGTATACTATAGACACGAAAACAACATTTGCTTAATAAAGCAGTGTTAGTCTGTTTTGGTGTATAGATCATGCCCCTGCAGTCTCACAGCTCAATTCTCAGCCATTTAGGAGGTAAATCACTTTGTTTATGCAGCCCTTGCCTGTGACTTGCACAGGCTTACACTTCCTGTAAAACCATAATCTAATGTTTAAACTTCCATTACTGCATAGTGTGTTCAATTTATAATATCTCCTGCTCTGTTAATGACCTGCTAGTGTCTGCTGAAGCCCCATGTGTGGGATTAAACATCAATTAACAGAGCAGGAGAAACAATTCTAAAGTAAGCTCTAAAACTATTTTGTTTTGAAAGCTGTGCCAGTCACCGCCAGGGGAGGTGTGGCTAGAGCTGCATAAACAGAAACCAAAGTGATTTAACTCCTTAATGTCAGAGAATTGAGCAATGAAACTGCAAGGGCATGATCTACACCAAACCTGCTTTTATAAGCGAAAGTAGTTTTGGTGCTTATAATATTCCTTTAAGTAGCTAAAATTCAACAGGTTAGGAGCAAAGTTTACAGAGAAAGGCAGGTTTAAAATACACTAGTGGAGCCAAAGGTGTAACTAAAAACCACCGGACCCCAGTGCTAAGATTATCACCCGATGTGTCTCATCCCCCACCCAGCCCATCCATATTTTTCATCCCCCCAGCCCTTCCATATGTCATTTTTATCCCCTGTACCTTCCAAATCAGTTTGCCCTCAGTTCCTCCATGTGTCTCAATCCCTCCAGTCCCCCCAAGAGCCCCACCATTTAAAACTTCACCAGCTTTATCAGTATTTGCCATTTCTTCCAAAAAAAGAAGAAATATTAGAGCAAGACCAAAACCTATAATTGATAGTAGCTCTAGATCAGTGTTTCCCAACCCAGTCCTCAAGGCACACCTACCAGTACAGGATTTAGGGATTACCCAGTTGTGTCTCAGGTGTTTTTACAAAGAAGAAAAAAAACACCTTAGACACAACTGGGTAATCCCTAAATCCTGGACTGGTAGGTGTGCCTTGAGGACTGAGTTGGGAAACACTGATCTAGATCCACATAGATGCCATGTGTTGTATTCCTTTTTGAAAATGTATCCAGTGTGAATTTGATAAGCTTTATAAAAAGATTCAATGCTGCTAGAAAAACTTTCCAAATGATTTATCTACAAACATTTCCATAGACTTAAATATGGACTTCTGTAAAAAAAAAAGTTATTCTAACAGTATTGAATTATTTGGAAAGTTTATACAAATTGAGGCCATTTTTTTTTTTACCTAATTATAAAAAGTGAAAGAGAAGGCATAAATGTTTGTTGCTTAATTAGACATTTAGCTAAGAAAGCTTTTAGGCATTATTAACCCCTTAAGGACCGAGGACGGTTCAGGACCGTCATCGGCATTTTTGCCTTGAGGACCGATGACGGTCCTGAACCGTCCTAACGGTCAGAGCTACTTACCTGATCGCCGTCGTTCCCCCGGCGGCGATCAGCGTGGCTCCGGTTGTGGGGAGACTGCCTGCAGCCCAGACAGTCTCCCCACGGCAGATTAGGACCCCTGTGGCCATGTGATCGCTTAACACAGCGATCACATGGTCACAATAGGTGTCCATGTGTCTGCCTGCAGGGGGACTGTCTGTGCTGACAGGCAGTCTCCCTGCAAGTGTAAAATCAGAAAAAAAAAATAAAGTTAGTGTTAATTAAAAAAAATAAAATAATTATATATGTGTATATATGATATATAGACATATATTATATTTATATAATATATGTCTATATATCATATATATAATGTCATACTAAGTGTATTTTTATATTAATATGTACTTATATTAATATAAAAATACACTTATAATTAAATTACACACGTATATATATAATATATATAATAACTATATATATTGTATATATATATTATTATAAAATATAAATAATAAGTAATTTAAATTAAATAACATTTTTTTTAAATAATAATAAAAAATTAAAAAAAAATTATATAGCTATATGAAATTTTATTCTAACTGTATTTTAAAATTAATATATATATATTTATATCAAAATACACTTAGAATGAATTTGTATATATATCTATGTATATAAAAATAAATAAAAATAATAAGAAATATACATACGTCCATATACAAAATTACATAAATAATTATATAAATATACACGTAGACTTCAAATATATAAATATGCATATATATTTAAATTCTACGTGCGTATTTATGTAATATTTTTACATAATTCAGTAATTTTATTGATTGCAATTTGAGGGACCTGCCTGCCAACCCAGGCCGAAATTCCAGAGAATTTAATTTGCTAGCACTGTATTTTACCCTGTAACGTTCTACGACACCCTAAAACCTGTACATGGGGGGTACTGTTTTACTCGGGAGACTTCGCTGAACACAAATATTAGTGATTCAAAACAGTAAAACATATCACAGCGATGATATTGTCAGTGAAAGTTACTTTTTTTGCATTTTTCACACACAAACAGCACTTTTACTGATGATATAATTGTTGTGATACGTTTTCCAGTTTTTAAACACTAATATTTGTGTTCAGCGATGTCTCCCGAGTAAAACAGTACCCCCCATGTACAGGTTTTATAGCATTTTTGAAAGTTACAAGGTCAAATATATGGGTCAAATATTTTTACATTGAAAATGGCCAGGTTGGTTACGTTGCCTTTGAGAGCGTATGGTAGCCCAGGAATGAGAATTACCCCATGATGGCATACCATTTGCAAAAGAAGACAACCCAAGGTATTGCAAATGGGGTATGTCCAGTCTTTTTTAGTAACCACTTGGTCACAAACACTGGCCAAAATTAGCGTTCAATTTAGTTTTTTTACTTTTTTCACACACAAACAAATATGAATGCTTACTTTGGCCAGTGTTTTCGACTAAGTGGCTACTAAAAAAGACTGGACATACCCCATATTGAATACCCTGGGTTGTCTACTTTAAAAAAAATATGTACATGTGGGGTGTTATTCAGAGATTTATGACAGATAATAGTGTTACAATGTCACTATTGATAAATTTTAAAAATGTATGTTTTGAAACCGCAATATCCTACTTGTACCTATAGCCCTATAACATGCAAAAAAAGCAAAAAAGCACGTAAACACTAGGTATTTTTAAACTCAGGACAAAATTTTGAATCTATTTAGCAGTTTTTTTTCATTCGCTTTTGTAGATGAGTAAAAGATTTTTCAAGTAAAAGTCAAAAAACATGTATTTTTTTCAATTTTTCATCAGATTTTTGTATTTTTTTTAAATTAAAATACATGAGATTATATAAATAATGGTATGTAAAGAAAGCCCCTTTTGTCCTGAAAAAAACAATATATAATTTGTATGGGAACAGTAAATGAGAAAGCAGAAAATTACAGCCAAACACAAACACCACAAAAGTGTAAAAATATGCCTGGTCGCAAATGTACAACATCGCAAAAACAGTCCAGTCCTTAAGGGGTTAAACAAAATATAAAACGTTTTATTTGTAAATAATTGTAATAGTTGAACGTATGGGCCTAAGTCAGATATAGTTATGAAATGATCTCAAGAGCATTCTGTGAATTGGATAGGTCTGCTATTCTACGGAGGCCTTCTTTTATCCAGTTACATAATTTAAGAGATTAGATATGAATTTCCTAAATAGAGGAAAAATTAGAAGATTTTTTTGCAAGTAGTATCTAAAAATATAATTTCATGTATATCGATAGCATATATGGGATTTTGGGATGTTGTGTAGGGTGGATCCAAAATAGTTGTCTTGAACAGTAAAGACTTAGAATCGAATTTTCAATACAAAATCAGGTCAATGAGCATGAGTTGGCTCATGCAGTCAGGGTTTGGGAAAGCTGGGCAGCTTTGCAACAACTGATTTGGGCCTTGATTTAATATTTTAGGTTTTAAAATGATTTAACAGTTTTTGGATACACATTGATATTGTTATTTTTCAAAATATACAAATACCAAGACTATACCAATTATAAAAATATATCAATATATCAAAATATTACAATACTTTCTTAAAATATTCAATACTTTTAAAAGTGTATGCAAAAATATTAAATTAAGGCCAATGTTTAGAATGTTGAAGTGATTATTATATAATAGAGGCTGCTACTCTTGCATGGTTTTTTATTCCAAACCAACTTTTGAGAGCCCCTTTTGAGTTTCCTAGATTATAAATTAGAGATTGAAAATGGTATAGTTCTGAATAAATATAGCAGTTTAGGAAACAACATTTTTAAAGTGGTATATCTATCAAAATTTAGCTGACTTCCACATTTTTAGAATAGTACATTTTTCCATAAGTTTCAGGTTTACTATATGCTCTTTTAATATAATAGATATTTAAAAAATAATAATCACAAAAAAATATTTAAAAAAATGTTGAATGCCTTAGAAAAAAGTTAAACATAAGTAACAGTTAACAAGTTCCAGGAAGAATTTACCTGACTTGCTTAACCCCTTAGTGACCAGATCGATTTTCAATTTTCTTACCGTTTGGAACCAGGGCTGTTTTTACACTTCTGCTGTGTTTGCGCTTAGCTTTAATTTTCCTCTTACTCATTCACTGTACCCACACATTTTATATACCGTTTTTCTTGCCATTAAATGGTCTTTCTAAAGATACCTTTATTTTCATCATATCATATAATTTACTATTAAAAATTATAAAATATGATGAAAAAATAAAAAGAACACTTTTTCTAACTTTGATCCCCAAAATCTGTTACACATCTACAACCGCCAAATAACACCCATGATTAATTTTGTCCTTTGTTTAGAAATACCCAATGTTAACATGTTCTTAGATTTTTTTGCAAGTTAAAGGGCAATAAGTACAAGTAGCACTTTGCTATTTCCAAACCATGTTTTTGTTTTTTTTTAAATTAACGCAAGTGACATTGTAACACTGATATCTGTGACTGCCACTTAATCACAAACCCAGGCCAAAATTAGCATTTTTATTTGTTTGCATTTTTCACGCATAACCTGCCATTTCACTGATGATATTATCAGTATAATACATACATCAGTATAATACATACATATTTGTGTAGAGTAATGTTTCACGAGTACAACAGTACCCCTCAAGTACAGGTTTTATGGTGATTTGGAAAGTTACAGGGTCAAACATAAGATTTGCCAATTTCTACTTTTGTAAATTGCTATTTCTCAGATTGGCCTTTGAGACGGTATGGTAGAACAGAAATGAAAATTAACCCCACCATGACATACCATTTGAAAAAGTAGACAAATCAGGGTATTCAAAATGGGGTATGTCCAGTCTTTTGTAGTAGCCACAAACGCTTGCCAAAGTTGTTAGCGTTCATACTTGTTTTTTGCCTTTTTGTTACACAAAAACTGCACTTCTACTGATGATTTCATCGTCGTGATAGGTTTTACTGTTTTAAGCACTCATATTTGTGTTCAGCGACGTCTCCCGAGTATAACAATACCCCCCATGTACAGGTTTTATGGTTGTTTGAAAAGTTACAGGGTCAATATAGGACTTGCCCAATTCAGTTTGCCAGATTGGTTTGCTTGGTCTGTGTTGCCTGTTGAGACCATATGGTAGCCCAGGAATGTGAAATAATCCCATCATGGAATACCATTTTCAAATGTAGACAACCCAGAATATTCAAAATGGGGCATTTCCAGTCTTTTGTAGTAGCCACCTAGTCACAAACGCTGGACAAAATTAGCATTTTTATTATTTTTTTTTATACATTTTTTAAAATTTTTATTTATATTATATATATAGCATGTTGTTAGGACGCAATCGGTAGTACGGTGGTCGCGTCCTAGTGAAGTTTCTAGTGGACACGTCCTAATGACAAGAATGGAGCACTCATCTTAATGACGTGGAGAAGTACATGGGTGGGAGCTAGGGAGATGGGGGCAGAATCTATGGGTACAGGGGATGGGGAAAAAGAAAATACAGCTTTCTTTAGGCATTAACAGAGAGAGGAAATAAGAAATGGCATAATAGTTATATACAAAATGTTAGAAAGCAGCATATATTTAGACAAAAGCAGCAATCAATATTAAAAGGGGGGGAAAAGAGTATATCTTGCTCTAAGGATAAAAAAATGGGCCAAAAATAATAAATAATAATAAAATAATAATAATACATATTCATATAAAGACTCTGTAAACAAATGCAGGGAAAGAATGCAGATATACAATTTTTCCTTATACAGGGATATATAGGGTAAAGTGAGAATGATTTCTGTGGCTTTGCAGCTAGGGGTGGTATAAGTCAAAACAGTAAAATATGAAGTATAAAAAGCTTTTGAGTATATACAGTGAACATTTGGTTGTAGATAAAACCACAATAAATGTAAATGTGAAGAATAATAGAGATATGAGATATATATTAGTACCAATAAAAAAAATAAAAAATTATAAAAAATATTTTAAGATGATGGTTATATGCATAAAAAATAATTACCACGCAGATTTAAAACTTTATAAGAAATTGAACAGATTGAACTCTATATTTAAGAGTTTTTAAAATGAACACTTAATGCATTTCTTTTTGTTCCAATAGTTTTTTAAGGTCACCTCCTCTCCAGGGTAATTTACATCTTTGAATCCCTATGCCTTTTAAAAATTTTGTGTTTTTGCTTTGTTGAATAAAATGCTTTGAAACAGAATGATTTGGGTAACCTTTGATGATGTTTCTGCAGTGTTCTGCTAATCTGATTTTGAGAAATCGTGTGGTCATGCCGACATACAGGGAGTGCAGAATTATTAGGCAAGTTGTATTTTTGAGGATTAATTTTATTATTGAACAACAACCATGTTCTCAATGAACCCAAAAAACTCATTAATATCAAAGCTGAATATTTTTGGAAGTAGTTTTTAGTTTGTTTTAGTTATAGCTATGTTAGGGGGATATCTGTGTGTGCAGGTGACTATTACTGTGCATAATTATTAGGCAACTTAACAAAAAACAAATATATACCCATTTCAATTATTTATTATTACCAGTGAAACCAATATAACATCTCAACATTCACAAATATACATTTCTGACATTCAAAACAAAACAAAAACAAATCAGTGACCAATATAGCCACCTTTCTTTGCAAGGACACTCAAAAGCCTGCCATCCATGGATTCTGTCAGTGTTTTGATCTGTTCACCATCAACATTGCGTGCAGCAGCAACCACAGCCTCCCAGACACTGTTCAGAGAGGTGTACTGTTTTCCCTCCTTGTAAATCTCACATTTGATGATGGACCACAGGTTCTCAATGGGGTTCAGATCAGGTGAACAAGGAGGCCATGTCATTAGATTTTCTTCTTTTATACCCTTTCTTGCCAGCCACGCTGTGGAGTACTTGGACGCGTGTGATGGAGCATTGTCCTGCATGAAAATCATGTTTTTCTTGAAGGATGCAGACTTCTTCCTGTACCACTGCTTGAAGAAGGTGTCTTCCAGGAACTGGCAGTAGGACTGGGAGTTGAGCTTGACTCCATCCTCAACCCGAAAAGGCCCCACAAGCTCATCTTTGATGATACCAGCCCAAACCAGTACTCCACCTCCACCTTGCTGGCGTCTGAGTCGGACTGGAGCTCTCTGCCCTTTACCAATCCAGCCACGGGCCCATCCATCTGGCCCATCAAGACTCACTCTCATTTCATCAGTCCATAAAACCTTAGAAAAATCAGTCTTGAGATATTTCTTGGCCCAGTCTTGACGTTTCAGCTTGTGTGTCTTGTTCAGTGGTGGTCGTCTTTCAGCCTTTCTTACCTTGGCCATGTCTCTGAGTATTGCACACCTTGTGCTTTTGGGCACTCCAGTGATGTTGCAGCTCTGAAATATGGCCAAACTGGTGGCAAGTGGCATCGTGGCAGCTGCACGCTTGACTTTTCTCAGTTCATGGGCAGTTATTTTGCGCCTTGGTTTTTCCACACGCTTCTTGCGACCCTGTTGACTATTTTGAATGAAACGCTTGATTGTTCGATGATCACGCTTCAGAAGCTTTGCAATTTTAAGAGTGCTGCATCCCTCTGCAAGATATCTCACTATTTTTGACTTTTCTGAGCCTGTCAAGTCCTTCTTTTGACCCATTTTGCCAAAGGAAAGGAAGTTGCCTAATAATTATGCACACCTGATATAGGGTGTTGATGTCATTAGACCACACCCCTTCTCATTACAGAGATGCACATCACCTAATATGCTTAATTGGTAGTAGGCTTTCGAGCCTATACAGCTTGGAGTAAGACAACATGCATAAAGAGGATGATGTGGTCAAAATACTCATTTGCCTAATAATTCTGCACTCCCTGTACTGGAGGCCACATGGGCACTCCAATAGATATATAATGTTCTTTGTGGTGCAGCATATTAAGTCTTTAATAAGGTATGTGATATTTGTATTATTGGAGGTAAATTGTGTTGTTTTTGACGTGATGCTTTGGTCAGTGGATCTGCAAATTATACCTTTATTGCATTTGTAAAAACCTTTGGATTTGGTAAAAATGATGGATTTCTTGTGTTGACATTTTTTGTGTAGTTTTTTGTGAGTATGGTCCTTAAATTGGGGGCCCCTCTGAAAATAATATGTTTTTTTCTGGAATAAGCATTTTTAATATTTCATCTTGTTTTAGGATGTGGCAATGTTTTGGGATATTTTTTTTTCACAATTTTGTTCTTATTATCAAAATAGAGGGTGGATATTTATCTTTTTTGGTATTATATTCTAGGAGACCAAATCTGTCTTTTTTGTTTAACTGCTTTCAGTTTTCTTTTTGGTAATTTTTACTAATGAATTGAGCTTCCAGTGTTTTAGCTTGTTTGTCAAAATCTTTATTTGGGGGGGCGTGGCCAAGACCAGAATGCAGACATACACATAAGCAGAGAGCTCCACCGAAAAAAAGGCAATTTAGCTTGATTCCAAACAGCTAACAGTGGAAAACGCACACAAATACACACCTACCGACGGACTGCACCCCCAGGCTATCATGGCAAGCAAAACCGCTCGCAAATCTAAGAGCAAAACACCCTTGATGCAGATCACGGCCTTCTCCTCGGCAGTCAAGCGCATGCAAGATGGCACCGTAGAGACACGCTCCCCTACCTCAGAATCAGAACACAGTGAGTCAGGACGGAGTGACATAACCTCAATCTCAAGGGCCACTGCTCTGCAGGCTGGGGAAAACAATATTCCTAAGCTGCTGGAAGATCTGAACACTACAATCAGGTCAGATTATCAAAAACTAGCAGTAGACATTAGGAAAGAAGTTCAAGCAATTGGGGAGTGCACAGCTCATCTAGAAGACAAGACAGAGGAGATTATAGAGGCACACAACAGTCTGGCTGATGCCTATACTAACTTCTCTGCAAAACTTCAGATGTTAGACACTAAGGTTACTGACATGGAGGATAGAGCCTGCAGAAATAACATCCGCCTGCGCGGCATCCCAGAAGAGGTTAAGGCACAAGATTTAAAGCCATACCTAACCCAGCTATTCCAAACCCTGCTGCCAGATGCCTCAGCCCGGGAATTGGAGCTAGACAGGGCTCACAGGCTCATAAAACCGAGGAACATCCCCACGGTGGCACCCAGAGATGCCATAGTCCGTGTCCACTTTTTTGCCACCAAAGAGAGGCAGATGCAGGCGGCCAGAGACCCTGACTGGCAGGAAGGTATGCAGGATCCTTTGGTACCATCACCAGGGCGCTGAGAGAGGCGCAAATCCCTTATAAATGGGGATTTCCCACCCGCCTCATCATCCACAAGAACAGAGCAGACAGGATTGCCGCATCACCAGAAGAAGATCAGAAAATACTGACACAATGGAACATTCCGCTCCAAGCAAGTACTTTGCCAGCCGGGGACCCAGAGCCGTCGGCTACCAGAATTACAGGGGACTGGCAAAAAGTGGCATCCGCCAAGTGAATCGCCACCTTGGTACTATCAAACAGCAATCCTGCGCACCTCCAGGAGCTATATGCTGCCATGGAATGGGTGTAGTATTACCTCTGTTAACAAACAGATAATCCTACTCTCTCTTTCTCCTGCTCAGTTCTCTAAAAAACACATTAAAAAGAAAAGAAAAAAAAATTATTACTTAAAAAAGAAAAAAACAAACAAACAAAAAATAAGAAAAAAAAAACACTAACGCAGAAGTTACAAGTCCGTTGTTACTCTCAAGGAGGCCGTAATGGGCGAGACTCCATGCATCTGTTTGTCAACCTATTACCCACACCCTCACCTGGCTCAATATAGAGCCACTGCATTGTGACACGTTCACACTGTCAAATTGTTTTTGTCCCTGGTTTGTACTCAGATGCCTCGGCTGAGGTTATCCAGAGTTTGGGGACACCTGTACATAGTTCATTTTTGGTTTAACACTTTTAGTTTTTTCCTCTTCTTTTCATTATGTATAATATCAATCTATGGCTGGTACGCGATGTCTGCAAATATGTCTTCTGTGGGAGGTGGGCTGCATATGGGAAGATGGATAATGAATGTTTTTCTATGTACACTATGGGCTGTTAGGCCCCTAGTCTCAGCTTACAACACTTTCCAGAGCTATGGTGCTTAACATTTTCTCGCTTAACGCGAAAGGGTTGATTTCGCCACACAAGAGACGCCTGGCATTACAGGAAGCAAAAAGGGCATACGCTCACATAGCATTTTACCAGGAAACCCATTTTAAATGGGGCCACAAATTCAATTCCCAGTAGACTTCCACGCTTGCTACTATAAAAAGAAAAAGGGAGTCTCCATCTTAATTAGCAAAGAGCTTGCCTTTACGTTGGTGGCAAAACACGCTGATAAGAATGGCAGATATTTGATAATCCAATGCAGTATTAACAGCGCACAGTTCACGCTGGTTAACATACGTAACACACACCAATCAGCCCGCCTTCTTAGACACTATTTTTCAAAAGATAGACAAATTGAAACTGGGGGAAGTGATCATGGGAGGGGACACAAATTTTATCCTAGACGATCAGTTGGACGTTACATCCTCAGGGTTAATGGCTCAAACCACAGCGACACACAGAGGTTCCACAACACGAAAACTGAACCAATCCCTCTTAATCCATGGATATATAGACCCATGGAGGGTGACACACCAAATGGGGAGGGACTACACGTTCCACTCGCTTGCACACAACTCCTACTCACGTATAGACCGATTCCTTATACACAGCTCGATGATATTGAGAGTACAGGAGACGGGGGTAGGCTTGATCTTGTGGTCTGACCATGCACCAGTGATGCTCCAATTAGGAGAACAATTCCCCAATAAAGGGGAATTGTTCTCCTAACGAACACCTACGTGAACGAACACCTACTTACTAATCCACACATATTTGCAGATATCCGGGAAGAACTAAACCTATACTTTAGCACTAACCAGGTACCAGGAACCAAGCCGGACTCGCTCTCGCTAGCTCACAAGGCCTACATTAGAAGGGTTTTGATTAAATACGCTAGTTATGCTAGAGCACAAAGGCTTAAAACCTATTTGGACCTTACCAAAAAACTAACGGAAATATCCGCATTAAACAAAGCAGACCCATCCCCCCAACAAGTGAAGGAGCTCAAACACATACAGCGCCAACTAGAAGAAATAGAACTGGCTAAGACAAACTTCATGCTCCGCAGATTTAAACAGAGCTTCTTTGAACAGGGCAATAGAGCTGGAGCTCTTTTAGCCTCACAATTGAAAAAAGGGCATTAGCCACTAAGATTGTATATATACACACAACAAGGGGGGACAGGATATTAAACCCATACGCAATCGTACAAGAATTCGCCAAATACTACAGCTCACTGTATAACCTTGGGGATGACCCCTCGACCCATGTTCCAACCCAGAATGAGATCAACACATTCCTAGATAAATCCCACTTGCCAAGACTACAAGTAACAGACACGCAGACACTCCTTATGCCTATCACACTCAAGGAAATACAGACTTATATCAAGGCCTTACCCACAGCAAAGAGCCCGGCACCAGATGACCTCTACCTATTACAAGACGTTCCACAGCCAATTGAGCTTTCACCTACTGACCCTGTTCAATGACAGTTTCCAAAAAGGTACCCTCCCCAGGGTAATGCTCCTAGCCCATATAGTTACCCTACCAAAGCCGGGCAAAAAAAGACTGTCTGTCCGAACTTTAGACCAATCTCACTCCTAAACTATACGCCAAAATAATAGCAGACAGACCCAATCCTACCTAAACTCATACACTACAATCAATCAGGCTTTATTAAAGGGAGGCAGGGGTCGGATAACCCCAGACATCTCTTGAATGTGATACATCCGGGAGGAATCAAGGGCATTCTCTTAGCGCTGGACGTGGAGAAGGCCTTTGATAGACTTAATTGGTTATACATGAAGGAGGTGATGAGGAGGTTCGGACTCCCTCCAACGTTTATCACAGCAATAATGGCATTGTACAGCGGCCCTACAGCTAGTGTCTCTAATGCAGGCTTTATCTCCCCCCCCTTTGCCATCATGAACTGGACCAGGCAGGGGTGTCCCCTGTCCCCCCTTTTGTTTATTTTATGCCTGGAGCCCCTAGCTCAGCTCATTCGAGAATCCCAACACATCACAGGTATTTCAATCGGAGACTAAGCCCACAAACTCTCGCTTTTTGCAGATGATATCATCCTAACACTTTCTCATCCAGAAAGGTCACTTCCCCAGCTGATAGATTTATTGACTACCTTTGGGAAAGTGTCCTACTACAAACTTAACACGGGCAAAACACAGGTGCTACCTATTAGCAAACAGACGATCCTCGCTAACCTCTTCCAGTTTGACTGGAGAGAAGACTTTGTAACTTACCTAGTAACCCAGTCTATCCAATGAGAGATGAACCCAGACAAAACCCGGAAGTAACTAACTTCATGGACAATTTGAGTACCACTTACATCTATCAACATATAAGGAAGCAGTTCCCCTGATTCGCTTGATATCCCTGAAGAAGTCTACTAACGACGAAACGCGTTGGATTGAGGACCTGGACGTTTGTTTTCCAGTTTTAATTTATTTTATTTTATACATATTTCTTTCTGCTGCTATTTGACTGCTACTCCACTTGCTGTATTAACAGACTTTTCCATACGGTTCCACTTGGTAGTGGATATATGCTGGCTGACTGCAGTTTGAATGTAAGTGCAATCAGTGCAAATAAATATATTTTCTTTTAGCAATACTGCTCTATATGGTTTTTTTCCCTCTTTGAGGATCTGGTACTCTGAAAGCATTCTTTGCTGCCTCGCAAGATCTTTTCAAAGAAAGTCAAGCATCTTCTTAAGACACCCTGAAAGAAAGGGAGATAAGCGCAGATCACCAGTGGTTTTTGTAAGTTCTCTACCTCCGGGATTGAGTCATAATTTTCTCTGCATACTTCACTATTGTGTGATTTTTTTTATATCCTCTAGATTCTCTCAAGATCATTCTCTGTTATACACAGGTTGTATTTCTCTTGATATTTGTATGCTACCCCTTTAATATATACTTTTATTCCTTCGGTGTTAGATTTGCCTTTTTTGTATACTCACACTCTAAATTTCACCGATTGGTGCCACTGGCAGCCCTAAAAGTGGTATCTCCATGGCTTTCAATCCGACAATGGGAAAACAGGGGAGTCAAAAGTTTGTCACACTTGATCATAAGGGGAGAGCTAATCCCATTCCCGAGCTTGCAGGAAACATTCCAACTACCATCAAAATTTACGTTCTCATACCTGCAACTCAAAAGTGTAATACTAGAACATGTAGACTATGAAGTGAAGGACACCACTCCTATAGAAAGTGACACGCGGCTACTGCTGGCTTCATGCTGGACATCACAGCTGAAACCCAAACTCCTCTCTAGCTGCTATAGAGCCCTCAATGCCCCAGGATCCCGGAACAACATGACACTAGTGGCGCAGTGGGAAAAAGAAACTGGTAGAGTAGTTTCACAGGAGAGGTAGATAAGGCAACAAAATGCACTGAGAGGCGTTACCAGGTGTTACTCGCTGATAGAGGCTCACCGCAAGCTTATTTATCGCTGGTACCGTACCCCTGTCAGACTGAGCTGCATATATGAGAGTGCGTCAGCGGTATGCTGGCGATGTGGCCTAGAGAAGGGCACCATGTCTCATATATGGTGGGAGTGTTGGGCAATTAAACAGTTGTGGACCGGGGTGGCAGAGCTAGTGGCGGCACTTCAGCTAGAGGTGCCACCAAACCCAGAGGTATATCTTTGGCTGGAGTTCCCCCCCAGAGTGACATTCCATGAGAGAGCCTTGATCTCACATATTGCCCTTGCGGCTAGAGCACTTATAGCCCTTAATTGGAAATCCAGCATATGCCCCACAAAAAAGGCGATCATAGACAAAATTAACCTTCACTATGCATACGAACGTATGGTGATCCTCTCATTGAACGCTAACTATACAATTACAAAGATCTGGGAACCATAGGAGGCCCTACACACCTCAACCCTCGGGGAAGGGGACCCTGAAGACAGAAGCTCCCTTCGCAACCTCAATACAACACTGCGATCTTACTAGCTGTAACGGACCGTTTCTCTCCCAAGGGGATAAAATCGGTTTAGGCGATAACCCCCTTTCCCATAGACCAGCAGCTACTGCAATCACCAACCTCCTGAACTCCAAACTGCACGTATTCACCAACTCTCGAACAGCAGACACAGGAACCCTGGAAGCAGCCGAACAGGAAAAGCAATACAAACGGCTTACACTCCTGGCAGTCAGCACACAATCCAATTCCCCCAATAACGAGACGACACTTCGTTTTGAGGGTTAAGCAGAATCTGAGGTGCTGGCACACCCAGCCTGGTTTTTATTACAGTGTTTTCAAATACAGGACCGCCCACAGGGAGGTATAAAACAACCAATAACATCACAGTTACATCCCACATATTCCCTCCCCTTATCCTGAGAGGAAACTCAATTATACATACAGTTAAAACATACTTTCTACCCAACTTTCATAACTCTAAAACCATACATCACATTCACATAAAATTACATATTCACAATCAATCCATTCAGGGGAACAACATATTCAAAAATGGCACAAATCAGACAAGGGGTTCAAAAGTTAGTAAAAAGTCCTTTGTGACTAAATGAAGCATGGCTTTCTGGCCCAAACCAGTTTCAGAGTCTTCTATCCTGGAGATAAGTAATTCAATTATCTCCCAGGACAGACACAAGACTCCATTAAGCACATGGTTGCAAAAAGACACAAAACACTTTAAAATACATAAAGTCACCTTTTATACATAAAACACAGACATTTCACATATCCCCAGATAGCTCAGGTCTGAGCGCACATTATTAAGTGAATGGCGCTCAGACCACACGAATACAGTTTAATCGCCATGGAGCCAAAGTCTTTACAGTCAGTTTCATACAAATGGGCTCCATGGGATTCCTATCTGGGGTATAACACATTCAAACACATCTACCGAACCCCAGGCAGAAAAGCACGAATACAGCTTTTCTGCAGGCAAAAATAAAGTCTTTTAAAAGGGGGCCATAGTCAGATGGCAGGAGGCTGGCAACCAGGCTTCTCCAGTGCACAGTGGCGAGGTTGGTTTCGCCACACTAGCCAATTCACAGTTAGACTACTACACGTTAAATTTTTTTTATTTTTTTTACTTTTTCATTTTCAATTGTATTTCTTCCACTCTTATCGCTTTACTTTTGGTTAACTGTTCTAATGTACAGGATAGTTTATATGCCAAAGCAGACACCACATAATATCTCCCCTCTTGCCAGACCCCACAACAAATTGGATGACCAACTCATTTGTGAAGGACCATGTTCCCCCCCCAACCTCTACCACAAATACCTCATATATGGGCGTACACATATACGCCGGTAGCTTACCTAAGACCCAATGGAGGAGGGAAGGGGAGGGGAAAACCGTTGAGAACTGTTTTACTAAAGTTGTGTATTAAAGGCAAGATGACCATGTAAAACGTATGACATGTGACTGTGATGCGATATACTGTGGATGTATACATTGAACCAAATTCAATAAACTTCAATTATAAAAAAAAATGTTTATTTAGGGAACAGTTTCTGCGAAGACGCAGGAACTAACCTTTGGGGACCCCATCTAACCAGGGTTGGTAGTGGCAACTTGATCTGTGAATGACTGTGTTAGTACATACTTTATAAAAAAAAAAAAAAAAAAACTGTTCTGGTGTTAATATTCCCATCCTGGATACAAATTTGGATATCTAAAAAAATGATTAAATCTTTGCTGTGTTCTGATGATAAAATGATGCCACCATTGTTAGCATTAAGACGGCTTAAAAAGAGTTTTAGTGAAGTTTCAGGACCTTTCCAAATAAAAAAAACAAGTCATCTATATATCAAAAATAGGATACTAGGTTTGCTTTCCAGTGGTGATCTCCCCAGACTGCTTCGGACTCCCAATTGTCCATAAAAAGATTAGCATAGCTTGGTGCAAACCTAGTACCCATAGCTGGTCCTTGTTTTTGAATGTAAAAAGCATCTAAGAACCAAAAATAATTGTTCGTTAAAATAATTTTGATTCCTTCAATAATAAAATGAATTTGTTTTTCTGGAATGTTATTGTCGGTCTTTAATCTATTTAAACCTGCTTCACACCCTTGTTCATGGGGAATTAAAGTGTATAGGGACTGGACATCACATACTGTTACTAAAATAAAATCTGGATGCCAGATGAAAAAATTGAAAAACCGTAGTAGGGACATTGAATCTTTTAGATATGACCTCATTAGTTTAACCGATGGTTGTAGCAAAATGACTGTTATATTCTGATAAGTTTGATAATACATAATTAATTCCAGAGACAATGGGTCTGCCTGGTGGGTTAGTTTCATTCTTATGTATTTTTGGTAAAAAGTATATAACTGGGATACTTTTGTGTCATTGAGTTGTCATTGAGTTGTCTAAAAGCTTTCTTAATGTACATATTTTGTGAGAGTATGACCAGGCCTCCTCCCTTGTCACCTGGTTTGATGACTATAGTGTCATCTTTTTTGAGTTCTCTTAGAGCTTTTCTTTCTTGAAGAGTTACATTATATTGATTGTATTTATGGTATTTATAGGTTTTTTTTTGGAGTTTTTCATTTTGCCTAGGTCTTGTTTTACTACATTTTCAACTTCTATAGGGCCTGATTTAAAACTCGATGGGTAAAAATTTGAGTTTTTCTTCAGTGTGGTGCTTACTACTGGAATTTCCTCATTAGTGCATGGTGTAACAAAAAAATTATTATTTTGGTCACCTGTGGTTGTAATTTTGTCATTTATATCTAATTCATATGAACTGCAAAGTCGTACTTATATCACACTGAGGAATACACCTACTATCAAAGACTGTACCCTCAACACAAAGAGAATACCTTTGTGTTGTATTCATTCACCATACAGACTTTTTACCCTGGACTTTTAGTTTCTATCCATATATTCTCTGTTATCTCTCAGCCTGTTGTATGCTATGTATTTATCTCATTTGGTTTTTATTGGCGCTACCTTCTCTTTATCTGTTTTTAGCATTTCTGTTTTAGGGCCTGTGAGGGAGCCCTATTTTTAGGTGTGCTGCCACGCTTTATCCTTTTGTTGTGTATTGTGTAGATAGAGAGCTCTGATCCTTTTTTCTGTTTCATTTCCTCTTATGCATGTACAGTATCTAATATCTGCAACACTCCATTTCCTCTCTCTGATCACCACCTCTTATCTTTTGCTCTCAAGTACCCCCTCACCCAACAACCTCAGCTTAACCCCCCTCAACTCAGGATGAACCTCCTATTGACCTCCAGCAGCTGTCAGCTGATGTTAATTCACAACTGCAATCCATCCCTTCACTTTCCCTCATCCTGTCCCTCACTGGCCATCTGCACATATAACACTACCCTCACCTCTGCCTTGAACGCTGCAGCCCTGCTCCAAACATGCACCTCGAGGAAGACACCCCCATAACTGTGGCATACTAAATCACCACGCTACCTGCAAAGATGCTCCCTTTGTGCTGAAGGCTCCTGGAGGAAGTCTAGCACCCAGGCAGACTATCTCCATTATAGATTCATATTTTGTTCATACAGCGGAGCCCTTACACTCGCCAAACAGTCATACTTTTCCTCTCTCATTAGTTCATGCTCCCACAATCCCAGGCCTCGCTTTGACACCTTTAACTCTTTTCTTCGCCCTGCTGTGGCCACCCCCCAAACTAACCTTACAACCGATAGCTTTGCATGCTACTTTACCAACATGATTGAGCAGCTGAGGAAAGAATTCTCCCCACCTTGCCATTCTCTTTCTCAACCACATGTCTCCTTTCCTCTCGCCTCACCACTTGCCCGCTCGATCCTGTCCCATCTCACCTTATCAGATCTCTCTTCCCTTGTCTTGTGCCTTCCTGCACACACATCTTCAACTGCTCTCTTTCTTCTGGCATTGTCCCTGCTGACCTTAAACATGCCACTGTAGTACCTATCCTGAAAAAAAACATCTCTTGACCCGTCCTCCCCCTCTAACTATCGTCCCATAACAGAGAAAGTCTGTGCCTTGTCTGTTAACTTTCTCCCATATAAGTTTTAGGAGAATGGGGACTAAAAACTGGACTGTCTATTTTCTAAATCTTGAACAATTTTGATGTGTGATCTGAGTTATTATCTCTTTAAGGAGTGGAAGCACATAACTATGCATAACCCTGATGGAATTACATTTCTCTGACATGTGACCTGTTTACTTACCATGGTAAATATTTTTTATTCTGTTAATTTTAAAGCCAGTTATTCTTTACTCTTTGATTGCAAGTTGAAACCACATATTAATATCTTGTGCTTAACCCTTGATTATACTCAGCATTTTGACATAAATATTTGCATTTTGGACTGGAGAGACCTCACTTGGAGTATTTTGCACAGTATTGGAGACCATATCTCCAGAAGGATAGTGATACTTTGAAGAGAGTTCAGAGAAGGGCTACTAAACTGGTTCGTGGATTACAAGTTAAAACTTACAAGGAAAGGGTAAAGGATCTTAACATGTATAGTTTGGAGGAAACATGAGACAGGGGGGGTATGATAGAAACATTTAAATACATAAAGGCTATCAGCACAGTAAAGGAGGAGACTAGAAAAGAAAAACTACCACAACAAGGGTACATTGACTTAAATTAGAGGAGCAAAGGTTTAAAAATAATATCAGGAAGTATTACTTTACTGAGAGGGTAGTGGATGCATGGAATAGCCTTCCAGCTGAAGTGGTAGAGGTTAACACAGGGAAGGAGTTTAAGCATGCGTGGGATAGGCATAAGGCTATCCTAACTATAAGATAAGGCTAGGGACTAATGAAAGTATTTAGAAAATTGGGCAGACTAGATGGGCCGAATGATTCTTATCTGCCGTCACATTCTATGTTTCTATCATAGTCAGTACTATAAGTAAGATTATTTAGTTTGTATTTTGTTTTATATCTTGTTGTCAGCTTTTGTTCTCTCAAATTCCTTATGACATCAATATATATATAGTATATATTTTTATAATGTTTGTAATATTTTTCATTGCAAAAAAAAAATAGCAAAACCCCTAGTTTCAAGCAGTTGAATAGGATCCATTGATTGGTATAGTAGGTCACTCTCACATTAAACTATATAATTATTAAGTTGTGAGCAAAATGCCTGTAAGAATGAAAAAAGATCTCCAACTGGGCCTGTAATTTGATCATGGTAAAATATCTTGCCAAGCAGCAAAAGGCCATAAACGATTTATATAGTGTTCATGAGTACTCAATGGGCTGTATTCAGACCTATTACCACTTGTTAGAGTTTAAAGTATTTACTTATTTAATTCAATTATGTAAATTGTTGAGCATATGATACAATGGCATTACTTAAAGATTCCAATTACCTTACTGACTATCCAGTAAGGTGTTTTTAAGTAATAGATTAAAAATGATAATTATTTATTCTCAGTATAACTGGAATTTAAGATTTTAGACTGTATGTTATCTCAAAACCAATGTTTGCTTGTTTGATTAAAATAAGAAATACTCTAAAGATTGAGTTTATATGCTATAGACTCCTGGTAAATGACTACCAAAGAAAGGACAATGCACTTAATAGTAAGAAATATGATCAACATAGTGTCTGTATTCCACCAAAAATAATGAATGATCATTGATACCTACCACACAGTATCTTTTCTAGAATTTGCTATTTTTTTTTCACATTATTCGCATTATCTAAATTTCATGCAAAAGTAATTTTAGTCTGAAAAAAAATGTAGTGGTTTAGGATACTTTAGTCTGTGGTCTGCAACTGATATTGTCTTGCTAACATTCAATAATTTTAGTTAGGCTAGTAAATAATGAAGATAAACTTTAGTTAATATCCTCTCCATATATCTTCACAGTTAGGGAAAGAGTTCAACAGACCTCTACATCATCAAAGTTCACATGTTAACACTGAAAAGGTGCATTTACTTGTTTATGGCTCACGACAGAGGAATTCCAATTGATTAAGATTAAATATGTATTATTTTATTGGAATGAAAGTGTTGAAAATCATACATTATGCCATTTTAATCAGAGTCCTTAACTGGACTATGAATTATCAGGCTACAGTGATTCACTTTTTTACATTAGAGGGCAAATCTTTAATTCAGTAAAGTCGAACTAACATTCCTTTCAATGTATTTTTTAATACAATAAATAAGGATCAACACATTCTAGTTTATGTGAGCATGGGAAAGAAAAGTAGTAGACCTCTCTTTAGAGTTTATTGATTACTAATGTTTTCAATTATTTATTACGACCATTGCCTTCAGAAGATTTATTGCTGAATATGGTATAAACATCTGCTACATGTGTATTAGACTCTAGATATCAGATAAATATAATCACTTGTATACCTTGAGTCATAAAAATAAATAAAAGTAATTTATTTTAAAAAGAATTTCCATAACCGTCATATATGAAATATTGCATGTTAATCTGACCACATACTAGTGTTTTTATCCAGCAAAAGTTTGTATTTATCTTTTTATGTAAAACTATTGTAAATTACTTTGTTGTAATCAGGCTTGAAAAAAACATTGAAGTCCATTAAGTTCAACCTTGAAACCCATTTTGTTATGCTGTCGATCCAAAAGAAGGCAAAGAAAAAATTGTAGCCATTCTCAATTATATGACAATAATGGCAATCAGATTGGATCAACAATCTGTCCACATACATATTAATTATACCATTTTAAAAAAAAATCTATAGAATTTGAAATGTGGATCTTATATATGCTTTGAAAGAATCATGTTTGAGAACTTTGTGAATATATTTTAGAATCCATTTAGAATTTATTTTAGCTTTTCTAAAGTTAAATGTATATAGAAACTTTATACTAGCAAAGAATCCCCTACAAATTCACTTCATTCGATAATAAAAAAAAAAATTGAGGACAGCTAAGGGTCAGACATATGGCAATTCGACTCGTCGAAAAAAATTCAGGAAATCAAATCAGATAAGCCAAAAGGGTGAAAATGGGCCAATCAGTGTACTGCAAAATATCTATAAATACTATATGCCTTTTCCTGACATTTGGTTCACAGATCAAGTCAGAAAAAGTAACCAATAGAGGGAAAAAGAGGAGAAGCAGTAAAACAATCAATAAACTCTATTTATATATTATATATGTATTAACTATTTAATATATACATAAAGCTATATATTTTTTTACAGCTCTTATCTTTTTTCCTATATTTCTAACTTCATCTCTGAATAAAATCATAATTTCTCCCATAAACAATCACTTTTTTTGTTGATATGGATTGAATTACAAATCAAAACAAACATGCTCATCTATTTAATGAGTTGTTTGTTTTAACCCCTTAACGCCGTTATGGCGTTCTATGCCGTCGCGGCTTTAAAGCCGTTGCGGCGGCATAGAACGCCGTAACGGCTTTCAGCCCCAGGGGATCGCAGCTACTTACCTCTGCTGCGATGCTCTTCTGGAGGGCTCCCCCGGCGAATGAGGCCCCCGGGGGCCATGTGATCGCTCTCAAAGAGCGATCACATGGCCCCTATAGCTGGCTATGGATCTGCCAGCAGGGGGACTGTCTAAAATATCAGACATTCCCCCTGCTGGTGGGAAATGGAAAAAAATAAAAATAAACATGTGTAAAAATAAATTAAATATATTTATATATATATATATATATAATATATGCATATATATTAAATATATAATATATATACAAACTATATATATATATAACGTCATACGTTGTGTATTTTAATACTAATATTAGTATATATATTAGTATTAAAATACACTTAAAATGACGTTAAATATATATAATGTATATATATTATATATATAATAGATATATACACATATATTATATATATACGTATAATTACATAAATAAATAAAATAATAAATAAATAAAATATTGAAACAAAATTTTATTAAAATTATATATTCATATGTAATTTCATTCTAACTGTATTTTGTTATTAATATATATATTGGTAACAAAATATACTTAGAATGACATTCTATATATATCTATCTATATATAAAATACAAATAACCGCAAATATATATATAGATAAATACATATAATTACATAAAAGATTATATTAGTATACACGTAGAATTTAAATACCTATAAATGCATATATATTAAAATTCTACGTGTATATTTAAGTAATCTTTTAACATAATTATGTGATTTGATTAATTAAAATTTGATTGACATGCCTGACAACACAGGGAGAAAGTGCAGAGAATTTAATTCGCAAGCACTGTATTTGACCCTGTAACTCTCCAAGATACCATAAAACCTGTACATAGGGGGTACTGTTTTACTCGGGAGACTTCGCTGAACTCAAATATTAGTGTTTCAAACTGGTAAATTGTATTACAACGATGATATTTTAAGTAAAAGTGACGTTTTTGCATTTTTTACAAACAAACGGCACTTTTATGGACTATATTATTGTTGTAATATGTTTTACTGTTTTAAAACACTAATATTTGTGTTTAGTGAAGTCTCCCGAGAATAACAGTACCCCCCATGTACAGGTTTTATGGTGTTTTGGAAAGTTAGAGTCACATATAAGGCTTGCATTTCATTTTTTTGATATTGAAATTTGCCAGATTGGTTATGTTGCCTTTGAGAGCTTATGGTAGCCCAGGAATGAGAATTACCCCCATGATGGCATACCATTTTTTTTTACAGTAGACAACCCAAGGTATTGCAAGTGGGGTATGTCCAGTCTTCCTTGGTAGCCACTTAGTCACAAACACTGGCCAAATATTAGTTTTTTGCTTTTTTCACACAAAAACAAATATGAACGCTAACTTTGGCCAGTGTTTGTGACTAAGTGGCTACTAAAAAGACTAAACATACCCCACTTTCAATACCTTGGGTTGTCTACTTTTTCAAATGGTATGCCATTATGGGGGTAATTCTCATTCCTGGGCTACCACACCGTCTCAAAGGTAACATTACTAATCTGGCAAATTTCAATTTAAAAATGGAACGTTCTATATTTGACCCTGTAACATTCCAAAACACCATAAAACCTGTTAATGGGGGGTACTGTTGTACTCATGAGACATCGCTGATTACAAATATGTGCATTTTTTGCAGTAATAACTAACAGTATTATGACATTAACAACTAAAATGTCAGACGGAAATACAAATTTAAAAAGAAATCTTATTTTCTAAAATCTTTTAACATTTTATATATATGAATAATTAATGATAAATTAAAGCCCTGTTTCTCCTGAACAAAATGATATATAATTAGTGTGGGTGCACTTAATGTGACAGTGGTGACTTATGGGTGAACAGACATATAGCGCAAATTCCAGTTTTTGTTTACGTTTTGTTTTGATCAGAACGTGTACTATTGACTCTGTCCTGAAGGGGTTAATGATTAGCCTATAGGGCGGTTCAGATACTAGAAATTTGTGTGGTCACCTAATCAGTCGAAATCCCAACAAATTGCAGTTTGTATCATATTCAAAGGCTTTCAAAATCACCCTCTATTTATCCCCATAGACCTCTTTAGGAATGACCTTGGAGGTGTATACATCTGAGAAGAACCTTAGGATCTATTTAAGCAGTAACTATTGCAGCTATCAAAAATAGAAAAAATAGAACCCACCAATAATATTGGTAATTTGATAAATGGAGAGCTTAAAACACTTTAGATGAAACGTAGTATAATTTAGACTAAGTTGGACACTATCCTGGTCAAATGTTAGCTTCTTTTTTTTAAATTTATATCTTGGCTTTTTTTATTCTAAAGTCATCCCATCAAATTGTACAATAGAAGCAGACATGTTACAGAAAGTTAAGACTTTTATATGTATATTGTAACTTGTGACTTGTGAAACAATTACTCTTAAAGAGTTATACTATTATATACTATGATAAAAATGTACAATGGAGAAAAAACAGAAAAATTATTTTAGAAAGTTTCCAATTCACTATATTTCCAAGAGTTTTAAACAAGCATGCATACTATTTGGATTTTGACTCATACATGAGAATTTTACACATTTTCCAAATTCCATGTTTTCCTAGACACATGCTGATAACCAAGGCCTATTATGTAACTCAGTGTGATACATTAAGAAACAGCAATCAGTCAAGACTGCATGACAAGATGTAACATCCATAGTCAACAATTTGTTGACGCTTTCGAACATAAGTCTATTCAGTGTTGCATGAAATGTCATAGATGACAGAAGACTGTTCAATATGTATATCCAGATAACATAAAAACAAGAACACATATTGTAAAATAAATAAATATGCCCTTTTCATGTTACATAATGCACTTTTGCTGACCATGACTTTGAATCTATGATTTGTAATACTGTAATCAGATATGTGGAATAAATGAGCCATTTGTAATTTATTTATTTGCCATGTATTTATTGATGTAATAAATGAACCATACCAATAAAGAAAAGATCTAAAAAAAAAATGCTTCTAAAATGAATGCAAATCAAGGCTGCTTCTGACTTTCAGAAAACATAAAAAATCCTGATGACTACAAGCAAATTCCGAGATTTTAGCAAACCCATATTCATTGTAGCATATGAACATTTACAAAATAGTAGCAAGAGCTTTCTGGTACTTGATTGCAACTGCTGATTTGACTTCTCACCCTGCCATCTTGTAAGTGCTTTTATCTATTGCAGATAATGTTTCAAATGCCAAAAGACACATGTACTATTCAGCAATTACATTAAACTGCTGCAAATGCAACCAAGAAAATTTTATGTTGTCGGTTCAATGTTCAGATTCTACTAGTGAATCGTAAATTATACAAAGCAAGAAAGGTAACTTAACTTAAAAAAAATAATAATTTTCTTGTCTATTACCTAAAAAAAAAAAAAGAAATGGTCATCCTTGTGAATATGCTATATGGCTAAGAGATCAGATTTGATTTGGTAAGGGTCATGCATTTAGACTGTACACAGGGTCATACATTTAGACTGTAAGAAAGGAGGTTTATGCAAAGGAAAGGGTTTTTTTTAACTATAAGAACAAAAAGAATGTGGAATTCTCTGCCTGGAGAGGTGGTTTTATCAGAGTCAACACAAATTTTTAAACAGCTATTGGATGATTACATCCAAAATAATAATATTCAGGGATATCATTTTTAATTAGTGGGGTAATAGCATATTGATTCCATGAGAGATCTGACTGCTATTGTGGGGTTAAGAAACAATTTATTTCCTAGTTTGTTGCAAAATTGGAAGCGTGTCAACTGTTGCTTTTTTTTGTTTTGTTTTTCTTATTTGGGATGAACTGCAAAAGTATTTGTGAGAATGCTAAACTTGATGGACGTATGTCTTTTTAGCTATAGTGAGGGAAAAAAGTATTTGATCCCCTGCTGATTTTGAGCTTTTGCCCACTGACAAAGAAATGTTCAGTCTATAATTTTATTGGTAGATGTATTTTAACAGTGAGAGACAGAATAACAAAAAAATAAATAAAATAAATCCAGACAAACGCCTGTCAAAAAAGTTATAAATTGATTTGCATGTGAATGAGTGGAATAAATATTTGACCCCTTTGACTTTGTACTTGGTGGCAAAACCCTCATTGACAATCACAGAGGTCAAACATTTCTTGTAGTTGGCCACCAGGTTTGCACACATCAGGAGGGATTTTGTCTCACTCCTCTTTGCAGATCCTCTCCAAGTGATTAAAGTTTTGAGGTTTCAGCTCCCTCCACAGATTTTCTATGGGATTAAGATCTGGAGACTGGATAGGCCACTCCAGGACCTTAATGTGCTTCTTCTTGAGTCACTCCTTTGTTGCCTTGGATGTGTGTTTTGGGTCTTTGTCATGCTGTAATACTCATCCATGACCCATTTTCAATGCCTTGGCTGAGGGAAGGCGGTTCTCACCCAAGATTTGATGGTACATGGCCCTGTCCATCGTCCCTTTGATGTGGTGCAGTTGTCCTGTCCCCTTAGCAGAAAAATACCGCCAAATCATAATGTTTCCACCTGCATGTTTGACGGTGGGGATGGTGTTCTTGGGGTCATAGGCATTCCTCCTCCTCCAAACAAGGCGAGTTGAGTTTATGCCAAAGAGCTGGATTTTGGTCTCATCTGACCACAACACTTTCACCCAGTTCTCCTCTGAATCATTCAGATGTTCATTGGCAAACTTCAGACGGCCTGTATATGTGCATTCTTGAGCAGGGGAACCTTGCGGGCGCTGCAGGATTTCAGTCCTTCACGGCGTAGTGTGTTACCAATTGTTTTCTTGGTGACTATGGTCCCACCTGCCTTGAGATCATTAACATGATCCACCCGTGTAGCTCTGAGCTAATACCTCACCGTTCTCATGATCACTGAAACTCCACGAGGCGAGATTTTGCATGGAGCACCAGACCGAGGGAGACTGACAGTTATTGTGTGTTTCTTCCATTTGCAAATAATCGCACCAGCTGTTGTCACCTTCTCACCAAGCTGCTTGGCGATGGTCTTGTAGCCCATTCCAGCCTTGTGTAGGTCTACAATCTTGTCCCTGACATCCTTGGACAGCTCTTTGGTCTTGGCCATGGTGGAGAGTTTGGAATCTGATTGATTGATTGTTCTGTGGGCAGGTGTCTTTTATACAGGTAACAAGCTATTAATAGGAGCACTCCCTTTAAGAGAGTGCTCCAAATTCAGCTCATTGCCTGTATAAAAGACACCTGGGAGCCAGAAATCTTGCTGATTGAAACGGATCAAATACTTATTTCACTCATGCAAATCAATGTATAAATTTTTTGACATGCATTTTTCTGATTTTATTTTTGTTGTTGTTATTTTGTCTCTCACTGTTAAAATACACCTACCATTAAAATTATAGACTGATCATTTCTTTGTCAGTGGGCAAACGTTCAAAATTAGCGGGGGATCAAATACTTTTTTCTTTCACTGTATGTAGCTGTGTATATAACTATGTAATTTCAACCAATACAGCCTAGAAACATGACTTTTTATAGGCCTCTCTAAATCAAATCATGATCTTCTAATCTTAATGTGTTATTGGTCAATGTAGGCACATTATTTTACTTGGATTGCATTTATCATATAATTCCTTGCACAAACCTATTCTAATTTCACAGTCACAAGAGAACATTCTAACTCACCTGGTATAAATCATTTACATATAAAAAATTAATGCTATGATGATTATAACAAACCATGGCAAGAACAAAAATGAATCTCATGTACAGATTTTGAACAAAATAAATAATACAGTGTTACTGTATGTTTGGGGCCTGCAATGAGCTATACGCTCTGTACTTTACTTATGTTATTTCCTCCATATAACAATGTTTTAGAACATTATAGATTAGAAATACATATAGGTATGTAACATCTTTTGCATAGCTTACTTTGTTAAAATAGAATATTGTTACAACTTTTATTATCTAACTAATACAGGAGGTCCTCATTTTGTGACCTACTTGTTTTATGACGACTTGCACTTATGACCAACTCTCTCGACGGGTGGTAAGTGTGAGCTATGGTGGGAATTAGAGGGATTCTCTGCTCCGCTGTGTTCGTCTATGTTCGGGGAAATTTTCCCGAAAATAGATGAATGCAACAGAGCAGGCAACCCCTCTAATCTATGTTTGGGGAAATTTCCAAGAGCATAGATTAGAGGGATTCCCTACTCTTGTGCGTTTGTCTATGTTCCAGGAAATTTCCCCGAACATAGACATGCGCACCAGAGCAGGAAATTCCTTAAATCTATGTTCGGGGAAAATTCTCAGAACATAGACAAGCACACCAGAGCAGGGAATTCCTTAACTCCTCACTTACCGTCCAATTTGTTCTACTAAGTGAGGAGTACCTGTATTCATATAATATAATGGTTCCCTTTAAAACCTCAAAATTATTTGGAAACAAAAATACAAGATCTTCCTTTTCTTGTACCTGTTTATTGTGTTCATGCTTCAGTGTACTGAAAACAGCATAGTAACGTTTAGAATAACCATAACTTAAAGTCACGTAGGGTGAATATAATTATACTTGATCCTTACCTTTCACAATAATGGTGATGTATTCAGAATTGGGAAATCTAATGTACCTGCATTGTTTCCTTTTTTTGTGCCTCCTTGATTCGATTTACTTTGTTTTAATGATTTTTCGTACATTTGAAGCAACAATGACATATAATTATGGCAATGCCTCCACAATTGGTACATTCATCTAAACTTTTAATTGCTTTGTGTATGTTCTCACTTACTGAAGTATTGATTCCCATTTACGTTATAGGTGGCTTTCTAAGTTACTTCCTGGAGCTATTCGAAATGTAATTTCTTTATGGGTCATTTTATAACAGGTTCCTGTAGAATTATGTCAAAATATCAGATCTTAGATTGCATAGAGTGGTTGTTATTGTGCTAGCAGTCCTGCAAGGTTTAAATGATACATCTGACTACCCATTCAAATATTTGTTGTGTACACCTAAGTTATTATTAGAAATAATGGAGATAAAATGTAGGCTATATTAATTATATATCAATAGATATGTTCACCTAATACCTTTATATGTAAACTTATTTTCAGAAGGGAAGGGGCGAACATGATTATTTTTGATCTATTAATGCTTACATTAACTTATAAATGCCACAGAGGCTACAGTAAGAGCTTGGATCGTGGAATCTTGTTGGAAACAGGACAAAGTTAACATTTATTCCTGTTTCTTTTATTATGACTTCAAGTTTCAGCATTATGTTATAGACTGTATAGACTAATCTATCAATTACATGAGAAATTCCTATGTCCATTATGGAGAAATAATATTCTGGGATAATGAATCATAGTTGGGCAGACGCAATTTGCACTGAAACATGAGAGACACAAGAATGTGAACACTCTCGTTAATTAGTTATTTTGCCTTAAGATTACATCTGGATGATGTACTTACATATAGCAATGTGGTTATCTGTAATTCACTTCCATTAAGGGTATAAGTAGCTTGTGCATTCTTGACGACAAAGTGCATAACTTTGCATTTTTCTACATTAAATGTCATCTGCCATTTGAGTGCCTAGACCCCCAGTCTATCTAAATCCCTCTGCAGCAAAGTAATATCTTGCTCACATTGTATTTCTTTACAGAGGTCTGTGTTATCTGCAAACACTGAAACATGCCTTTTCAAGATTATTTCTAAATATGTTAAATAGAAGGGGGTCCCAAAACAGAAGTCTGAGGGACACCACTTACCACCTCTGTCCAGCTTTAAAAAATACCATTAATTACAACTCTCTGCACTCTATTTTAGGCCAATGTTCTACCCAAGAACTAGAATTTTCATGTAGAGCATGTAAGTTATATTTTCCTTTACTGTGCTTCATCTACATTTTGATCAGTTGCCCGGATATATTGTGTGGGGAGTGTGGTGTGCTCAGGCCAGTTATCACCAGGGGAGCTGAGGTCAGCACTGCATACAACTTTGTGTCAAGTACCATCTCCTTGGCAATTATATAAATTATTATACGGTGCATGCCGAGAGCCTCTCTAATTCCCTGTAGTGATAACAGGAGGACATTTTTAGATAAAAAAAAAAAAAAGAAGACAAATGTGTGTAAGAGCAACCTAAATATCATATGACATAAATGTAATAGTATATAAGGAGTCAACATAAGGAGTCAATACCAATTCAAATACATATATCTTGATAATTAACTTCAGGCATACCTGGAATCACCTATATATCCAACATAACATTTACTGAGGAGCTAAAAATTCAAAGGAGCAAAATGGTAAATCAAAAAATGTTGTTTAGACCCTGTCAAAAATCAGATCACACAAATATTGTTTACTTTTCTTTGGGGTCCTTATGAATGAACCTACTTTACTGTAAAGTATAGCTTTTCATTGAAAATTATATTTTTTTTAATATATAGTTATTATTGGTATTTTGTGGACAGGAAAATAAAGAGCAAATACAAAATGAAAAGGCCGACAATTAGGCATATCGGTATGAGAGGAACAGATAGCTATTTGAAATGATAATAAAAAAAAATAATAATAAAACAATAAAAAACATATAATCAAATAAACATCCAGATGACAAGGCTCAATTACATTTTCTGGCTACCATATATCCTTCTCTTTAATGGCACACCCTTTACCACTTGCCAACAGGGATAGGGCAACCATATTAAGGCAATGTTTTCCAGGGAGGTCTATCTCATTGTTAACCAACTATTCTACAACTTGTTATGAGTTGTTTCCCTGCTTATATATCATTCTTTCATATTGGCAAGATGACTTTATATACTCTAGTACTTCAGATTTATTTTCGTCTCGTGACCAGCAATGCTAAGCAAGCCCTATATTCTTATGGCAGAAACTCTGTATGGCTACATTTGCAATAAATGTTTCATTGTTTTAGTAGAGAGTGTGCTCTTGCTCTTCATACAGGCATTTTTTGTTTGAATTAACTTTTTTTGGCTTAACCAAATTTTAATAGAGGTATTTATATTAACACACTTTTCAAATGTTATGATCCCTTTGTCTGACACTGCACATGTGATTTATTTTTATAATTAGACTCATGACCTGTTTGGTGGAATGTTTTGAACAATTCTTAGACTCTTTTGTAGCTCCTCTGAAAAACTAGTATGTAAAATCCTTAAAATAATTTTGCCCACGCGCGGAGCTTAGCCACTGAACAGAACGGACGCAAGTTCTGCGACCTCCGGCTAAAACGGAGAAAATCAACGGCAATCACAGCTGGACAGGCCAAATTAGCCCGAGAGACTAATGGGCAGAGCAAGAAGGTAATGATAACGGCCGACCGATGCCCTTTTTATTCCCGCAGACGAGCGGGAAAGTACGCCGCAAAGCCAAGGCCTACCCCGCTTACGGGGCCTTTGAATCAGCGCTACGCAACGCGGTGTACTCTGTCACCACACCACCCACGGAAAACGGGACAACCCAGCAAACATGGGACGGAAATCCCAGCAAATAGCTACAGGTGCGTGTAAAGACACGCACGATATAGGTACGATGCTGCAGCGCCCCGCGGCTCCAAAGATGGATGCCACTACTGACCTAGACACCAGCTCCACATGCTCGGAGCAAACCCCTGGGGAAACCATAGACCCAAAGTCACCCCTGGATAGTGCTGCAACTTCAGTCCTCCCACTCAGTCCTGATCAAGAAGCTAGATGCTGCAGAAGACAGGAGCCGCAGAATAAATGTAAAGATCAGGGGCATCCCTGATGATATCAGCCAGTCAGAACTACCACACTACCTCAGACGCCTCTTTGCTACCTTACTATCACACATGCAGGCAAAAAAGCTGGCCTTTGCAGGAATCTTTCACATCAGCAAACCGAGACAGGCACCTCTCCTAGCAACCAGAGATGTGATCATGCGGTGCCAAACTAACAGACAGAAACAACATTTTCACTGCTATAAAAGTTAAAAGACAGCTGGACTTAGAATCCGCCAGTCTCACCTTCTATCAGGACCTCACCAGGTCCACCCTCCAATAGAGGAGAACTCTGGGCCCAGTGACCCGTCACCTTCAAGACGCCAGTATGACCTACCGTTGGACAATGCCTAAAACCCTGTCGGTTGATCACCACGGCATCACTCTGAAATGCCTTCCTTCAAGCGTTGGGGCTCCCATTGGGAACCTGACACACCTACCACTTCTCACACATGGGACCCTACAAGGACTGTCCCCTTCGTTCCCTGAAGGAGAGGCGCCCCGATAACAGCCAATTGATTCCAACTTATTTTAAAAGTCCACAGGCACAAATGTTTTGTTTTTCTATTTCTTTAGCTAATATATAAGAAGTTCTGAATAGCACACCTAAATGTTGCATCTCCCAGTTTTATAGTGTCATCCCCTCAGGGTGCGTTAAACCACAGGTTGACACGATCACCAGTGGGTATCCCACAACCTACACTGGTCACCACCGCACAAGGGCTAATACAGTGGCCACCACCATCTATCTCCCTCCCCCCACGACCCCCTTGGTTAGGGGTCATAGACCACACTCATACTGCACACGCAAATACATGGCACATAGGGCACGTAACTGATAAGGATGAGAACGCCCAAAACACAATGTACTTAGCCCCTATGCCCAAGCCAGTGTCACACCTGAAGGCTATGTGGTACATTCCCTCATCACTGTCGTTCCCACTAGTGTCCACCTACGCATTGCAATCACCAGTTGTCATTAATTAATGTTTAAAGCCTAGATGTGTGGGACCTAACAAACAACACAATGTTTTTCTCTTGTGATTACAGTATAACTGTGATAGGCCTAGTTAGTTTGTCATTTCCTACAAGACTAAACTTAAAATGTGCAATGTTTTCAAGTGCCGCATATATGTTTGTATCTACTGTATGAAAGCTTGTGATAACTGTTGTGGCATCTCAAGAATATGTGTAACGCAAAAGCACAACAAAAATAAAGAATACAAAAAATATATATATATTTTGCCCAAACTCACCAGCATTTGTATGTTCGGTTATTATTTGACAATTTCATACAATCACACACTAGTGATAGACCTTTATTGTAATTATCCATTGACTATTAATTTAGGATTATTTCCCATTAAAGAGGAACTAACACTTCTCTGGTATATTCACCACTGAATAAAACATTGAATATTAGTATGACTTGTGTTAACCTTTTTTTTCATGAGATGCTTTTTTTTTTTTTTTTTTATATGACAGATTTAGCAAATGTCATAATTTTCCAGTTAAACATGAAACATAGAAATATTGTTAAATTTCTCTCCTGTGCTTGTTTCCTCTATGCCAGGGGTTCTCAATAATTTTAAAAAATATTTGAGCCATAGCATAAACCAGTTAATAATCAGAGTGTAATGTTTTCTTTTTTGGCGAATTTTGCTTTTGGTATACAAACATTAATTTTTACAGATAGTAAACAGATTGTAGTACTTAGGGGCAGGTGCGCATTTATGTGTAGAGTTGGTGTTTGTACATAATTTTAGCTTTTTAATACTGGGTGTTTGGTATATAATGTCTGCATTTGCATGCGGTGGTGAGTTTGGATGTAGTGTTGTCATTAAATGTGGATGTACACGTGTGTATTATTTTTTGAGTGAATGGTGTGTTTGTATATAATTTTAGGTTCAGGGGTGTTTTTGTATTTAATGTTTGTGTTTGCAGGGATGTGTTTGCATGTTGTGTTGATGTTTGACTGCTGTAACGTATGCTCATACATGGCCACATACATGCATGCTTAAACAGATAGACATACACATTAGCGCAGATACAGACATATAAAGACACTGACACATACACACACAGACACAAATATACACACACTGACACATGCACACACATTGACACACAGAAACCCACACTGACACATACACACACTGACACACATATACAAACACTGCAACACAGATACACACAGTGACACATACACACATAGATACATACAGTTACACTCAGATACATACAATCGCACATACACATTGCCACACAGATACACACTGACACACAGGTACACACAATAGAACATACATACACACACACGCACACAGATACATACTGGCACATACACATACAGATACACACTGGCATAAACACACACACTCAGATACACACACTGGCACATAGATACACACATTTCAACACAAATACACACACTGGCACATACACACTGCCACACAGATAAACACACTGACAAACAAACACACACTCAGATATACACATTGACACATACACACACCTTGACAAACAGATACACACACATAAACACACTGGCACATACACACACCTTGACATACAGATACACACAGTATACACACTGGAACGTCCACACACTCGGTTGGAGTGCCAGCGGTCCGTCACATTTGGTGGCAAGCAGTGGGATGGCGCCCCACTGGAACGTCCACACACTCGGTTGGAGTGCCAGCGGTCCGTCACATTTGGTGGCAAGCAGTGGGATGGCGCCCTACTGCGAGGACCAGCAACTCGGAGACACCGGTTGTGGCGAAACCAACCTCGCCACTGTACACTGGAGAAGCCTGGTTGCCCGCCTGCTGCCTTTGGACTATGGCCCCATGTTAAAAGACATCTTTTTCCCTGCAGAAAAGACTTATTCATGATTTTCTGCCGGTTGTTCGGTAGATTTGTTTGAGTGTGTTGTACCCCAGATAGGAATCCCATGGAGCCCATTCGCATGAAACTGACTGTGTAAAGATTTTGGCTCCATGGCGATTAAACTGTATTCGTGTGGTCTGAGCGCCATTCGCTTAATATTGTGCTCTCAGACCTGAGCTATCTGGGGATATGTAGAACGTATATGTTTTATGTACTGAATGTAACTGTAGGTAATTTTATGTCTTTTACTGTTTGTTTTCTGCCATGTGGTTAATGGAGTATTGCCTGTCTTTGGAGATAATTGAATTACTTCTCAATTAACTCCAGAGCAGAGAGGAGGGATTGTGATGCATTGTGGGATGGTTGAAATGTGCAAGTCTGTGATTGGTCCTTTTACCCTTTGTGTCCCAGTCTCCCATTTGGTCCCCTTGGGGAGTGTCCACCAGGTGGGAGACCTGCATAAAAGCCAGGCAGTTAGCCCCAGTAAATCAGTTCCTGCTTAACCCTCAAAGTGAAGTGTCATGTCATTATTGGGGGAGGATTTACTGTATGCTGTTAGAGACTGATTGCCAGGAGTGTAAGCCGCTTGGGGGCTTTTCCTGTTTGTCTGCTAGCAGCTATTCGTGTGTCTCCAGTTCGGGAGTTTCGAGTATTCCCTTGGTATGCAGTTCGGGAGTTTCGAGCATTCCCTTGGTTGCAGTTCGGGAGTTGGTGAATTCGTGGGTTTGCAGTTCAGGAGATTGGTGCTTGCAGTAGCTGTCGGTGCAGCTGAAAAAGGGGAATATCGCCTAAACGGTTTTTAACCTCTGTTGGGCAAAACGGTCCGTTACACCGGTAACATGTGGAGTTACAGATTTATAATTGAGGGCAACGCTAGCACTTGTGCAGTGCCCCTAAATATAGAGGAACTCAAGAGAATGGAGCGACCTAGCGACCGTGCAGTGTCCCCATGTGAAGAGGAGTTTTTCTGGAGATTGCAGCAACACTTGGCCCAGCAGGATGGGCCCATATCAGAGGAGAGCATACTGGACTGGAGAGATGCCACTCGGAAGGAGCTGTGGTATGAGGCCTTAGAGGAGGTACTGCGGCGGTGGAGAGAGAGCCTTCCCAGTGACGAACAGCGGTTCCAGGTACTTGTGGCCCTGCGGTCACCTTTCCTAGGGGAGCAACCCCTGGATGAGTGGGTAATGGAACTGTGGGACCTGATTTGGAAAGAGTGGCTGGATGGAGCTTACCGGGCACTAAAGTGGTACGCCACCCAGCGCAACCCCTGGATGACTAACCACTATCTGCCAGAAGGAGAGGATTATAATGGCCCGGGCTTACTGTGGGAGGCCTTTGAGGAGGGCAATGACTTTGGATGCCCGCAGAATGTTGGCTCTGGGACATCCACGACATCAGGGAAACTCTGCTGGATCTTCCCCGAGTGGACGACCTGGGGCCAAGCCTGATTCATCTGGTCACAATGGAGTGGTAGCTGGAGCAGAGCTACCAACATCTGTTCAGCTTAGCACAGCAACCAAGTATACTACCAGGAGTAGGGACAGTCGGACCTGCTCCCCAGCGGCAGTATACTTTGCAGGGAGAGGAGACAACCGATCTCCCTCCCCAGTGGCAGCCTGAGTTCCAGGAGGAGGTGATGGTCGATCCCTCCACCGTACAGCAGCCAACGTCCTGGGGAGGGGAGGCAACCGGCCTCCCTCTCCAACAGCAGCCTGAGGAACTAGAGGTGAAGGACCTCATAGACTTGGCCGGGGAAGACCCACAGATGGCAGGCAGAGATGGGACCGAGGTCTCTCTGCCGGCCCTACAGGGAGGCTGGGTAGCCGGACCAGATCCCCAGCAGCAGTATACTTTGCCGGGAGAGGGGACAACCGGTCCCAGCAGCGACATGAGTTCCAGGAGGAGGTGATGGTCAATCCCTCCACCTTACAGCAACCAGCATCCTGGGGAGTGGGGGCAACCAGCATCCTGGGGAGTGGGGGCAACCGGCCTGCCCCTCCAACATCAGCCGGAGATACCGGGAGAGGGGGAAGACAACACTAACCACACTGGTGCAGATGGGACCGCGGTCTCTGTGCCAGTCCTACAGGGATGCTGGACGGGCAGTCCAGATCCCCAACCAACCCAGCAGGGATGCCAGGAGGAGGAGGTAAGTGAAACTTCCCCTCCCCAGCTACATCTCAACCGGGTCCTAGGGGCAGTGGATGAGCATGCGATACCCACTGACCTCCTCCCAGCAGCAGAGCTGGCATCTGGGCAGAGCACTGTTAGCCTCTGCCCTCCCTTTTTCCCTGGTCCAGAGCCTGACTTACTACAGGTTACCCCAGCGGAAAAGCTGGCAGCAGGGCAGAGCGCCGCTGGCCTCTGCCCCCCAAGCAACACCAGCAGTTTGCCTAGCTACACCAGAGAGACTGAGAGTGCTGCACTGTCCCACTACAAACCTGAACCTACAGGCCAGTACCATTTATTCTGGGGGGGGTTACTCTGCGTATTTTTCTTTGTGGGTGGGCTGCCGCCTAACCTAGTAACTGACCGGCAGAAGGTCAGGTACCTGTTTAGTCTTCCCCCCAAAAGGGAAGATGTGTGACGAAGTGCCTTCGCCACTTGTGCCTGGAGGGGACTACTGGCTAGCTTCCTGCCTTCCGACTATGGCCCCTGTGCTGATAGCTGTATTTTACCCTGCAGAAAGGTTTATTTGTGTATTTCTGCCGGGGCGTTCAGGACTTTCGGTATGTGAGTAGTGCTACCCCAGATAGCTATGCCATGGAGCCTATTTGTGTAACGAAAGACTATGGAAAAGACTTTGGCTCCATGGCGATTAAACTGTATGTATGTGATCTGAGCGCCATTCGGTAATAATGTGCGATCAGATCTAAGCTATCTGGGGATATGTTGCATGTATATGTTTTATGTAGTAATTGTAACATTGTGTAATTTTATGTCTTTTTATAAACATGTGGTTAATGGAGTCTTGCCTCTGTCCTGGGAGATAATTTGATTACTTCCCAATTATCTCCAGGATAGAGAGGAGGGATTGTGATGTCACTGTGGGAGTGTTTTGTTTGTATTGTCTGTGATTGGCTAATATCCAATATGTGTCCCATTGTTCCATCAGGTCCCCTAGGGGAGTGTCCACCTGGTGGACACTTGCATAAATACCGGGCAGGTATTGTCCCCATCACTGTCCCCATCACTGCCCACCCACCCTCACTGACCCATCACTGCCCCATCACTGCCCACCCACCGTCACTGCCCACCCAGCATCACTGCCCCATCACTGCCCACCCCCCATCACTGTTCACCTACCATCATACCTGCACCTTTCTTGAAGCCTTGGCTCATGCTTGGGGGAAGGCTGGGTGAGAGACGGCGAGACCCTGGCACAGCTCCTTCCCTGGAAGTGGGGTCCACAGTGCTGATGGTATCGGTTGGAGTGTTCGGAGTGTTTGGCAAGCACTAGGAGCATCGATTGGTGGAGGTACTCAGTCGGAGTGCCAGAGTTCCGTCACACACACACTGACACACAGATACATACTGGCACATACACACACATTCACATACACACACACTGACAGATACACACAGGTCATGATTTTTTAATTTGCAGCCACCCTCCTGTTAGCATACCTTTTGTCTGCCGAAGGGTGGCTTGCTTGGAGTGCGCTGGTATGTGAGGTCGGCAGCAGCTCACTACCCGCTCTTTCCCTCCAGTGCGGGATTTTCTATGTCTGGGAGGAAGTTACTTCCTCCCAGCATCCAATACTAGCGCTCTTAAATGGCCACAGCACCTGACTGTTCATGCACCTAATTGAATGGGCCACCGAATAGGCAAATTGTGGTATAATCCCAAATTTGTTCTCGTTGAACCCCAGAGTTACCCTGGTCACCAACTGGAAACGCTGCTCTATGGTGACTGCCAGATGCAAAGGGAAGAGTTTATCACAATGACTGTCATGGATGAAAGATAAAGGTACCCAGTTGCAGGATAAAGAAGTGTGACTTTCTACATGTATTTTTTTAGACATCACCAATACATATCTGCAAAATATATGGATACATAATAATAATATTAAAGACCTGGACGTGACTGGTTCTCTTTAAAGGAACACTATAGCGTTAGGATTAACAATCTATATTCCTAACGCTATAGTGTTCCTGACCCTACTATTTTTTTAGCTGTCAAAACCCTGTGCACTATAAAATGAAAATAATAAAGGTTTTACCCACATTTTTTCACCTCTGTGGCTCCCTCATCAATGCTTACCTCTCTGCCTCTTGCAAAATCACAGAGGGGGCATAGCCCAATCCAGTGCTCCTCACAGAAGTGAATGCATTATGTGCATTTAAACTTCACCATAGGAAAGAGCTGAATCAATGCTTCCTTTTTGGATTTCTGTGTCACGTGACTAGGCTTTACTTGGTCAGATCTGCAGAAGCACTTCTAGTGGTACAGACGGATTATGCTGATGGCCCTGCAATGTAAACATTGCAGTTTCTCTAAAACTGCAATGGTTTACTTTGCAGGTTTAGTAGGACAGGAATACTGCTCCCAGATAACATCATTGAGAGGAAGTGGTCTGGGTGACTATAATATTTCTTTTAATATTACTGCTGATAATGCCATGGCAATATAACTTGCTGCTGATAGATTCACATTTGCTGTACATGGATATAAAGAGGGAAGTATTGCAGTTTTGCTAAATGTTCCTATAAAAAATACATGTTTATGGTAATTAGTCTTCTTTAGTTTTTGGACAAAAATACCTACATTTCACATAAATCTCTATAACTGTAAAACCATATTATTCTTTTATTAATACCAGCACATCTATTTGCCACATAGACACAATAGGAAATATGTATATGATTAGTATAATCAATCAATCAAACAGGAAAGAAATATGGTTCTTACAGTGTTCACTGTACTTATGCTTTAATTTTCTTAACGTTTTGTTTAATGTACAGCAAACATGCAATGAATTGGTGTAAAATGTGTTATAGCATGACTAAAGCACAGAAAGGATTTTTTTAAACTCCTTTGAATAGGTCACCCACCTAAAATAACTGACTGACTTTTTACTTGTGTTGTTAAATAAGTACGGATAGATCTTTGCCTTGTCTATAATTTAGCCAAATTGCCATTTACAGCTGGGATTGTTTTCACAGAAAGAGCTGAGAAATCTAATCTAAAATCTGATTTTCTTTAAAGAATGTACTTCAGGGCCAAAAGAGTTGCCAGAAACAGTAAGGATTTAGGTGGCTTCCTTTACAACAAAACTGTTAGTGGCAGTACAAGCTCCATTTGTTAAATTAATGTGTCAGGAGAGTTTGGTTCATAGTGACAACACTTTGCTTTTATTTACCAATGCTTTGTGCTATTCTAAGTGGAATAACTGAGCACAACAAGATGTTTGGAAAAGTGACTCAAACATTATTTGGTGGTAGATAATTTTCACAACATTTTGTACACAAAATTTAGAGTGAGATTTCTACATCCAAAAAAAATAATTTAACTTGTGCAAATAAAGTGTTTGATATGCAAAAATCCAGTTGTATCAGACAATATTTCCTCTTTATAAATCTTAGCCTCTCTTATTCCAAGAAAATGCTACTCTTGGATCAAAAAAGGCCCTAGTCATTAGAGTTCTGAATGGCATCAAGTGAAAAAAAAAAAATTACACATAAAACAAATATAACTTATAACAGAAAAAAGGGAGACAGCCATTGGAGGCAGAGATGTAGTGTACCTGCCCCTCCTTCCTTCTGAAAGGATGGAAAAAAAGGGTTGCGTATCTATGTAAAATGGGACCGTGCTATAACGATTTACCTATCCTAGGGTTTTATACAGTTTATAGAGTTTAACCCTGAGGTATAGGGGTAAAGTATTCAAACCAAAGAGACCAAATTTTTGTATATTTTTCAATATCCCCATCATTTCAAAAAAATGGGTTTTTCCATTTTTCCCTGATAGTTTATTTGAGTTTTAATTTCTGTCATGTTAGGAATTTCTTCTTTTTCCAGTACCTAGAGACACAGAGTTTTGTAGCCATCAGAATATGGATTATCAGGCTGAGAGTAGATTTGAATATCTCAGAAAAATCAAGATGAAAAAGAAAATTCTCAGAAGCTAGATCAGGGATGTTAAATTTATAATCCCTAAACAATTGTAAAATAATGAGCTTGATATCTGAGAGAAGATAACAATCTCACCAAATATGTTTTAGGGTTCCTAAATCTTTTTTTTACATCTTCTGCATAAGAGGAGTTTGGTTGATATTTACATATTTTATGGGAACGAGATTCCATCTATTAAGAAGTTTATAAAATGACTCTTGTATGTTTACACAGTATATTGTTTTCTTAAATAGTTCAAAAGATTTTAACCAAGAAAACAACGGGAAAGACTTACCCAAATTGTATAATAGTCTTTGTCTTAGTATTAATGATATTTATATTATTAATCTCTCTGATCTTTGTTGGTTTTTCTGATTGAAGCCCATAGAAGATTGAATCCAAGGGAGATTGATTCACCAAAGGGGTTTTGCTTAGAAAATTAAGCATTCTCAAAAATAAAAAAATGAATCTGCCTGACAATCCATATCTATTCTATAAATCAGGAAAGTCTGAATCTTATTATCCATGTATATATCTTCCACTGTAGTTAAACCAGCTTCAACCAAGCCTTTCAGGTTTAAATCTGGTATATGAAATTTTGTATAATGGAGCCTGTACTGAAAGTTGGTTTTGAGAAAAAAAAGCTTTTTAATTGAAAAATTGATTTAAAGGTCTGTTGTATTATCAGATGTTCAATGTGTAAATCCTTAAAGGTTTTATAATCTACCCAAAATAGATGGAAGGGGCTCATATTCCCACATCCTTTTTTCCATAAATATACAACGGTTTATTTCAAGAATTCCTATGCCCCTATTTCAAGAAATGTGAAAACATTGCGATTTCATGTAAAAAAAAAAGACATTCGGGAAAGCTATACTGCCTCTGTCCTCCTTGTTGTCATGATTTTAAATTGAATTCTTGATGTTTTTTTACCATTCCAAACAAAAGAATAAAATAATCTATAAAACAATTGTTTCTTCGGTACTCTTATAGGGAGGGTACAAAAGAGATATTCCAATTTGGGTAATATGTATGCTTTCAGAATGTTTATTCTACCTACCCACAATATATGAAATTTACTTCATTTCTTAATTATCTCTCTCAGTTCTTGAAATACTTTACTAGAGTTATTTTCTGTCCAGGAATTTGTGTCAAAATTAATTTCTATTTCCAAGTATTTAATTGTTTTATTAGTCCAATAAAATTTATGGTTTTGAACCAGGATTTCCGCTTAGATGTTTGTAAGATTAGCAGAAATAGTCTGTGTTTTTTGTATATTCATTTTATAGTTTGAAAAGTAACTGAATTTGTTGATGTAATGGTATTTATTAATTAATGACTTTACATCATAAAGAAAGCATATTTAGTGTAATGCTTAAGAGGCACCACTAAGGGCAGTGTGTAGGAAGACATGTGCTTCTGGCAGTGACATCACAGGCCAGCCTATTTAGGAATACACTGAATAAAAACCAGATGTAGGAGAAACTCTGTCTCTTTTTGCCTGTACCCGACTGAACCTAAGATGTAGTACCAGCGCTGGCTTAACACCAGCCAAAGGGCTGGGGCCTTGTAAGTAATGTGAATCCATTGTAACATTTAGCAACTCTAATAGCCTTTTGTATAACATTTAGCAACCAATAGCCTTTTGTAAGTAATATGTTGTAGTTTTGTATTGTATAATTATTGTCGTAAATTGACATTCTGCTAGCATCTGTTTTATTTATTATAGTTATATTAAATATACATTTAATATTACAATGTTTTGTGTATTTTCTATCCACATATTCGACCATAATACCATGAACTATAAAAAATATTAATGTTGTTCTGTATTGCTTAATTATTATGTATTACAAGATTAATATTCATATTTAAGTCATGACCACAACAGTTGATACAGGCTAGATTTTCAGAGATTAAAATCTCTGGATGAGAAATGGTTAAAACGATGTTGTCTGCGTATAATGTTATTTTATGTTCCTGATTGCCAAGGAAAATTTCTGATATTTTAGTTGACTGTCTAATATAGGCTGCTAATGGTTCAAATGAAAGGATATAAAGCAAAGGTGCCAGTGGGCAACCCTGCCGCGTACCATTTTTAATATCCAACCAGTTTGAATTTAGCCTATTTTCATAAATGTTTGCCTTGGGATTAGAATAAAGAGACATTGCCAGATCTTTAAAAGCCCCTTCTATTCTGAAGGTCGAAAAGGTTTCTGCACGGTAAGTCCAATTAACTCTGTCAAACGCTTTTTCAGCACATTTATCAGCGAGATCGGGTGGAAGTTACTTATATAGTTAATATCCTTCTCGTGCTTAGGAATAATGGAGATTGTAGCATCCAGCAAGCCTGACGACAATTTCTTAGATTGGGTTAATTCACTGAAAAGTTTGCATAATAATGGAGTGATATTGATTCGAAAGATTTATAAAAGGCAGCAATATATCCATCAGGGCCAGGAGACTTGCCATTCTTAAGGTACATAATTTATTTATTTCTTTACTGGTAACAGGTTTATTTAATTCAATAAGTTTTTCAGGTTTAATAGAGGTAAGGGTGAGTTTTTTGCAAAAAAAATATTTGAGTTCTATTTGCCTAAATTTAGTTTTTGGAAGGTTATATAGAGAAGTGTAATAGTTTATGAAGGTATTACTTATTTGATGGGGGGTCAAATATTTATTTAATATTAAGTAACACATGACTTTCTAAGAAGAAGAAAAAATGAAACCTAACTTGATGATGGAAGTCCAGCGGTGTTCTGGAGTTTCTGTGTCTGATTTTAGTTCCATGAGATTCATGTCCAAACATTCATGCGAACAAGATGGCCGCCACCTTGTAGTTGTCTATAGGAATTGCGACCACCCAGAGCAACAATTAGAACACTGTGGTGAGAAACGTTCCAAGTTGTTATTAGGTGTTAACAAGCGCCAGTTCGGTAACTAAGCCATATAATCCCAATTGCACAAACAGAGACATTATAATTTTTACATTATATTTCAAAAGGTCCATAGTATGTGGGCAGGAGGCTGGCAAGCAGGCTCCTCCATGAACTCGTGACAAACTCACTGGAAAAGGGGAGTTTATCACACTAAACTCTCCCATTGTTTCCTCTTCTGTTCCTCCGTTGGAATCTGTTCTTCTTTTCATAATTTCTGATCCATTTCTCTTTAAAACTTAAGACAAAGTATGAACTACTTTGTCTTTTGTATTTTTCTCATGCTTCACAATCTTGACAAAGGGTGGAACTTAAGGCAAACTCCACGTCCTTTGTCAAGATAACAGTGTGTAAGAGTGAAAAGCTTGCCTTAAGCTCCACCCTTGGTTAAGATTGTCAAATTTACTACTTTGTCTTGTGTTTTAAATATAAATAAATAAATCATAAATGGAAAAAAGAAGAACAGATTCTGAAGGAGGAAGAGAAGAGGAAACAATAGGATAAAGGCAGGTTTGAGGTGATAAAGCCTCTTCAAAGTCTATGAGAATCGTTGTAGATACATCATTTTTGAAATCACAGTATTGGATTATTTGAAAAGCTTAATAAACCAAAGAATGTATTACTGATTTGCACTTGCTATGTTCTATCATGTGACCTAGTTGGGTTGGTTCTCCATCCTGTATTTTCTGCTTGTTATTACAGTTATGATCAAAATTATTCAACCCTATTGAAAATTAGGTTTATTATCATAATATGCAGACTTTCAGTTGTTTGCTATGAACAAATTCAACAAAAGCAACTGAAATAGCTCAACACAACAATTGCTTCAAGTGGTTCCCAAAATTTTACAGTCTCAAAATTATTCCACCTCTTGAATAGAATCCCTCACAACAGCACAATTATGCAAAAAGTGCTTGTTGTCTCAAGCACACCTCATGCAACTAATCAAGGGCTTCATTAGTTGAACGAGGTGTGCATGATCAAGAATACTTGAAATATCTGAACTGGCTAGGGGTTTGTTGAGTGTCAGGAAAGAGTTTAGTGCCCTTCACAAACAAGGAACAGGTACAAAAAGA
>OW240914.1:152284488-152301908 GCA_933207985.1 Pelobates cultripes | reverse complement strand
GTCAGTATGTGTGTGTATATCTGTGTCAAGGTGTGTGTGTTAATCTGTATGTCAAGGTGTGCTTATGTCAGTGTGTGCATGTGTCTGTGTATGTGTATTTGTCACTCAGGGTGTGTATCTGTGTGTGCGTTTGTGTGTGTGTATCTCTGTGTCAGGGTGTGTGCATGTGACAGCCTGATCTGGCCCCCCCGGCCATGTGATTGCGGGGTCCTTACGATCACATGGCCTGAATAGCCGGCTTATGCCATGCCTGCAGGGGGCCTGACTGAGCTCTCGGGCAGTCCCCCTAATGCCTGCAAAAAAGTTTATAAAGTGAACAAAAGTTAATAAAACAAACACATACATAAACCATTGATAAAAGTGTATTTTAATATTAATATATATATATTAATATTAAAATACACGTAGAATGACATTAGTTATATATATATACAAAAGGTGTTTTTTTGTTTTTTTTAAGAAGATAGTGGAGTGCAGCCTTACTTTTGTATACTCTATTTGAATCAGCCTGCAGGCTCTGGCACCTGGCATTATTGAAGATAGCGTGAGTGCAAGAATTCTTTTTGTTTCCTTTTGGGACCTCGGTTTACAAATGACTCGGTTAACATAATTTTCGGTTTACAAATGAAAATCCATTAAAAATAATGCCTCAGTTTACAAATTCTTTTTGCAATACAAAGCAAGTTTCCCTAGGATGCATTACACCTGGGGGGTTTATAGCACCGCCCCCTGCATGCTGGAGACTGTGGGTAGCATGTGGCATTGAGTGTGGAGGTGTTGGAGCGGCTTTTGCATCGATTTTTGGAGCCATTCTGGAAATTGTTTGCAGTTGTCTTGGGACTTTTTGGTGCATTTCTCAAGCTGTGGAAAGATAGGGAGCTGAGCTTCGTCGTTTGCATGCCTTTTATTGTGTGTTCTGCATTGTGGGTTGGTTTCCATTCCAGCTCATTTTGACTTTTTTTCTGACCTCCAGAACGGATTAATTGGTTTTCAATGCATTTCTATGGGAAACCGCATTTCGGTTTACACATTTTTCGCAATAAGAAATGTCCCAGAGAACGCATTAAATTCGTAAACCGAGGTCCCACTGTATATATATATATATATATATATATATATATATATGTATAAATAAAATAATCAATAATTGAAAATAAATAAATAAATTAAATAAAAAATTAATTGAAAAAAATTATATTCCAGTTTTAATTTGTTCTAACTGTATTTTGATATTAATATACATATAAATTAAGTTCAAAATACATTTAGAATGACATTATAAACACATATATGTATATTATCTATCTTAAATAAATACCAAATGTTAGCACTTTGATGTATATAAATAGCACAAGTATCACTTTAATTTACTACGTCTCACTTTAATATATTAATGTTAGCACTTTATTGTATAGAAATGATATATTTAGCACTTTGAGACTATTGGAATATAGTTTATTGTAAATAATTTGTAATTGTAACTTTAAAAAACATCTAATAAGGGGTGCATGGTAGGAAGCAGATAAGATCCTAACTGTATAATTATGTCTAGATACTAGATATGGAATAGCCTTTATAAATAATGGAATGTGAGTCATAAACGAATAAGATCCCTCTAAATAGTTAAATATTGTTTGTTTAATATGTTTTTAATGTTTTGATTAGATGCAGAGTTAGAGTTAGATCGCCTAGGCTGACTGTGAAAAGAGCGAGGATATTGCTCGCTGCGTTGCCGTGGAGCCAGGTAAACATACCGGGTATCCACGGCAACGATGACGTCAACACGCTACTTCCGGGTAGCGGGAGGGTGACGCATGCGCAGAGACGGCGATAGAACGCCGTGGAAGCAGTGCAGCCTCAGGTGGTAAGTGTTTTAATTATTGATTGTATTATTTGTTTTACTATATAAGTGTGTTATTTGTAAGATGTATTTTGAGCTGTTAAGATCCTGATGAAAGCCATGAAGTTTGGCTGAAACGTCGATCACATCAAGTTTTAACCTATGAAATAAAGAACAACTTTTTAAAGAGACCAGAAAAGACCGTGAGTGCTTGCCTTTTGTACCTTATATTTTTGTATATATATATATATATATATATATATTTACACATCTTGTGTAGTGATCAGCACTCACGGTCTTTTAGAGTTAAAAATTTGTTTATTCAATTTCCATAAAATACGATCAACATTTCAGTCCCCACTGGGACTTTCATCAGGATCAGGCATGCCTGAAATGTCGATTAAAATTCTACAAATATTTTTACATAATCAAGTCATTTTATTCTTTACCATTTGAGCGACCTGCCCGACAACCCAGGCTGAAAGTCCAGAGAATTTGGCTCGCAAGCCCTATATTTAACCCTGTAACTATCTAGGACATCATAAAACCTGTACATGGGGTGTACTATATAGAAGGATCAGCGCTTAAAAACTTAAATAAAGGCAGCACACCTAAAGGATAGGGCTCCCTCACAGGGCACCTATATATAGGTATAAGGAAGTAGAAAAAGGTGGCGCCACACCAATATGTACAATTAAATATAATCAAGTAGTAATATAGAAATAAACAATGATATATAATACAGAGAGAGAACAGTAAAAATAATAATAGGTATATATATATATATATAAAATTTGTCTGCTCTTGCATGAAGGAGGGGTGGCAAAAAAACTTATTGCACCAGGGCTCCCTGCATTAGTTTCGACACTGACACCACCCAATGTAAATAGTGTGTTGGAGTGGTTGTGAGGTTGCCACGTAACCATGGCAATCCCATGCGTTGTGCAGGTATCCATAAAGAAACAGGACATTGCACATGCATGCCATTTTTGTAATAAAAGCCTGTTTCATTACATACAGGGGACACTTCCTACTTTTTCTCCTGGCAACACCCACCTAATGTAATTTAGAATTGCAGTGAGGATGCTGTCAAATAGTGCTTCATTACCCCCTATATAATTCCCCTCTGCTGATCAGTCTGTGCCATGTTGTGGCTCTTGCTACCTGAGAGTGTTTATCTGATTGTTGTGTTTTGCTGTTATTGACAGGCTTAGCTTGACTAATCTGATTTTCTGTATTTCCTTTCTTGGCACAATTTATCATTATGTTGTTATTATGCATTAAAATTGGCCTGTCCCTGACTCTGCTTTACCTGCCTGAAGGAGTATTTTGCTCCATGAGTGCTTTTTTACATTAAGCCCAGCCACTCCAAGTACTGGTAATATGTATGTTTGCTTTCCTGTATTCAAATGTTTTTATCTTTACATTGTTTCTGTTACCCTGATCTCTTTGTGTTTAGATTACCTTCTTGAAGGCATTGGGTGGCACATTATCAAGAGACACACATTGTTATGTGTTATGTTATATGTTCCACCATTACACTTGTGAAAAAAATAAAGAGTGATCAAAATGCCAGGATTGAAAGCACAGCTTCCTGAATCTAATTATGCCAGAATAATAAGGAAAAAAAATCCCATGCGGGAGATGAACTTATAAAAGCATAACTTTTGCATTAGAAGCTCAGTTCTAGTAACTGTAAATGGGATTGTAAGATTTTTATACTATTATACACCGGGCTTTCAATTCAGGCATCCAACCATAGAATAAATGGGACACTTTAAAATCACAGTATGCCTGAGATTCTCTTAGACTGGACAGATTTCACAAATGACCTAAACTCTACACATGAGCAACTAGTCTCAACAGTTTATCCAGGCGTTCCTTATTCATTATCAGCGAGTCAATTTGTGCTGTGTGGAAGAAGGGAAGGGAGCTTTATAACAGTGCAGTACCTTATGGTGTATGTTTACTAGGGATCGACTGATATTGATTTTTTAGAGCCGATACCAATAATCTGTGAACTTTCAGGCCGATAGCCGATAACTTACCGATACCGATATTCTGTACATTTACGGTTTTGAAAAAATAAACTATTTCTACACAAATCTCCTGTTAACTGAACATGTTTATTATTTCATTTATTTTTTTTGCAAATCTTTTTTTATTAAGGTAAATGCACAAAATATACATGCCAGTCAGAATTTTTTATTTTTCAAGAATATATGTGTGTGTAGTGAATGCAGTGTTTGTGTAGTGGAGGCAGTGTGTGTTTGTGTGGTGGATGAACTGTGTGTGTTTGTGTAGGGATGCAGTGTGTGTGTTTGTGTAGTGGAAGCAGTGTGTGTGTGTGTGTGTGTGTGTGAATATGTGGGGTAGGAATCTGTGGATTTTAGTTAATTAATTTATAAATAATTTTTTTAATATAATTATTACAATCAATGTGTGATGAGTGCAGTTTGTGTGTATGAGAGCAGTGTGTGTGTGTGTGTATGAGGGGCATTGTTTGTGTGAGGTGTGCAGCATATGTGTATTGGGCCAGTGTGTGTATATGAGGGGCAGTGTTTGTGTGAGGGGGCAGTTTATGTGTGGGCCAGTGTGTGTATGGGGGGACAGTGTGTGTATGGGGGGCAGTGTATGTGAGTGAGGGGGCAGTTTTTGTGTGAGGCGGCAGTTTATGTGTGTGGGACAATGTGTGTATTGGGGCAGTGTGTGTATATGAGAGGGCAGTGTTTGTTTGAGGGGGCAGTTTATGTGTGTGTGGGGCAATGTGTGCATATGAGGGGGCAGTGTTTGTGTGTGTGGGGGGCAGTGTGTGAATGTGTAGGGTCTTATTGTGTGTGTGGTAGGGAGGGAAGTAGATCAAAGCAAATATAGCTTTTCTTCCATGCTGTTTTTAAAAACAAATATATTGTATATCCCACCTACCTCCTTACCTGTGGCCTGGAAGGGGGAGACATTGCTTTCCATCCCTGGTGGTCCAGTGTGGAATCCCTGGAGGTCCCAGTGGTGAAAGTGAACTATAGTCTGCAGGTAAGAGCTCCCCCGGGTCTTCTTTCGCTCTCCCTCCCCGGCCAGCTGCCAGCAGTGTGCCTGCGGGCCAGGGAGGGAGATTACTGATCTCCTCTCACCCCCACTGTCTGTATTATTGGCAATATCAGTATCTTTATAGGCCGATACAGATACAGAGATTGCTGAAAATGCAGAATATCGGCCGATAATATTGGCCAGACAGATAATCGGTCGATCCCTAATGTTTACAACTTATTATGGAAACATGTAATTTAAACCTTTCCTAAAAGGAAACAATGTCAGTATTTTACTCTTGTATCAGGTTGAAACACTGCTCCATGTGATACTACAGATAAGCCACCACTGATATTAAACATTTTAAACAACAATCAATGTTATTAAATAATCCAAAAGTATGGGTAATATGCATAAACAACGCATAGGTTAATAAAAAAAATCATTGTAAACAGAAAGGATAAGTGAAACGAAAACATAAATATAAACAAAATAGCTAAACATTTTTCATCAGGGTGATTATCCTACATAGATATAGAATACCCTCTTACAGCAAAAGCCTTGGGTAACCCTGACAGTCAATCTATTGAAAGGGTGTTCAACGTACCTATGCCAGGGTAAATGGGAATACCCCAGATCCATGACACCCATACACAAAAATAAGATAATAGTTCCATGCTCGTTATTATATGGCCCAGCACCAAATACGTATTGAAAATTACATTCCACAGCCTGTACAAAGAGTGTGAGCAGTTATATAAACTGAAAAATAATTATGGAAAACAATTTTAGGTTAATTTATTTATTTATTATTTATTGCTTTTTGTGAGAAGTTTTGTCTCCCCTTACTCTAGATTTAAATGTTTGATTCTTTAGGAAAAACAACAAAATGGTCAGTTGATGCCAGTCATGTCAAGAAGACGTATTGCAGAAATAAATGTTCTTGAATAATTAGGATAAGCAAAAAAGTTTGACTCTGCTCAAGTTTTAATTTAGTGTGAAAATTAATTTATCCCAACACAATTGCCTTGATAACTTTTTTGTTTTCCTTGTTTGCTAAACAAAATCATTATTCTGCTTGAAGCAAGAAGTCTGTGAAAAAGATTTTCAGTTGGAAAGCTACTGAGACACAAATAAACCTGTTTCCATTATGCAGTTTCGATTCATAACTGTCCTTATTTATTTTGACTATTACTTTTAGTTATCAGCATCATTATTCACGTCTCTCAATCTCCTTCAATTAGTATTTAAGTGCATTTCATTTAATACCACATACATATTGCAAAATATAATACAATTTGATACACTTGACATTAAATCATCTCATCAGATGGCAACATGATACAGTTAATAAATCAGTATATATTGTTCATGTGTATTACTTCATAAATTGCCCTCTGCATATTGAAATATGAGATAACAATGTTTCTATGATGTCATTATGGTTATGAATAGACAAATTGCGGGTTTCTACATACTTCAAGATTTTCTGAAAGACCCCAAGAAAAATGTATGGATAATTTTAAACCAAATGTAATAGATCAAAGAACAATTTAGAATATTAGAATGTATAAGTGATTCTAAGAAAGCAATCTCTTCCCTTGTAATTTCTCAGCTTGAATAATGAAGTGTTAACTACATTCAATAATTAGTTTTGACAGAACTGCAATTTGGCTTGAATCAGGCTATCAGAAGTATTCCTGATTTCCGAATAGCCACAGAGCAGAATCTTGGGGGAACCAATTTGCACAAGCCCAAAGATACTCGTTTTAATTTGTGATGTGGTGTGTCAATCCTGGCACCAGAAAAAAAAGGAGGGTGGAACTTTCCATTTTTGGGGTGGGGGCACATAAACAGCTTAGTTTTTTTATGATGAAAAAGAGGTCTGCTCAATCATAAGAGCTAAATCTCCTGTCCAATTAAGGGGTAGCAAACAAAGATGATTGATGGTTAGGGAACAGCTACTTAATGTTGATTGTAGTCACAGATCAAATGAATTGACCAATAGAAGATTTAAAAAAAGAGAAATAATAAATAACTATACTCCCTATCAGTATTATTCTAGACACTTTGACCTCAGCTATTGAGCAAGACAGACTAACAGTGATCCTGTGCTTGTGTACTTCTCACCTGCATCAGTCCATTTGTTGTTAATTTTGTAGGTAACATAAATATTAAAGCCTCCACTTGCTGGCATGGGTCAAGGCCATGAGGAGGGGAGAATAAGTCCCCCCAATTCATACATATTTGGGCTCTCATCCACTGACATGGGTGGAGCTGGGGAGGAGACAATAGTCCGTCTGCTTAAAATTTAAAGAAGCCCCACCCAAAGCCCACAGAGTCCCGATAGTTATTTCACGTGTTGTGTCATTTCTGGCGGCTGGGCAGCAATGGCTGCCCAATCACTAATTTTAAATGTTTAATATATATTACTTCATTACAGCAACATAGGGGTCTTTTTGACCCCCATAGGATTTTTATTTATTTTATTTTATTACATTTTGCTGACTGTCTAGCAAGTGCTGACCAGACACCATGTAATTAGTGCTAGTGGTGCTAGTGGCCAAATTATTTAGATTTTTTTTTAATCCGGGCCCTGAGTTGAAGCCTTTGGGCCCAGATTTAATGAATTCTTTCTGGATTTCAGCTGTCTGGTGGAGTACGGCCCAGCTGAAGTCCAGACTAAATTCAGGTCCATTCAGGGCCTCATTCACAAAATCCAGGCATTGATGAATTCTATTAACAATGTATGGATTTTGCAGTCTGAACTCATATCGGGGCTATTCAGACTTAAATTAATAACCTTGTTAATTAAAATTATAATGTTTTGACTGTAAAGTGCTAATATTTAAATTAATACTCAAACTCTACAAAGCAATTGGTATTTAACAGTCTTAGAAGCATTGCCTAACTCAAACATTTTATCTAGACATCTGGCAAGGCACAAGACATAAATCAGTAAAAGTACCAAGCCCTTTGTAAACTATTCAGTTGTTTTTATCAATGTCTAAGCTAGCAGACATATAGTGTCTCTTGGCTTTAGTTATCAATTAAATTGACTCATGGGTACCAAACCTGATCTCATCATTCTCGTACTTAATCATTATACTGGGGGTTATTTTTGCCTGTATTGGCCCATTGTGGTCTTACTATTCTTACTATTGTGGTCTATGTTTTAAACCATTTTGACTTGAATCCAAACAATTACACAAAAGTGGAAACACATTCATCATCACAGCGGGAGCTGCGGGAACTATATATTCAAAGACTTTTGTAACTAAATATATCACTTTTTGTATAAAGATGCCTATCCAGGAGTTACCTTGCTATCCTACAATTTATTAAATCTATTTATATACAAAGGTTGTCTTAAATGTTATATTTATTTGTATTGTGTATCTACTAGATTTCCATAATACCAGTAGAATGTAAACATTATTATTAAAAGAACGCTATAGTCACCAGAACAACTACAGCTTACTGAATTTGTTCTGGTGAGTAGAATCATTACATTAAGGCTTTTTGCTGTAAACACTGTCTTTTCAGAGAAAATGCAGTGTTTACATTACATCCTAGTGATAACTTCACTGGCCACTCCTCAGATAGCTGTTAGAGATCCTTCCTGGATCATGGCTGCCTAAAATACATCCAAACATTCAGTGTCTCCTCCCTCTGCATGCAGACACTGAACTTTCCTCATAGAGATTCATTGATTCAATTCATTTCTATGAGGAGATGCTGATTGACCAGGGCTGTGTTTGAATCATGCTGGCTCTGCCCCTGATCTGCCTCCTTGTCAGTCTCAGCCAATCCTATGGGGAAGCATTGTGATTGGATCAGGCCACCACTTCTGATGATGTCAGCAGACAGCTTGTTTTTCTGAGGCAAACAGCATGCAGACCTACAGCTTCAGGCTTGAATACAGTAAGATTTTGCTAAATTTATGGAGGCATGAGGGGCCCAAGGGGGCTAGATGGTGCGTTTAACACTATAGGGTCAGGAATACATGTTTGTGTTCCTGACCCTATAGTGATCCTTTAATTGTTACTATACATGAGCATAATGACAGCTTATAGTATATACAACTGCATTGTTAAAATAGAACATATGTGTTTCAATATGTGTTAGCCCTTCCTTCCTCGTTTTTCCTTGGCTCCCCTATAATTTGTGCACTCTGTAGGCTCTTGTGTACTGCAGGTTGGTTATTTTGGGAAAGATTGTTACAACCACACCATGCAACAATGGATTGTAGAGGAGGTTAATAAGCAATGAAAAAATGAAAACAACCCTAGGCGTGTATTCATATATTATTTATGAACGTTATCAAATTCTAGACCATTATTTAGCATTTATTATCAAAAGCTAAGCCTTTACCTTTGTTTAACATTTACTATTTAATCCCTAATCAGGGGTCTAGGGATTAAACATATTAGTACTCATTATAGCTAACATGACTTGCCCTTTTAATATAACGCCATGGAAAACACATTAAAATAATGCTTAACACATAAACTGCAAGCACCAGTTTAAACATGGTGACTATAGTATGACTGTATAAAAAATAGTTACACATGTCTATGCATTTTTTACATACATTTATTTAAGGTTACAATCCAAGTCTTGCATTAGCATAAGGCACGCCATGCGTTATGCAAATGCTCAGTGTTATCAATCATTCTGTATAGTTTCTAAAGTAAATAAAAATTAAGTCACGTTTTTTGATTCAGGCCATAGCTTTATAGTAATTATGACCATTTATCTAGGACAAATAGCTGAGCAAGTACAATATAATTGCACATGAGCCAAATTCTATTAGCTGCAATGTGCAATGCTCTGTTAATGCTACAATGCCACAATTATGCTTGTTATATAGAAGTTGAATTGGGATCCAGATACTTGTATTTTTTAAATTCCCTTTTTCAAAAATAAATGAAAATATATTTGTCTACTGATCTATGTCTATCTCTCACTATTATTCTCACTATTTTTATTTCTCTTGCTGGGAAATATATTAGCAATAATGCTGCAATTCTAAGCGTAAATATAAATAAATAATTTGTAGCAATATGTTTAGCAATTGGTATATCAATGTTTTTTTTGCATATGTAATAGAGGTTCTTTACAGGAATGTATAATATAGGGACCTTCTTTAAACAATATTTAGAAGCACAAACCGACTTAGCAGTGTAACTCAGCTTTCATTGGATATACTTTTTTTTTCTGGTATAACTGCATAGTTTTATCAACACCAGGAACAATTATTGCTTAAAAGGACACTCCACTGCCCAAATACAAAAATATAATGGTTTAGCAGATATACTCCAAGTGAAAACATGCCTGCATTTAATTATACATTTTTTAAATTGGTGTGTATATCTAAAAACAGTATGCAAAAGCTGCAATTCTCTCGTCTGAAACCTTTGCAAGCCATCCCCCTCTTACCCAAGTCCAATCACAGACTTCCCAATGAAGTTCAATGAGGAATCTTTGCAAGGCAAGTGCTCTGGGCAATTGCTGCCTCTTGAGTTTAGCTCCACTGCATTTTACCATGAGTCATTCCACTCCAGCCACAGCTAATGGGAACAACAGCTACTATCCTCTCTTTCTCCATCAAAATATGTCACTGAATGAGAGATCATCTCAATAAGTCTGCCTTTTGGAAAAGTTACCAATCTTTTAATGTTGAAAGGAAAAAGTCAGGAATTCCTGGAAATTGCTTCTGAAGAAGCAGCAGTCAACATGGTGGATTACTATACACTTCGTACTCCTCACCTTCACAGCCAACCTGTGTACATTCAGAATTATAACCACAGAGAGATGAAGACCAACAATCTGTGGAAGAAGCTATTATGACTTTAACTAAACTGCACAACCATGACTTGGGAGAGAACCTCCATTCACTAGCTACTTTCTCTAAATCGATCATATAAGTTCCAATTCCTCACGGTAGACTATACTTAATTTACATTCTTCCCTTTAAAGACTGGACCAAGGTTTCAGTAAAAATCCTCAGAGAGAAACTGAAGATACTTAGAGACCAACTTATTTGAGAAGACAGAGCTCCTCAGGTCAACACACGCATTGTGTACTGACCAAGCAAAGCAGAAATCCCCAAGACTTGAAATAACGAACAGTCTGTTTGCTTTCAGTAAGTCTAACATTTTGCATTTTTTGTGGAAAACATCCAGAACACTTCCTATTTTATTATAATTCTTATTTTTGCCAAAATAAAATGAAAAAAAGAGAACACATTCTTCACACATATGAAGCATTTCAGCAAACTAATTGTGATTTAGGGGTCCACAGTGCCTCTTTCAGTGGTTATTTACAACTGCAAAGAGTGCAACTCTTACATAAGACCCCTGCATATGATGAGAGACCCACGTTGCATTCTCACCTGGAAAGAAATTAATCGACTCTCTTGAATATTTAATAAAAAAATAAAACATGTCTAAGTATGTACTCATACATTATACTGGAATAAGCACCAGTGAATATATATCTTGAATGACAGCTTTAACATATATTTAACAAAGACAGCTTTTTGTTTTCTTTGTTAAATTTATGCATGGTACAATTATTAGCACTATTTTAGTCAATACTTTGTGCTACCTTTTGACAAGGTAACAACTCTAAGTCTTCTCCTATAATGTCTGATGAGGTTGAAGAATACATGGCAAGGGATCTGAAATCATTCTTCCATACAAAAACTCTCCAGATACTTCAAATTCCCAGATGGTGACCTCTGCTTTTTAGTTCACCCCACAGGTTTTCTATAGGTTTGAAGTCAGGGGTCTGGGATGGCCATGGCAGGACCTGGATTTTTTGGTCAGTAAATCATTTTTTTGTGCTGATTTGGATGTATATTTTGGATCTTCGTCCTGCTGGAAGATACAATTGCGGCCCATTTTAAGCTTTTTGGCAGTCAGTCAGAGATTTAGTTAATATCGTTTGATATTTGATAGAGTCCATAATGCCATGTATCTTAACAAATTCCAGGTCCTCTGGCAAAAAACACACCTACAAGACATGAAAGAGCCACTACTATGTTTAACTGTTGACATGAGGTACTTTTCCATATGGCTACCTCCCGGTTTGCACCAAACCCACCTCTGATGTTTATTGCCTGAAAGCTCTATTTTGGTTTCATCTGACCATAGAACCTGATCCCATTTCAAGTTCTGGTAGTGTCTGGAAAACTGAAGATGCTTGAGTTTGTTGGATGAGAGTAGAGGCCACTCGACCCATCCTCTTCACAGTGCGTATAGATAATATACACAGACATCCTCTTCCAGGTTGATTTATAACATTTCCAGTTGACTCAAATTCCTCATCATTTCCCTGATTGTGGAAATGGGCATTTTTAATGCTTTTGCTATTTTCTTACAGCCACTTCCCATTTTGTGAAGCTCAACAACTTTTTGCCGCACATCACAGCTATATTCCTTGGTCTTACCCATTGTGATGAATGACTTAGAAAATTTGACCTATGTGTTTGCTCATATTTAGGCCCTGTAGAACAGGTAGTTATAGTTAAACAACGTCCTGCTCCTAGTCACCCACGTGTACTAAAACATATTAACATCAATAGGAATATACTCCCTCCCAGACCATCCCACCTCCTGGACAGCTCACTAAGAATGCAGCTTCACAATGAATGTAAAATGGATGCTGTCCAGGTGGTGGGAGGGTCTGGGAGGGAGGGTCTGCTGCTGATTGGCTGGAATGTGTCTGCTGACTGTGAGGTACAGGGTCAAAGTTTACTCAATGATGACATAGGGGCGGACCGAAACAGCGCATATGTTCGCCATCCGCGGCGATCCGTTCGGTGAGCCATTCGGCGAACCGTTCGTGACATCACTACTCATACCCTCTCCTAATGATAAGCAGTTCCAGTGACATCTAACTGAGAAAGTATGTTATTAGTTATATAATGTACCCAGTGTTGCTTGGAATAACACATTTTGACAATATACAGTAGAAAGTCATACTTGTATACTTACCTAAATTGTCATTAGAGAAAACTATATGATCTGCTATGGTACATTATTAATTAAAATCTAACATCAGAATCATTTGAGCTAGCAATTCTTATAACGGGTATAACAAATTACAGGAAGACGACAAGCACCAGAACCACTACAGTGTGGAGTGGTTATGGTGCCAGGAATGTGTCTGCCCTCCCATTGTATGTAGTTAAACTTTTTTTAAATGATTTACTTATTTTAACAAAATGTAAAAAAAAAGTCACTTTCTACTTGAAATCGCACTTAGTGTATCTTGGTATAATCCACACACTATATGTCCACAAATTACCTCTATAAAGTGACTTGTGGAATAAAAATCTAAAATCACATAAGTGTTTTCACATCAAAATGAATTTGAAAAAGGGAAATTGCAATCAAAATGCAACATTTACCCCACAGTTTTTATATCACTTCAACATTAAAATATACATTTTGTGTTTCAAACAAATATACAATAGTGCAAGCAGTAAGAAAATTCAGGGAATTATAAATTATATAAATTATAAAAAGAGTGCCGGCTCTCATTTTTAGAACCCCCACACATGACTTTTTTTTAAGGTGATGGAGTCTTTTCAGAGTGACTCCTTCCCTCCTTCTGTCACTCCTGTCCTCAACCTCATTCAGGTAAATGGACCCAAAACCAGGAGAAATATTGTGTAATATAATATGCAAAAAAGGAGTTTGATATTTTCACATAATGCTCCTATTATCTACCTCTGTCACTAGAAAGAAATGACTAGAACATTTTATGTGAATGCTACAATCTTCCAAGTCCTTTGAAGGGCAAGATATCTGGTCAATATTTACCCTAACATCTATAGTTACCTATAGCCATGATACTTTGTAGTACTCTCACCATAGGCAAACATATAATCTTGAAGAAATCATGACATGTTAAACTAACAAAATAAAAACGACATATTACAATGCCCTGGCAGAAAATAACAAAACATATATTACAGTGCATTAGCTTTTGCTTTATTAGTCTAGAATTAAATTGAATAGTACATGTTTATTTTTTTAAAGACAAAAAAAGTATTGTTCATAATGTCAGCTTGGTTATTTTATCCTTCATTTTTTTCATCCTCAAGAGATGTTATTTTTTTGCCAAAATGCAGCGTTAATTTTCCATTAGTCCCTTTATTTGGGTTATTAACTTACTTCTAAACATCTGTTAGGACACGAATACCACCACAGCTGAAAGTAAGCTAATTTTACTCTTGTGTATAAAAAAATATATACTAAATGGGAAAGAACATTTTCAATGTAGCCTAAATGCATTTTACTCTATTAAAATATTCATGCCAGGTTCTTTCAAATAAAGATAACCTACATTTTTGCTGGGATGTGAAAATTGGATCTGAAATCTCTATGTGTTTTATTTTTAAGTTATTTTGAATTAAAAAAAATTATAATTCTGGCAGAATACAATACAAAGTTGTATATTTTAATATTTCCAACTATTTTAAGCTGGGTTAATATGATGACAGGCTATGAATTATCTTTTAGCCTCCTTAGCCATCTTTCCCCATTAAGATGTCATTAAAACATGTATACTACAGTGGTGCATGTGTGAAATGCTATACTACACTATTATTTAGTCCTACCCCCAAAAAAGTATTAAACTACTGTTGTGAACAGAATATGAACTTTACCTATTTACTCTGTGCATCTGTGTTCATTAACTGCTCAAACTGGCTGCTAGAGTAACTGCTTCCCCTCCAACCCCTCCCCTCCTGTGTTCAGTAACTGCTCCTCCTCTAATCCCCATCCCATCCTGCTCCCCCCACTTCCCACTAACCACCCAATTAACAAGACGGCGCTGGAATGTGGAGAAGAACTGCATGATGACAGTGACATCACACCCTGTAGGCTGTGCATTAGATGAACCACTTAACACCTAACCAATTGTTGATGTATTTTCTCGGTTATCTATAAATATGCATATGATGTATTTCTGCTTTATAAGGGGCATACCGGCCCCTTGGATTAAACATTCCTCAAGTTTTTCATTAACCTGAAACTTGTGTCCGGTGTGAATTACTTTTAGGAGCGTGCACGCATTTAATAATTTGGACAGGGGCAGATATACAAAATTATCAAACACTTAATTTGATCCTTAACACTACCACTGCCTACTATTCCATGCAGGTGGGTGTAAAACATTAAGAAACTTGAACTAAGAATAAAGACAATCTTAAACCCCCAGCTATTATGATAATAAAAATCATCATCATATTGCATTAATCAATTATCAATAATGAAATATAAACATGCCAATGGGACTTGTTCAAAAATAAATAAATCATTTTACTGTTCTAGACACTATACAGGTGTTTTACATGTGAACATGGACTCTTCATAAAATAATACTCTCAAATGATATCAATAACACTCCAAACATAGTTCTTATTGGAATAAAAATATAAATAATATCAGAATAAGCACTGAAAGAGTTTGTTTCTTGTTACTTGATAGACAAAAAGTTTTTGTTTCAGTCGCATAGCAATTTATGTAGTGGTTATTGGCTGAAATTTAGATTTCCAAGCCACCACGTGGCAGAATTTCAGAAGAACTGATTAGCACAAATCCATGCTTGCTCTCATTTGGGAATCAGAGTTTCATTCCTGGCGCTGTAAAAAAGAGGGATGAAATGGAGAAAAGACAATTTTTTTCTTAGTTTTTTTGTTTTTTTTGATGCATCAAATGAGTATCTTACAGAAAAAACTTACAATACTGGAGCGCTTAATATACACAGTTCTACAGGGGTAAAGTAGAGTTATTTAACAATTGTGTATTACACAGTATCTCTTTAATTGCCGGCTACCACACTTCAAAGTGATCCCTTCACCACATACAAGAAATAGAAATTATAGTGTTAAGAAGTGGAGCAATGTTAGAGCTAAAGGACAAAACCCCTTTCCCACATGCAATCAAGTAATAAAAAAAAATATTTATACTTATATTGCTTGTTGCTTAATATCCCAATTCAAGCTCAGCATATATGGGAAAAAATATATGAAAAGGATCATAGAACAGATCTGCATGAATCAGTTAATATTATTGAATTCTATAAACACTGAATTAAATCAGCTTATTTAGCTGGATGAAAGTTTATTACAGTATTGCCACAAATTAAAAACAGAAGATAATAATCAATACATAACAGGCTATAAAAAGTAATAAAAGAATGATAATAGTAAAAACATAAAATACACCTAAATTCACTGTTTAGTTGACATATGTTTAGCAGATTACTGCTTAATTGATGCAACAGTGAAGCCAAACACTATCAAAATGTATAGCAGGTTACTGCTTACTAGATGTGGTGGTGAGTATAACGGTGTAAATCCGTTTACCCAGAAACAGGTTTTCCCGCACTGGGAGATGTCTCCTGTACCAGAAGATAGCTGATCATCTGTGGGGTGCCTTTTTGTTTTGTCCGGATGGCGTCTGGTCTTGCTTCTGCTTTTTCGAAACGCCCAGCTTCTGAACAGGCTCCGCCCCCTTATTGACGTACTTCCGTGTCTACGCGTTTCTCCGTTCACAGACAGCTTCGTCAGGACGTGAAGTGCTTGATTGTTCCCCCTCTCTGGGAGCTTTTCTATACCTTGCTTTACACACAATTGGTGCATTTAAATATTGTCCACATGTGTTTTGCATCCTTATCAATAAACATTGATTTATCTTATAAAACATTCTTTTTTCATTTTTCATTTCCATTTATAGCAGAATTTACATTTAGCAAATTTTTTTAATGCAGTACATTCAATATATATGCAATAATACCAATAAAAAAGATTTAAAAATTAAAATAGTTCAACAAAATCTCTTAAATAGCCCTAATCATCTAACCACAATCAATAGAATACATCCAATAAAAGCACTTATATTTCAATTAAAGATACCGAGTTCAAAAATAGAGAAAGAGAAAAGGAAACAACATATGTTATTGTTAGTCCATCATTATTACAGTGTAATTTCATCTTGTTATTTAAAGTGACACAATAGCAATGTCTTTTCATATTATACAGACAAAATATACATTAGAAACAAGTAGAATGTTCAATGGACACATTAGTAGCTTATTTAAAACGGAGCCTGAGTGGATCTCCAGACTTATACTGTTTGATAGAGATGATGGGGAATTCATGGAGGAGTGGTATACACTTATGGATAACCTCTCCTTCCAGACAATGACTTTCATCATCAAGCGCAGACAGCTGACCCTACGTAAGTTAGATAAAGATATTCTGGAACTTAAAAGAGAGTGTGAAAAATGTAAAAGTGAAAAGGAATTTATAGACAAAACATATATGATAGGTGAAAAAAATCGATAAACTAGAGCATGAAGTATTATGGGTTAAACAGAAAAAAATATTATCGAGATCAAAAAGATTATATGACGAAAACAGCTTATGTCAAAAAATATGAAAATTAACATTTTCAGAGAAACCCATTTAGAAAAGACAACAACAATTTTAATTTTAACCAAAGATTCAGACCCACATATAATACAGGATATAGGG